>PJQD01000050.1:0-345821 GCA_002922495.1 Rhodotorula taiwanensis | reverse complement strand
ACGATGCGAGCGACGTATTGACGATCGGCGACAGGTCGTACGGGAGCGAGACGAGGTCCCATCCGAGACGCGTCAGGTTGGTTAGGTAGTTCCGGCGCGGAAGACTCATCGCGCTGCGGAAGCCCTCATCCGCCGTCGGGACCGACTGAGTGTACTGCCAGTTCGACGCCCTGCATGTCAAACGAGTAATTCAGTTCTTATGGCTCGTCCGCTCGAACTCAGATGCAGGCCAAAAACGCACCAGGCAATCGAAATCGAGTCGCCGCTGTCGGTATCGGCGAACCACTGCCCGGCATAGTTGTCCTTGGCAAAGTCCGAAAGGCGCATCGCCGAGTCGTACGGCTTGAACTCCTTGCCGTCAAAGTCACCGATGAAGTACTGCGACACGGATCCGCCGAGCGGCGCACCCGGGTTGATCGAGATGAACATGACCCAGGCCGATTTGGACGGGTCGTCCTTGAACGGCACCTCGATCAAGTTCGGGCACTCGTACGCGAGACCGAGCAGGCCGTAGTGCGTGAAGTTCGACTGGTGCTCCCACGAAGACAGGTTCTGCGAGGTGAAGATCCCGACGGTGTAGTCGTTCGCGTAGGAGACTGCCATGACCCAGTGATCCTGGTACCAGAACACCTTGGGGTCGCGGAACTGGTTCGAGCCTACGTCGAGAACCGGGTTGCCGCTGTACGGAGTGAACGAGTAGCCGCCGTCGCGCGAATAGGCGATCTCCTGGACTTGAAGCGTCGGCGAGTTGAGCGTGTAGACCGCGACGACGCCGTTTGTTTGGTTCGGGAAGAAGCCCGACGTGTTGTTCGGGTCGAGAACCGCCGAGCCGGAGAAGACCTGGGTGGTCGAGTTGGGCGGGAAGATCGCGATCGGCTGGTTCGTCCAGTTGTACAAGTCCTGCGAGGTCGCGTGACCCCAGTGTTGGTTGCCCGCGACGTACTGGATCGGGTTGTACTGATAGTAGAGGTGGTAGGTGCCGTTCTGGTCGCGGTGGCAACCGTTCGGGTCGTTCATGAAGCCCTTGGGCGGCGAGAAGTGGACTTGCGGGCGGTACTTTCCACTGTAGTCACCCTGGACAACCTGGCCCGTCGGAGCCGCGGTAGGAAGACTCGTTGCCGAAGCCGGGAAGGACGATGTCGAGCACGCGGCGCTCGACGAGCTGTTGGCGCCGCCGCTGCCGCCGACTCCTCCAGCGACGCCCGTCGCCGTCGAGGACGCCATGCTCGCGGAAGACATCATCATGGTCGACGACATCGACGCGTTCTGAGTCGAAGTCGGCATCGACATGTTGCCCATCGACGAGGCGAACGACACTGACGTCGCGAACGACCGCGTCGGAATGCCACCGGAAAAGACGCTCGAGGCGCCGCTCGCAACGGAAGCGCCGCTCGGGATGAGTGGCGTCGCGAAGGATTGGATGGACGAGACGGCCGAAAAGACGCCGGTCGTCACGGGACCGGCAGCATCGGGGAGAGAGCTGACAGCAGGAGCGGCAGAAGCGAAGGTCGCTGCGGCAGCCAAGCCTAAGAGTGCGAGCATTTTGAGTCTCGCAGCAAGAGGAGCAGATAGGAAATCAAGAACGAGCTGCAAAGCGCGCGCGGGGGGGAAGCAGGAGCGGCCGCGGGAAGAATCATCGCAAGAGAAGTGGGGGGAGGTGACGTAGCGCGCTAGCCAAAAAAGAAGGTCATCCCGCGAAGCTCGGTCTCCAAAAAACGTTAGCATTTTCAGGCCTAAATCTACAGTAGAAGCTCGTATAGGTAGCTGCTAGCGTTGTCTGAGAGCGTTGGAATGGTAACCCTGCGAGCTGGACCGTTATAAACTCTCTCCAATATGCCTGCATCGATGGCGACGGGCCGCTGCGGTCCGACGCACTCTATGTTTGTCACTTGGGTCGGCAGATCACGTCCACGACATTCATATCGAGATCTCGCGCATGCACTCCATGCAAAGTGCAGTAGACGGCTCGCATACGGTACTGGAAGGCCCGGACGTCTTTGGGGAGAAAGATCGGCAGCTCGTTGAGAAGGGAAGACAGCGCATCTCCCCAACGTGGATGTTACAACAGCCACTTGATGTGCCATCTTGCGTGACATCCTCTAAATGGTGGATGCGCAGGGGGAAGGGAGACGACGACTGCCTCAAGTCTGCCAGGTCGACTTGAGGCCGTTCACGGTCAGCTGAACCGTGGTTCCCGCCGGCATGTCCTGCGTCTCGACCTTCATGCTGCCGACCACCTCGTCCGGGTACACCAGCATGGTTGCCGAGTGCGCTCCCTCGTTCAGGAACACCTCGAGCAACGACCGGTCAAACACGCCCTCGAGCGACGTCAACGGGTCGACGAGCGTGTAGCTGAACTTGTCGGTGAAGAACGGGTTCTCGCTGCCCCACGTTGACGACGAAGCGGGGCGCTCGAGCGCAAACGCGCCGTTCGTCAAGCCCGAGTAGAAGTACACCATCTTGGCCGCCGGGACTTGCGATCCCGAGCTCGACGACGACGAGCAGGACGACGACGAGTTCGACGGAAGGAACGTGATGTTGAGGCTCGCTTGCGACGAGAACAATGACGCGTTCTGGACGACAGCGTCCGGCAGCGAGACGTTCAGGCTGAAGTACACCGCGTTCGACTTGACGCTCGAGAAGTCGACCGTGTTCGAAGTGTTGACGACGCTGACCGACGATGCGAGCGACGTATTGACAATCGGCGACAGGTCGTACGGGAGTGAGACGAGGTCCCATCCGAGACGCGTCAAGTTGGTGAGGTAGTTCCGGCGCGGAAGGCTCATCGCGCTCCGGAAGCCCTCATCCGCCGTTGGGACCGACTGAGTGTACTGCCAGTTCGAAGCCCTACGCGTCATATCTCGTTTCAGTTTCCGCTGTCCGTGCAAGGGCCAAAAAAAAGGGCGCCGGTCGGCGCACTCACCAGGCAATCGAAATCGATTCGCCGTCCTCGGCGTTCGCGAACCATTGCGAGGCGTAGTTGTCCTTGGCAAAGTCCGAGAGACGCATCGCCGAGTCGTACGGCTTGAACGTCCTCCCGTCGAAGTCGCCGACGAAGTATTGCGAGACCGACCCGCCGAGAGGCGCGCCCGGCCCAATCGAGACAAACATGACCCACGCATGGCGCGACGGGTCATCCTTGTACGGCATCCGGACCAAGGCCGGGCATTCGTACATGAGGCCGAGCAAGCCTTGATGGGTGAAGTTGCTTTGGTGCTCCCAGGATCGGAGGTCGGGCGAGGTAAAGATCCCGACGGTAAAGTCGGTGGCGTGAGCGACCGCCATGACCCATCGATCCTCGTGCCAAGACACGTGAGGGTCGCGGAACTGCGCCGAGCCAATGTCGATGACCGGGTTCCCTGCATATCGCGTGAACGAGTAGCCGCCGTCGCGCGAGTAGGCGATCTCCTGCACTTGGAGTGTTGGCGAATTGAGCGTGTAGACGGCGACGACGCCATTTGTTTGATTTGGGAAGAAGCCCGACGTGTTGTCTGGGTCGAGAACGGCTGAACCCGAGATGACTTGAGTGGTCGAATTCGGCGGGTAGATGGCGATCGGCTGGTTGGTCCACGTATAGAGGTCTCGAGAGGTCGCGTGACCCCAGTGTTGGTTCCCTGCGACGTACTCGAGCGGGTTGTACTGATAGTAGAGGTGGTAGGTTCCGTCTTGGTCGCGGTGGCAGCCGTTCGGGTCATTCATGAATCCCTTGGGCGGCGAGTAGTGGACTTGCGGGCGGTACTTTCCGCTGTAGTCGCCTTGGATGACTTGACCGGTCGGCACGGTAGTCGGGAGATTCGTCGCCCAGGCCGGAACCGAGGTCGTCGGAGAATCGACCCCCGACGACGCCCAATCCGCATCCGAGCGAGGGGCGGTTCCGCCTGAGGACACGCCCGACCGGGTGCCTCCAGTGCCGATGACCGACGAGCCGGCTGTTCGGATCGACGAGGGGGCGGAACAAATGCTGGCTTGCGCGAGGCGACCGCCGACGTCGGGCACTGGGCACACCTCCGAGAGCGCGGACACGAGCGTCGCCGAGGCGGCTAGACCGAGGATCGAGCGCATGGCTGAGACTTCGAGACGCCCCGTGGCCGTTGCAGAGCACACGGGATATGAGCTGCGAGGGCGGTGGGCACGGCCAGCACGGGTTAGGGCCGGACGAAGTCGGCAGCAGCGGGTGAGTGAACCCTCCAGGCGTCGGTGTGCGTCTCCCTCGAGCTCTGAGTAGTAGCAGAAGCAGGGCCTCTTGAGCAAGAAGTCGCTCGCAGAGGGAAGCGATCGATTTCATTCACGTTGGGTGATCGACAGACCGGCGAGGCGGACCGCTTCAGGCCGCCGACCGCTGACGAGATGAACGCAGCCGAATCGCTGGCTGGGCTGCGGCATTTGGGCATAAGTCGGGTCGAGCGAGTGCCGTGTGCGCGTCTGCTCGTGCCTCGCTGGTACGCGCTGTGAGCTGAATGATTGGCGCGGCTGTCGGAGAAGATGAGACCGATGAGCGGCGTGCGCATAGAGTCAACGATCCACGTAGCCGGGACATCCTGAGGTCATAGCCCTCACAGATCAAGTATCAGCCGTTGTACTAGCGAATGGCGTCTGAGCAAAGAGCTGCCATAGCCAGAGCGTCGACGCGTCGGGCCGAACGCTTTCCCTCGGTCCACCTTACGCCAATAGCGGCCCGCAGACCCGACGCGCACACTGCAGCACTGCAGTGACACCGCACGACGATCAGTCAAACTCGTCTCTGCTCGAGTGGAGCAAGCAGGGCGAGGAGGAAACCGGAAACGAACCCTGCAACCATGTCATCGTCGTCATCTGCAACTGCACGTCCGACCAAGACCAAGAGCAAGTCGCCGTGGATCAAAACCGATACAGGCAACCTCGTCTCGCGGTCATGCACCATCACCGGCACGCAAAACATTGTCCTCGGCGGCAAGTCGATCCTCCAACCGGGAGGCGTCCTCCGCGGTGACTTGCGCAGGGCGGGCGCAGCCGGACCCGGTGGCAAGGAGACGGGGACTGTCACCCTCGCAATGGGGAAGTACTGCAACATTGGCGAAGGGGTCGTCCTCCGACCGCCGTACAAGACCTACAAGGGGTCCGTCGACATCGTTTGTCGCGCTTTGCCCGCCCTTACCTTGACTGATCCTTCTTCTCTCACAGCGTCTTCTCGTACTACCCGATGAAGATCGGCGACCTCGTCACGATCGGAGCCGGGTCCGTCGTCGAAGCCGCGACAATCGGAACTGGAGTCGAGATTGGCAAGAACTGCATCATCGTGCGTCTCCAAATCCCCCTGAACGCTCTCCTCCTAGACGTCGGCACTAGCTGCGCAGATGTGAAAAGTCCTCTCGGACTGCGAGCTATCTCGAGCGCCAAGAGTCTGTCCAAGACTGCTTCATGCAAAAGGTTTCCCAAGCCTATCATATACTCACCGCTCTGGCTCGACACGATTGACAGGGCTCTCTCGCGATCCTCAAGGACTTCTGCAAGGTTGCCGACGGCGCTGTCGTCGGTCCGGGGACAGTCGTGCCGAGCCTGACGGAATGGAGCGGCAGTCCCGGTGTGTTTCCTGTCGCTACTCTCACAGTCTGAGCTCTTCGCCGACTTCCGAGAGCAGGTCTGACACATTCAATGTACTCCTCTGACAGCGATTTTAACCGGCCAGCTGCCCGAGTCGACGCCTGAAGCCGTCGAAGCGAAAGCCAAGGCGTTCTACCTCAACTTTCGCCCCGAATGATTCCTCGCGCTAGATCTCGCATCGACGGCACCTTCTCTTCCTTCATACTCTCGAGTCTCTAGGTTGTTGTAGCAATTACGCAGACGTTCCCCATCTCGTTCAAACTCTGTTTTGGGGCATCGCTGCACTTGGTGCAAAAGCGCGCATGTATTGTCCCCTTGCTCCTCCCATCGACTGCAAATCGCGTCCGCAAATTCGCGCAGATCGCTCAGTCTGACCTTGCAAACAGACCTGCGCATCAAGCCAGTCTGGTGGCTGCGCGCTGCGGCGGTCCGCCCCACCTCGGCTCCTTCCCCTCTCGCAAGTCGTTGATCCCGCCCGCGCGACCGCCGTACGACAGCCTTGTCAAGTGAGCTATCGGCACTTCGCGAGGCAGCACTCTCGGCTGTACAGCCATGCTCGCCGACGATCCCATCGCGTCGCCACAGGAGGACCGGCCGACTGTGCTGGCGAACGGCGAGAGACCCGAAGCCGAGTCAGACGGACGGACATGCAGGATCTGCTTTTGCGACGGCGACGACGAGGACGGGAGACTGATCGCACCTTGCCGGTGTAGCGGAACGGTCAGTCCGTTCGATCAACGATCGCCTCGGCGAGCCGGGGATTGTCGCGCTGACATGACTCCGACTGTTGTGTTAACTCGGGCAGGCCCGCTACGTCCATCAGGGTTGCCTCCGCAGCTGGAGGGAAGCGGACCGCAAGAACAGCTTCTACGCTTGCACTCAGTGCGGGCAGAAGTACCGGTTCCGTTCCTCCGGCGCGGCCAAGTTTCTCAATCATCGCTGTAGGCCGGACGGTCTCTCTTCCTGTTGGTTGATACAGACTAGACACTGACCCCTTGTTTGAAAAGACGCACCGTGGGCGATCTGCGCTGTCCTGCTCCTCGTGTTTGGCTTCCTCGCGAGCTTCCTCGCCGACGCCACGATGGAATATACGGAGCGCGACCGCTTGCTACGATCAGACCGCTTGGGTAGGCGCGCTGCCGTCTGGGCATACCTGTGTTCGTCAACCAGAGGCTGACGGTGGCTCAATTCACAGCTTACTCGCTCATCAATCACCGCGCTCTCGGAGACGGCTTGCGCGAGTTGTCTTCCACCGCCGGGACTCTTGCGGGAGACTGTCGGTGGTCATCGGCCCTCGAAAAACACTGGACCGTCAAGAACGAGACGTTGACGTGGCAGGATAGGACGGAATGGGTGATGATGAGCCATCTGAGTGAGCGCAACCTGACGAGTTGCGGTCGCTTATGGAACGCCGACGCGGACGAGCAAGTCAGAGCGGGCGCGTCTCTGACGTTCATACTGCGGTGGCTGCGCGGAGTCGCTCTCATTGGTCTCCTCGAAGCCTTTGTGGGTAACGCTCGTGAGTTGCTCTCGAACAAGTCGAGCCTCTCTGGCCTGACTGAGAGACTTTCTGAGCTGACGCTGCGGCTCCCAGATCGCTTGTACATCGTCGTGAACCTCGGCATCCGGATGCATCGTCCCAGGTGGATCCCCGAGCCAAATGTCCCGACGATCCGATATGTGCCGCCGCTCCTCGCCGCCTTTGTGAGCACTTTCACCCCTAGGCTTTCTTTGCCGCTTTACTAACGCGAGCTGACTTTGCCACTTCACAGTGTATGGATTTCCTCACGTGGATCAGGCTCTCGTTGAAGCGTGCTCGACGCGCCGACCGTCTCTTTGCGCCTCTCCAACTCGTGGCCGTGCTGGTGAGTCCTGCGGCATTCTTCCCGAGTCCCCGCTCGCTGACGAGCTAACGACCCGAACACCACAGGTCACGGCAGTCTCGATCGGCTTCGCCGGGCACCTTGCGTTCGTATTGTCCAAGTGGCTCGTCAAGAAAGGGTTGTCGAGAATAGAAGATCTCGTGCAGGACTTTGACTCGGACGATCCGCGAGAGCGAGGGGTCGCCAGGGAGAAAGTAGACTAGGCCGGAGCGCATCTACAGAGCTTTCTGCCAAACAGCTCAGCTTCAAACCGCCGAGTGCGAGTTGCAGTACCACCACGGACACCAAAGAGACTGGAAAACGAATGCTCTACAAGCAGGAAGGACAGAACGCTCAGATCATCAAGGTCAAGGCGCCCACAGCCGCGACGAGACCGGTCGCCGCGGCCGAGCCGGCGAGGATGCGACCGGCGCCGCTGCTGGGCGATCCCGTCGATTTGGCTCCCGCGGCACCCGTCGAGCCGGAAGCGCTCGCGCCCGCCGAGCTAGACGCGGACGTGGAGGACGTGGCGTTCTGGCAGGTGACGTTGGAGGGAACGGAGTAGTTGTCGACGAGGACGAGGTCGGAGCATTGGAAGAGACTGCCGTCGCCGCCGTTGAACTCGACCCTGCAGCGAGTTGCAGCTGCGTCAGTACTTCTCGGTGCAGTCGTTCACTTGTGACGCTTTGCTCTGTAGCGGCAAAGCGCCACGCGTACTGCTGACGTACTGAAGAGTCGCAACCGAGCCATTGGTCAATCCGCTCACGCCGAGCGAAGCGATATCAACGCGGAAGCAGAACTGCCGCGCAGGGAGATGAGTAAGCCAAAATAGAACTATAGGTCCAAACGTTATCAGGCAAGGAAGCCGTACCTCGCCGGTGCCCGAGATACCACCGAAAGGGTCGAGCAAGCCGTACTGCTGACCCGACGCCGTCTGGTTGAAGGCGGAAAAGTTGCTCGGGTTCGAGTCAAACGAGATGAACATGCCGACGATGGCGGACGGGTGGTGCGAGTCGATCAAGACGGGCGCGCTGCCCGAGAGCGGGAACGGAGTCCGCCCGGAGGAGGGCGTCGAAAAGCCGCCGCAGAATTCTATAACAAGCCGTTCAGACGAGTGCACGTTAGTGAAGGCTCTCCTCTACGACGAGAGCGAACGTGCACGAACTCACGGGGCTCGAGGTCCTCGTCAAACCCGCGCGAGTAAGGGTAGTCGAGCGTGAAGTGGGCCGAGGCCAAGAGCGGCAGGGCAGCGAGGCCAGCAAGAGCGTGAATGAGCTTCATACTTGACTTTGAGGTGCAGCGAGCCTGGAGGAGCGAGTGCTACAAGACGCGAAAAAGTGAAGGAGGACCTTGTCGGCTCTCGCGTCCGGGATTGCCGCCCGACGTCGATTTCGGTTTTCGACGTCCGATTCTGGCCGCCCGCCGTTTTCCCGCCGCTCTCTCCTGAGCCTCTTTTCGAGGCGGCAAAAGTGTAGAGACTCTAGATATACAGTCAAAAAAGCTCTGGAGAGGTGCAACAGGTAAGCAGATCAACGCGAGACGCCGAGAGGCCGCGAGAGAGCGCAAGTTGCCCAGGTTTCGCACCCTGCAAAGTGTGCGCTCTCCCGTCCGCGGTTCCAGCGAGTTCCACGCGCTGAGCACACGCGCTGAGCACGGTGTACACCCAGCAAAGAGACCCGGACTGAGTCGGCGCCGCCTTGGGACTGAGGCTAAGATCTCGCAAAGAGTCGCGGCGCTGGACTACGTCGGGACAACCTGCGTGCATGCCAAAGGTGTCTTCGGAGGCGTGCAGACGGCGTGGGAACAAGCTGGCGCGACCGAGAGGAGCATCGAGATGCTATCTGCTGACCTGACGGGCGCAGGCTAACGTCCAGTTCCCCCGTGAGGGGACGACGTCGCAATCGTACTGATGAGTATCAAAAGATGCGCGTGATTGGAACCGGCCGACGGGAGGCCGAGCCCGCCTTGGGCGGACTTTCGACGGAACGGATGCGCGGATTTCGCGCGCGCCAGAGTGCGCCTTTTTCGCGAATCGCGGGCACGCTCTCATCCTCGTCAACTCGGCACATCAGAGTGCAAAGTGACTTTGCGCGTCCAATACACAGCGAATGTTTGCTACCGCCATCTGCCGCTCGGCCTGCTCGGCCTCCCAAGCCGCCGCGAAAGCCGCCGCTTCGGCACGCCGCCCAGTCGTCTGGTCCTACTTGCCGAGTCAGCTCCCCTACGAGCGCGGTCTCTTGCTCCAGGAGTCGATCGTACAGGCTCGCCTGTCAGCGAAAGCCGCCCTCCTCGACCCGCCTACCGACGCCGACAAGCGCGCCGCGCTCGAACGCGTCGCCGAGACCGACATCCTCCTGCTTCTGCAACACACGCCCGTCTTCACCGCAGGTCGCAGGGAGAAGAATCCCGAGCAGCTGGAGCAAGAAGGCGCACGACTTCGCGCCCTAGGTGCCGACTATGTGCACGCGATGCGCGGCGGGCAAACGACGTACCACGGACCGGGTCAACTCGTCGGCTATTCGTTGATGGACCTCGGGGCTGCTCAGGTGAGCCACCCCTCTGTACGTGCGAGACAACTTGAGAGCTAACGACGGGACGCATAGCTCTCGACGCGGTGCTACGTCGACCACCTTGAGCGGTTCCTCGAGAACTTTGCCAAGAGCCTCTCTGTCCCTGTCTATCCGCTCGAACACACGGGCGTCTTTACTTCGCCGACCACCAAGATCGGCTCGATCGGGATCCACATCCGCCGTCGCATCTCGCTGCACGGCTTCAGCTTCAATGTCGAAGAGCAAACCAAGGCCTGGTTCGACCAGATCGTCGCGTGCGGTCTCGCCGATGTCACATCCACCAACGTCGAAGCCGAGATGCGCAAGTTGGGCAAACTCGGCCAGAGCGAGCCGCTTCGGGTCCTTGACACCGTCCCGAAGGCCGTCGAGCTCTTCGGTCAGATGTACGGCCGCGAGATGGCTCGCCTTGCGCCAGAGGACGAATATGTCGAGGCGCGCACACTCATCACGGATGGCGTCGAAGGACGCTTGCCTTCGCTCGAGAAAGTCCCGTCGCTGGGTGTCTAAGCAGGGAGGAACCCCGGCGGGAACGGGCCCGAGTCGACTCGCCCATGCACGGTTTTCCCGCACCGCCAGCCTCGACGAGCTCGGCGACACGGGTATCTCAGCGCGCGCCCCTTCGTGATCGGCTTCTGCACCAACGCGCCGGATCGCGGAAGGACGACCTCGGGATCTCGCGCGCGCGTCGCTTTCCTTCCTGTCGGGCGAGGGCTTAGCTCTCTGCGACACCCCGAGTGGGCCATTACAACATGGCTCGGGCCGAATCCCATCGCGCTGAAGGAGGCACTCGGTGGGAGCTTTCGCGCTCGTCAATGGATTCTCCCTGAGAGGACATGTAATCTCCCCTTCGTGCTCTTTCCCGGATCTCAGTTCCGCGCGGTGCTTCGCACTCCTGAAAGCGCCCGTAAGGCTGGCGCAAGTACGGCTCTGGATATGGAGCTTCTGACGGCATGACGTAATTGAGGTCAGGCGGCAAATCGCCTGTTCCCCCCACTTTCGGCTCGTTTTCAGCTCTGCTCGCCGGGTTCCGGAGGGCCAAGAACGTCTGCACGCACCGCCCAAATTTGCTCCTCACACCTTTCCGTGAGGTTCGCTCCTCCCTCTCGCATCGCGCACTCTCTGCCCTCAGGATCTTGTAAAGGAGAGCCAGCAGCGCCTGCTCACGAATCCGCAAGGCGATGCCCTTCCTGCGGCGTTTGCTCAGCCGCAATAACGGCGGCACTGCTACTAACGATGACGGTGGCAGGCCTCACGACGAACCGCCCACATACGAGCCGAGCAACGGTGCGCATGTGGCACCAGACTATGTCGCCGATGAAGACGATGCGCCTCCGCCCGCCTTCGACTTTCCGACGTCGTACTCAGTCGGGCATCACCCGAACCGCGAATCGAGTGGCACACTCTTCATCATTCGGTCAGATGTGCAGGCGCATGTTCGACTCCTCGCGGCGTTCGAGCGGCTTAGGCAGAAGGTCGAAGCGGGTTGCGCGGGAATCGCAGCGGACCTCGATCCCAAGTCGAGATGGTCGCTGTTCGTCAACGTCGCCGTCCATCGGCTCGAGATGTTCCTGCGGATCATGTCGATGATGAGTAATGAAGGGCACATGGAGCAGGTTCTGCCGCCACTCGACGTGGCAATGGCGTTGCACGCCTACATGCTGCAGCCCCTGTGAGTTCGGAGTCACGCGTTGACCGAACGGGACCACCAGCCTGACACTCGCGGTTCCGGCCAGACGGTATGCGGAAGACAAGCTGCGGGACGCACCGCCTCTGTGTGGGATCAAGCGGACTCTGCTGTCCGACGTCGTGAGTTTCTGCCCCTTCGAGCGAATCCCGCTTCCTCCTCGCTGACGGATACCGAGACGCAGGCGTTCGCGATCAACGGCTCAACTTTTGAGCTACCAGCGAGTCCAGCGATGCAGAGCGTCTGGAGCGACCTCACGAACACGCCTTACGATCCGCTCGAATACTTTGCCACTGCCGAAACTCGCACGACGCCTGAAATCCATGGCTTCCCTTCGATAGAAGTTCGTGAGTCCAGTTCAGGGCCAGAAGAACTACGCGCGCAGGCACTGACGAGCCCCCTCACCAGCTTGGATCACGCCGGAAAAGACGGGCTATGCTCAGGAAGGCTTTAAAGCAAAGAGTCCAGACGGCCTCATCTACACGCACGCGACCCTCGGCATCGCAAAGCTCGCATCGGACGTGTACAGATGCAAGGACGACCCTCTCGCAACGTTGGCGTGCGTCATCGCAGGACCAGAGGCTGTACTCTCAAGAAATGGGCAGTTGCTGACGAGTCCGGACCACAGCGGGACCGTCGTGAGTCCTTGGCTTCTGCCGGAGCAGCCCGCAGGCGCGCCTGGTGCTCGCTGGGTCGCGACTCGCATGGCTCGTACGCTCGAGATCCGGCATTCCGACAATCCTCAAGATCTCGCGACGGCGTACAAATGGGACCGCGATACCGTTGAGAAGACCTTCCTCGCCACTCTCGGCATGTACAAGCAAGGCGGGTACGTCAAAGGGGCTCGAATCTCATCACTCATCATGTTGACCCTGTCCTGCGAGCAGGATCAACGGCATCCTCAACTGCTACATTCGCGGCGAACCGTTCTCGGTCGACCTCGTTCCTCTCGTGCGCAATCGACCTGATCTCTCTCCTTCGTGGTGCTGACTGGACCTTGCTTCACAGATCCTGCGCGAGGCAGATTTCACGCGCGACCTTTCCAAGCTCGGCTGGTTCACGCCGGGCAAGCTCGACGAGGATACCGCAACGCTCGATCGGATCATAGCGCGGTACCATGGCTTCATGGACGTTGTCGCTGCAAATCCGCCACTCACCTGCATTCCGACCGTTGATATTGTAAGCGGCGGGCCCCGTCGGCTTGATCCGACGAGTCAGACGTACTGACGCCATGCCGAGTATGTGCAGGAGCTAGCATGGCAAACGCATCTGCTCAAGCCGACTTACTTGAGCGACGTGCACTCAGAAGTCGGCCGTCTCGTCGACCACGACCCTGCGATCGAAGAGTCTGCACTCGCGCGCCTCTTTGACGAAACTTCCGACGCATGGACTGTGCGTTCCTCCTCGCGCGTGCCTGCTTGAACTAGCTGACGACCGGTCTGCAGGCCCGCTACCGGGTACCGTATAGCCTCTGCGCTTGTACCGCCAGTCGGGCGGGAGGACAGGCAAAGCTGGCGATCTCTGCACTCCGCTCTCACATCCGTGGAAGCGCGTCGACAGCGGATGCGCCGACTCGCGCAGAATACAGCGCCCGTGGTTACCCCGACAACAGCGCGACGCACCCGTCGGAGCTTGTGTGCGTCACGCTCGCGAACAAGTCGGATGCACTGCGAGAGCGACAGAAGCGGCACAAGGTCGCGCAGGCTCGCAAGAAGGAGGCCGAGAGCGGGGCTGTTCCTCCCTGCGCGCTAGCAGGCGTCACTGGAGGAGCGTACCTCAAGCCGAATTTGCAGTCGGTTTGCTACGGGTGAGTGCGCCTCCTTGTGCAGACGCAGCTCGTGTGCTGACTGAAACGTGCTTGGAGCAGCACTTCCGGCTACGCTTTGAGCGAAGAAGATGGATTTGTGATCTGCGCTCGACTCGCTGATCCTGCGACCGTACTCGGTGGCGAAGGGTGAGCCTGCTTGATCACTTGAATTCTCGTACGAGAGGCCCCGAGACTGATTTTCGCCCACTCAGCTATGGACCTCATGCCGTACCTGGGAGAGCCATGAGCGTCGCCGCTTTCCGCGCGCAAGCCGGAGCCCCGTCCAGCCTGGTATGGGAGGGGCTCGCAATCAATGCGATGGGCGTCGGGGCAGGCGGGTTCTCGATGTGATGGGCTGCAGCGTGCTGCAATTGCGAGCGAAATCTAATCCGAATGCGGCTCCCGGTCCGACAACTCGTAGGCCTCGGGCCTGCCGAGAGAATGCCTGCGCGACGCCGAGTACGCCGCCGGAGTACCGGGGCTGGAAGCGCGGGACCTGCCTGTGACCTTTCTGAAGACCCATTGTCGCGAGTCTTTCCACCACAAGCGCAGCTCATCCAGCGTGGCTTCGAGCTCTTCCGCGCGGGCGCCCGAATCGTGCCCCGCTTCGTGCTCGATCGTGTAGCGTAGGCAGTCCTTGACGGACACGAGGCCGACGAGCTGTCCGAAACGTTCGATCAGGATAACTCGCGGGCTAAGGGCAGCAGAGGAATCGAATCAGCTCCGGGCGCTTTCGATGGTGCAAGCGTGCGCGCTCACCCCATGCGGCGGAAGAGCTGCATGACGAATTCGAGCGGCTGTTTTGGCGAGACCGACAATGGAGTCTGTCGAGTTCGGACCATCAGCGACAGGCTCTCTTGGCGCGCGAAGGAGAACTCGGCTAACCTGGTTCACAAACGGCGTAAAGTCGAGCATTCCTTCTTCACCGCCATCCCAGTCCTCTTCGGCTCCGAGCGGGTCGTCCACGAGCGGAGAAGAAGATGCAGTACTCGCGCCCGGCGTGTTGAGCTGCGGGCAGAACAGACAAGGCGCGTCCGGCGCGACGATGTGCGAGAGCTGTGCTTTTTCTACAGGGCATAACGGGACCCGTCAGGACTCGGATCGTACCCACATGGGCTGGCAGCGCACCTATTGCGATTTTGAGATCCCGCCGGGAAATGTCGCCCAGCAGAGTCTTGTCGATTTTGCTGCGCACGATCGGGAAGCCCTGGTATTTCGTCGTACCCAGGAGACGCTCTATTCAAGGAGTATTGGCGTCAGAGCTTGCCGGGCTATGAGTGTTTAGGGAGGAACGTAC
This sequence comes from Rhodotorula taiwanensis, assembly GCA_002922495.1. Taxonomy (NCBI): domain Eukaryota; kingdom Fungi; phylum Basidiomycota; class Microbotryomycetes; order Sporidiobolales; family Sporidiobolaceae; genus Rhodotorula; species Rhodotorula taiwanensis. Next base: position 331,021 of record PJQD01000050.1, on the reverse strand, counting down.
GCAGCTCGTCCAGATTCATGCCTTCCGAGGGAAGGCATAGCAGGTCTTTCCGCATGACCGTAGAGACTGCGTAGCGTACGAGCCAAATGAGCAATCAGCACGAGTGCTTGTAGCCGAGGTGAACGTGCAGGCGCACCTGGAACGCCGTAAGCGTGGTCGTGGTTCTCGAGCAACGGATACCCGTTAAACTTGATCATCTGGTCGGCGATTCCGCCGCCGCCAAACTGATCCGATACGGCCTTTGTCACCATGACAACGATCTAGGTCAAGAAGAGGTGAGCCGAGACATTCGCGCTCGCGCGTGCACATCGCGATGCGTACCATTGTAGGCAAGATGTAGGTTAGCGCGCCTGTGAGCTCGAACATGATGACGACGACAGTGACCGTGATCCGCGTGATGCCTCTGCATGTGAACAGAATCAGTGCTATAGTTCGCAATGACGCGGCGCACAGACATACGCAAGACCGGCTGCTGCACCCATGAACGCATAAGTGCCCGGCGTGATGCACGGCTTGTCGGGGTCGCAAGCAGCGAAGACGCTCCAGGTCGGATGGGCGCTGCGCAAAACGAGTTATTAGTTAGACTAAGGCATAGAAGGCTTTGTTGAAGTCGCGCGCACCGGTACAGCGCCTTGACAAGGATCCCAATCATTCGGCCGAAGGTCGCGCCGACCGCCATCGACGGTACGAAGATGCCCGCCGGAACCTTGCAGCCGTACGAGATGACGACGAGAGCCGTCCGGATGACCGTAGCGAGGAGAAGAGAATTGACCATGCGCCATTGGGCCCAAGTTCTGCCCTCCGTTGTCAGCCATCGTCACAATCCGTACGCGCCCGCACCCAACTCACTGGCAGAGATTTTCGTAGTCGCCCTCGCCGTCGCATTCTTGGAAGAGGATGTTGAGCATCTCGTTCATGTCGATCCGGAGGAAGCGATTCGTGAACCCAACGGCGGCCGTGAGGAGGGCGAGCACGACCGCTTCCGAGATGGCGTGAGCGGCGAGATGCTTGCGCCGGAAGGCGGCGACTTGCAAGTTGAACTTGATGACGAAGGCGCCGTAGAGGCCGCCAAAGATCCCGATCAACACGAAGAAGCCGAGTTCGAAGAAGTGCCAGTCGCGGTCGAAGCGGACTTGGAACAGCACGATCTTGCCAGTCCGGAACGGGTTCATGGCCTGATGGATCGAGCTCAGTACTCATCCGCGTTCCCCCAAGATCAGTCAAGGGCTTACTGAAAGGACCACATTCGCTATAAGCGCGCAGAAGAAGCTCTTCCACATTGTCTTGATCGGCCAGTTGATCGTCATTTCCTGCATTTGCAAATAGCGTCAGCTGAATAACCTTTGACCTGGATGACCAGGGGCGTGCCTCGAGCGAGAACAAAACGCCGCCGATCGGACTGCCGAAAGCGACCGCCACGCCGGTAGCGGACGCTGCCGTCACGATCTCGCGCATCTTGGCTGTTGACAGCTTCGCGTGAGACGAGATGTACGGGAAGATGAGCAGAAAAGGAGGGCGCACCTTGACTGCGTTTGAACCGTCGGAACCGACTGGCGACGACGTGGCCGATCGCGCTCGCGACGTGAACGGACGGTCCTTCCTTGCCGACGGACAGACCCGACGCAATGGCGATGGGCTGCATACCGCCCGAGTTAGATCACCTTACAGACTAGAGTGGGCAGTCCACTCACTAGGGCGATCGACTTGATGCTGAGAGTCGCAAACGAGAGGTACCCGTTGATGATGAAGCCCGCGAGGATACATTTGATCTCGGAGATGCCGGAGCCAGCTGCGTATGGCGCGAAAGACTTGACGAGGAAGGCGCACGTGAAAGCAAAGATGCCCTGCCGGTCGGGAATTCGAGTGGTCGAGGTCAACAAATTGAGCGGAACAGTCAGCACTGATTCAGGGGCACGTACGGCAAACGCCACGTAGACGAGCCACTGAATTCCGCTGAAAGCCGTCCAGGAGACCCAGTCTTCACAAAAGCCCTCTTCGATTTCCCAGCAGCAAAACTTGTGATTGAGCCACCACCCCTGCGTGCAGTAGCCCAACTTGAGATCTGACATCCACGCTGTCATGATCGACATGATGGCGGCATTGAAACCGATGATTGCGCCTGAGCCGAGCCTTCGTGTCAGCACAAGGAGGCAAGAACGCGGGACCGAACGAGGACAGTGACTTGCCGACGAGACTGACGACAGTCCAGCTCTGACAAGCGGCGATCAGCCGCCAGAAGCCCGCTTTGAGGCTGTGCCCGAGCGTTTTGGTCGCGGTCGCTGCTTCATGCCGCCTTCTTGACCGCTCGAGTAACGTATCGGCGACCCAGTCGATAGTCGTGAAGTCTTCGTCTGCACGGCCACGAATGCATCAGACTAGCTCGTGCGACGGGCTGAACCCCGGAGAGCACGGCGCTCGTCGAGAACACAGTTCTGACAGAGCGCGGCGACCTAGGTCCACGGGCAAAGAGAACAGGCAACGCACATCGCCGCGACTCTTCTCCGACCCTGCGACCGTTCTGCCCACTCCCGAGCCTCTGGCTCGACCCTCTCCGCCTCATAGTGCCTCGTGGCCCGATGAGCGGCGTCGGGACCGTACTCCGCGTGCCTTCATCAAAGTCGCGCTCGATGGGAATGACGGGAGGTGCTCCTGCTACAGTCGTGGAGCTCGCCATGGACGATCGCCTTCTCCGGTCCCGACTCGATCGTTCATTCGGCGCATCCTGAAAGCCCTGCTGTAGCTCTGGCGTTGCTGGGCCGAGAGCAAAGGTCGACAAGTCGGGCGGCGGCGGTCGAGGTGGGGAGAGCGAACCGCGAAAGTCCATCGGCAACCGCGTGGGAATGCGTCACACCGTGCTCTGGGGTCTGTCTTAGCGGTAGAAGCCCCTGCGGAAGCTGGTCAAGCCGGTGTCGTGGCGGGGAGGGGGATCCTTCGGTCAACTCGCAAAGTGAGGCAGTCGCTGTCGCTGGATCGACTGCGGCTGGCCGGGAGTAGAGCCGTACACCCCGGTGCGCTCTTATAGTCTAGCGCTCGGTGTACGTCAGAGAGCTTCCTCCGACGACGTATAGGGAAACAAGAGGGATCACGACTGGGAGGCGTGAAGTTCACGCCGATTTGGCAGAAGTCAGGATGCGAAAACGGGCCATATGGATGCAGTGTGTGCGGATGAAGGGGATACAAGATGGTGCGATAAGAACGTGGGGCACGCGCAGGCGAAGAAGTTGGAGCTGGACAGAGGGAATGAGCCTGTGCGACAATGCCGGCACGAATGACGGAACGGCAACAGAAGCGGACCTTGAGGACTCGAAAAGGGGACCCTGTACAACAGAGAGAGAGGAGCTTAAAGCCCCTGGCTGCCGCTCCGACTCATCGTCGAGCTGACACTGCCACGGCCGCTCCCGCCGAACCACCGGCCCCCGAAGCTCCCGAGGCCGGCTGCGAGGCCACTGCTCGCCGGCGGTACGGAGGCGGCGCTCGTCGTGCTCCGAGTCTCGTCCGAGACCGAGGCGATGCTCATCTCGCTTTGACGACGAGACGTGACGGGTGAAGCCGAGGCCTGCGAAGCGGCGGCGACGTGCGACAAGTCGGCGTAGGCGAGTTTGTCTGTGCCGGCATGCGTCGTCCGGTCAGTCCATGACACGAGATCAGCGATATACCGGTAAGCTCACATTTGACCAGCTCGTCCTCGAGCTCTTCCCGTTCCAGACGAGAAGCGACGACCTGCTTGACGAGCTCGCAGTGCTCTTGGTTGATCTGAGCCAAGCTGCTTTCGAGCTGCCGGACCTGCCGAGATAACTGATGGTTCGCCTTTCGGAGCGTGTCGAGCTCAGCAGCGTGTGCTGTCTGCGCCGCACACAAGGATGCCCATTCCTCGCCGAACTGGTCCTGCTCGCGCGCGCGACTTGTCAGCGAGAGAAGCAGAACAAGCACAGCTGCACCACGAGACGCACCAGCATCATCGGCGTGATCCGGACCTGCAGCGCATCACGGACAAACTCGTGAATGCGATACTCGGCGTCGGGATTCTGCATCAGCTCTCGCTCGTCGGGCTGCCGAGTCACATAGTCAGCGACATCTGCGACGGGCAAATTCCGCTGCGAAAGACGGTCTATTCTCACAGCGTAGGCCTCAAAGAGGCCATTCTTGAGGAAATCGATCAGATCCTCGAATTCGAGCGTGAGGAGGTACGCCTCATTTCGCTTCAGTAGCGCGACGGCGAACCGGAACAGGGCTTCGACGCCCTCGGCAAAGACAAGGTCAAACACCGACGAGACCAGCTCGAGCGGTAGTCGATACCTACGATGGCACGCAGATCAGTCAGCCTGATCCGTGCACGGTTTCGCACTGATCACACGGCCGAACTCACCCAAAGAGAGTCAGGAACCACTGACTCGCATACATGCTGCTCTTGACTCCTTGTCGCAAGAGGTGTAGGAACACGCTCGGCACGAGCTCTTCGACGAGCCGGTCAAACTGGAACAGCCGGAGTTGGAGGCCGGGCATATTGGGCGTGTAGTGCGATCGGAGGTCGTACGACTTCATGAGGCGGACGAGCACGCAGAACGCTTCCTCGTCGGGCATCTGTCACCGGTCAAGCGAGTCAGCCCAGCGGACCTTGTGCGCCCGGCGGAAACAGAAAGGTGCCTACATTCAGCAATAGTGGACCGACGATGAATTGCAGTCCTTGCGTGTAGCCGACCTCGTCGTCGTAGATCGAGTACGCTTTGACGACATTGAAGCTATTGGTAGGACCGCACGTGAACGCGCGCCTGGTTGAACAATTTGCAGTGCCGGACGTACAGGTTCTCCTGACCGACACCTTCGGCATCCTTGAAGAAGGCGTGCTTCGGAAAAGTCCGATTCAAGTCGCGCGCGATGCTCTTCTCGTGCGGCGAGGTCTGCTTGAGCAGGTCCGAGTAGACAAACTCGAGGTTCGCGTTTTTCGCGGCACTGTCGCAGGGTGGTCAGATCACGTCAGCTCATTTCCGTACACGCGCAGAGGATCCGAGCGGAAGACCGACGTACGACATGAGTTGCCAAATCATTCCCCGCAGGGCTGGTGGGATGCCGCGCTGGATCGCGCGCGACAACTCCTTGGCTGCGGCAGGCGAGTTGAAGTGCGTCAATACCGAAAGTAGACAGCTCATGGAGCAGTTCGAGCGTAGCTCTCGGTACCACGCGCGACCCACGTTGACTCTGCGCGACTTCTTCGTAATCCGACATGACCTTGCCCCAAAACTCCCAATCGATCTCCTCCTCCTCTTCGCCTCCTTCGCATTCCTTGAGAGTCCGCAGGCTCTCGAAGTTGGCTTGGAGCGCTCGGATGCCCGAATTGCTCGATGGCGGATTCGCGGGAGAGACGGGCTGAGCGAGCGCGGACAGGTTCGCCGAAGCGCGATGAGAGATGAAGCCGTCGGCGGCATGAGGGGCCGCGATCGATCCGGACCGGTCTTGTGTGGAGGGAAGAGGGTACGACTGAGACCGTGTCGGCGAGACGGGCGACAGGCTCGATGCTTCTTCGTTAAGGTCGTGCTCGTCGACCTCGAACGCCGCCGCGAGCGCGTGCGGGTCCGAGTTGGACCGCCTCTGACTCGCCCGCTTCGGTTTGCCCATGCCGTTGCCGTTCGCAAACCCGTTCGCGAGCATGTTGGCCGCATGCGCGCTGTTCCAGCTCATGGCGGCGCTCCGCCGTTTCTTCCGCCGCGCCTCCTCTGCCTCTTCGTCTTCGAGTCCGCCAGCTCCTCGCGAGTCATCGAGTTGGACATCGACGAGTCCCTTTGCGATCGTCGACGGAGTCGAGTTGAGTCCCATACTTTGCCGCCAGACAGCCTGAGTCAGACTCGCGCTCGAGTCGCGGCCGACGTTTGTCGGATCCGACGCGGGCGAGAGCGGCGTCGTCAAGAGGGACGGTCTTCGGTGTTGCGACGGGGTCCTCATCTGTTGAGGCGAAGAGGCCGCGCTGGTCGAAGGCGAATCGGGTTCGCTGACGAGCGAGAACGGTCTCCGGACCGACCGCGGCGAGCCGTTCACCTGGACAGGCGAGTCTCGGAGGTCCGAGACAAAGTCGCTGCCCTCTGTTAGTGGACTGTCATAGTCGACTGGCGCTGCGAATTTGGCCGAATGGGCAACCGTTGGCGTTTGGTCGTCGCTCCCGTGATCGTGGTCGCCCAACGAGACGGGCTGCTGCGCCGAAGCGAATGAGCCGTTCGTCGAAATGGACTGGCGCTTGTCTGCGATCACGTCTGCATCCTCCGAGCTTTCCACGTCCTCCTTCCGTGCAGCATCGCCTCCTTCGAGCGCGTCCGTGTCGTCCTTTGACGCCACCTCGCGAGTCCTTTCGTCGTCGGCAGTGTCTCTCCGGCTATCGTCTTCTTCCTGCTGTGATGGCGTATCTTTATGCCCATTCTCGTCGTGCTCGTCCTTTGCCTCGTTCGAGTCGCCGGCAGCGTCGAGTCGCGCGTGTGAATCGACTTGACGCGCCTCGTCGTCGTGTTCGTCTCGTCGAGAGTCGCGCTCCTGCTCGTTCTCCTGACCGGCATCCGAGCTAGCCATGACCGTGAGAGCCGTCGTCGCGAGCTCAGAGCTCACTCAAGGCTCTTGAGGCCCGCCCGTGGCGAAGGCGTAGTTGTCGGGTTCCGCGACGTTGACAAAAGGCGGGGGGCGCGAACTCAAAAGAACAACGTCGCGAGCGAACAAGGACCGTCGCACAGTCGCCCTAAAGAAGAGCAGGCGGAACGTGGAGAGCTTCTCAGACGTCCTGAGCAGGTTCGGCGAGCCTCCTATAGCGGTTTTCCGGCTGGAAAGTTGGGCCAGCCTCCTCGCCTCGCCTCCCCCGCGTTCGTCCGGGATTGAGGGGCGGCGCATACCGTGACCCAGCTGATTCGGATCGCAAATTGGCACCAGCGTGATTGTCCGGGCCGGGCCAAAGTGCCGATCTCGCACTCTCGGTCGCGACGACGGAGCTGGCTCGCACTCGCTTGCACACTCAGTCCCCAGCAAGTAGCAGACTTCGGAAAGAGATCTCGCCAGCACCAGACTCTCCTCGCAGCTTCCCTCCCGAGCTGATTCGGCCCTCCCAAGTTGCCAACTCGTCGGAAACCGACATCACCAGAGAGCGAACGTTCTCGAGCGGTTCGCGAGCGTCTCTGCCGACAAAGCTATGCTGCCCGCTCCAGCCATGGCATCCGCACCGATTCAAATGCCACCACCTCGGCCTCGCCTGAAACGCTCCCACCCGACCGAACCGACCGCGGAAGACGTCGCGTCGTCGTCAAACGGGACAGGGCCTATCGCAGTTCCCGTCGCCGCGTCCCCGACCGCGCTCCCAACTGGCGCGATCGCTTGGGCGCTCAATGGGACCGGTGTCGGCTACGGTGCGAGAGCCGGCGCGTTGGAACCGATCAGCGAGGCGACGCCGGCGGCGGAACAGGGTCTCGGTGGCAACGCCTTTCCAACGTCGGACAGCGGGCTGGGGCTCGATTTGCACGGCCGAGGGGCAAATTCGGGGTTCTTCGGGTCGAGCGGCGGCGATGGTGATCCCAGCGTGGAAGAGCAAAGGCGCGCGACGAAGCGGATCAGGGTCGCGCCGGATCACGAAGCGTTCGGTCGCCTCTCGCTCGACCGCACTCCGAGTTCCACGTCGTCGCCGCTGCCTCAACCTCGAGCATCCACCCACGCCACCGGTCCCGCCGGCTCGCCTCGTTCCGCCGTCCCGCCACACCTCCTCCGCCCACCGTCTCAACCGCTACCGACGCCTCCGCTCTCCTCTTCCGCCTTTGCAGCATCCTTCTCATCCCCCGTCGGAAGTTCGCAGCTGGACTCTTCACCGAGTCGAGGCCGACGCGAAGTGAGCCCGCCGTCGGTCGCAGTCCCCCCACCGACGCACGCCTTTTCTTCCCCGACCCTCGCCTCCGCTTCGCTCCCCTCTGCGCCTCCAACGTCACCCGTACAGAGCTCCGCACCCCGCATGAACAGCTCTGCTCCTCTCGCCTTCTCGCCGCCTCCCGTCGCCCTTTCGAACGGCAGCTCGGGAAGCGTCCTCCCGATGGTTCCGTGGTCGCAATCAGCCTTCTTTCACTCGGCCGCCCAAGCACCTCCGACCCATTCGATCTCGCCTCCGACTGGTCCGTCCGACGCGGCTTTCGGTGCGGCTAATCCGCCGCGCACGGATGAGATAGAGATGGGGTCCGCGAACGCCTCGTCGTGGGACTTGGACCCACACAGGGTCTACGTCGCCTCGCTCGATGCGGACGACGACGACGGCGACGTGTCTGAGAACGGATCACGAGCGGACCGCGATTCTCCAGCCGAGCAGCAACTCCGCCTGAACGCGCTCGCCGCCCGCCGAGCCGCCACGTCCTCCGCTCTTCCCGCCTCGTTGATCGCCTCCCTCGAACGCGAAGCAGCGAAAGCCCGCGAAGGCAGCCTCGTCCTGTACCGTCCGCCACCTTGGGCCGCTTCCGCCGTTTCGAAGGGGGCTTCGAGTGGCGTTCATGAACAGGCGCTCGACAAGCACGAGGAGAGCTGGCGCGAGTTCGAGCGCGAGCGGCAACGCGTCGAGCACGCGGACGCGGACGGAGATGGAATGTCGGACGCCGGCGAGACCGCCTTTGACGACGAGACCCTGATCGGCGCGGACGAAGGTGGCATGGATGTCGACATGGAGCTGTGATCCCCTTTCTTTTGATTCCCGTGCGGCTTTTACCCACTTCTCAAGGCAACTATACCTTCCTTTTGCAGCCTGCTCCGCCACCCCTTCTTGTCCAATCGTTAATTTGTTGTCGTCAGTACCTGCATCGCATGAAACAGAATCTTTCTCCTCCTCCGGTGGTGGCGAAATGCGATGGTTGCGAGTTGTACGAGCTACAGGGGAATATGCACAAGGAACAGGGACTCAGAAGGTCTCCCAGCCGCCGTGGTCGGTCGTGGCCTCGAGCTTGCGCGCGACGTAGGTCGGGATGCCTTGCGTGAGCCAGATCTTGCGGACTTCGTCATATCGTTGCCGGTGAAGAGACTGCGGGAACTGCGAGCGGCCGCGTCTGCGAAGTCACAAGCTACACGTCAGCTTGTCTCGTGGCTTGGGACGAGTCGAGACTGGACGCACCGGTCGTTCATCTGAGCTTCTCCGTGCGAGTCGAGGTACGGGGGCGTAATGAAGGCGCCGCGATCCGAGTACAGCGTGAGGATGACGTTGCGCTTGACGAGGTAGTACATGCCGACCGACCAGCCGCAGCTTTTGGTCAAAAGCACCTCCGTCAGCTTGGTAGACCAGGCTTGCGAGCAAGAGGATCACGCTCACCCCCACATGTGCTCATTGCACTCGCCGCGAGCCTCGTCTTCGTAATCCGTCATGCAGCAGAACATCTGCGCGCAGACGAGCTCGCCGCAGAACAGGCACAGGGCCGGGTTCGAAGGCACTTGTCCACATTGCTGGCATTCCCGCTCGAGAATCTCGGCGAGGAGCGAGTCGAGGTGCTTCGGTAGTCCGAGGAGCTCGTACGGCGCAGGATGCTCGGGGAACAGCTCAGGCCAGTGCGAGCTGAAAAAGGTCGAAATCGTGATTTCCTGCCGCTGCAAGAGCTCGTCGGCAGGTCGCGTAAATGCCCACAACCTCGAACGGAGGGTCAAGACGTGTCGCCCGAGTGTGTCAACGTCCCCACCGAGCGAGGTAGGGCGAGAGAGTAGTCCGTCGAGGACGTGGCTCGGGTGCGGGATCCGGAGAAGCTCGAGCAGACGCGCGTACTCGGTCCGCTCGTCGTCGAGGAAGGCGTCTATCGCTTCCTCGCTCGGCGCCCCGAGCAGAACACGGGCAATGATCGCGACGCGGCGGAGAAAGACCGTCATCTGAGCATGAAGATGCTTGCCCAGTCCAGCGGCAACGGCCGAGCTCTCCTCGGCAAAGAGCCGAGCGAAGAAGACCGGCAACTCGTCGTCGTTTGACCATTCGGGCGAGACGTTGCCCGCGAAGACGTGTCGGAGCTGTGCCAGAGTGGACGCCTCGTCGGCGTCGTCGCTCGATTCCTTCTCGGCATGCGGAAAGGCCTGTACGCGGTAGGCGAGCCGGTAGTAGGCGACGAGACTCGAGACAAGATGGGTGTAGAAGGCGACCGACACGACGTGGTAGAAAGCCGAGGGCGCGCAAACAGCGGCCTCAATGACCTGGCTGAGAGGGTTCACTTGCAGGCTGGTCAGGCGGTCGTACTTGCTGCCCTCCGAGAATTCGCCGCCGAGGCGCTGCCGCAGTGAAGTCGCCGCGACGCGCATCGAGTCGTTCGACTGGGTCATCAGCTCGGCGAGATCTCGCAGGACCTGCGTCATGCTCTGCAGCAAATGGACATTGGCCTGCGAGACCTCCCAGACCGGATCTGCGGTCCCGCGCGAAGCGACCTCAAGCGTGGCGACGGTGTAGCTGAGGAGGTGATCTGTGAGAGTCGGCTTGTTGAGGCGGCCTTCTTCGGCGAGAGACCCGACGACCTGCAAGAGCCCTCCGGCCATCCGACCCTCGGCTTCTTCGAAATGCTCCGGCAGAAGGGTGAGGAGTGAGGACTGGGCGAGCCAAGGTCGGAAGGCCGCCGGGGGATCGTTGACCGAAGCGACCGTCGACAGCTTGTCGACCCGGCGCTCGAAATCGGGGCCGAGACGAGTGAGCGAGCCGAGTTCGAGCGGATCCGCCAATCGTTGACCCCATTCGGACAGCGGGCGTTCGTCAAAGCCGCCCGAATAAGGCACGAACGCGGTGGAGTCGCTCTCCACCGGGAGGATGACGTTGCCGAGGCTCTTGCAGAGCGGGCACACGAATTCGCGGCGTTCGAGCTCCTCGGGATGTTGGCGGTCCGGCTGAGCTGCGTGGCGCTGGATCGCCGAAGCGCAGTACTGCTCGAAGCAGGGGAGATGCATCATGTGACCGCACGAGGATGCGTGCAGGCCGGCCTTCGTCGAAAGCGGGAAGCCTTGTGCGAGGCCGTCTTCCGCGGTCCGCTGGTCGCCCGCGTTAGCCTTGACCGACGCGGTCCCGTAAGGCCTCGAAGACGACATGTCACGGTCGAGACTGGCCGGGAGGTTCAGGACCTCCTCGATAAACGGGGCGGCGGTGTGTCGGGCCTCGCCCTCGTCGTCCGGTGTCAAGCGGATGAAGCGACTACTCTGAATACAGCCGAGGAGACCGAAAGGCGCCGTCGACTCGAGAGCCTCCTGGCAGACGATGCAGCTGCCAAAGTCGATCTGCGGCGCAGTCGATGTGGACATCGTGGGCTCCGCGCCGCTTTCGACCATGGCCGCATCTTCGTCGTCGCCATCGAGGTCGTCGAGGCCGGCCTCTCCTTCCATCTTCTGCAGAAAGGCGGACTGCGCTTGCTGAAACTTCTGCATGATCGCCGCATGCCGGGCTTTCGCGGCGGCTCGTTTCGCTTCGAGGTACTGCTCAGCGGTGACACCGCTCTTGTCCTCCTCGGTCGAGGGCGCCGCCTTGCGCAGAGATGCGACTTCGACACCGCGGCGCTCAATCAACGCATCGACGAGGTAGCGCGCCTTCGCTCGAGGTCCCTTGCTTTGCTCGTCCTCCTCGATGTCGACCAGTAGCTGAGCGAGCGTAAAGTGCTGCTCTGATCCGAATGACCAGGGTTCGAGGCAGGCGGCGGCGAGAGCTTCGGGTTGTTCGACCTGCGCCAACAGGCAGAGCTGGAGCGCCCGCTCGACGACTGCATCAGACGAGACTGTCCTCCCGATAGAGGCCTCGCCGTCCGCCACCTCGGTTGAGACTCCTCGACCCGCTACCAGCGCCGCCACGATGAGTGCCTGCATGCCGTGAGAGACGAAAGCGCGCGGAAGGGCGACGAATGGGCCCGACCTGGCCGCATCGACAGGCAAGGGTCGCGGCACGATGACGATGTCTTCGATCGCGCGAGCCGAGCGCGTCCGCTTCTTCTCCCATTCCTTGACGAGCGCTTCGGCGTCTGCCCTCTGGTTCCGAGTGTAGTGCTGGAAGTTGATGTCGACCTCGGCCATCAAGTCGGGGAGGAGCGAATACATGCCTTGGTCGTTCGACCCGCTCGGGGGCTTGAACTGGGCGATCTGGCCGAGGATCCGGTCGATAGTGGGATCGTCGGCAAAGCGGTCCGATACGTGCGACAACAGGTCCGAGTACGTCGTCGGCGCGAGCGCGAGGTAGTGCAGCAATTCGCGGCGAAGGGTGTCGGCCGGCGCAAGAGGCGCGGCCCAGGTCGGATCCGACACGAGCGCGATAACGACGCCGAGAAGCTCGTCAAGAAGCGAGAGGCCCTGCTCCGGTTCGAAAGGCGCCGAGGCAGGGATCGTGTGCTTGAACAGGAGGTCGCGCAGCCCGAAGCGGTCGACGAGAGTGGCGACCACGATCGAAGGGTCGGCCGCGACGAAAGCCGTCTGGAGGAAGAACAGATCTTGCTCCCACGCAGTCTCGCGGAGGGAATAGTCTCGGTAGTGAAGATGTTGAGCCTTCATGCTGAACCCGTTCCGAACCCAGAGGCCAGCTCGGACCTGCGAGACGAGGGCCACCGCTGCAAACGTGCTTCACGAGTTAGCCCACGATCCAGTACAGCACGGAGATCTCGACTGACTGTGCACAGGAGCCTCGAGCGCCGCGAGGAAGTTGGCCACGCTGTGTGTCAAGCGTGGCGGCGACGGCGGTACCTCCCCGACCAAGAGTTCCGTCAAGCCGCCTTCGACGCCGATCGTCTCGAGCGCGCCGGGCGACAGCTTGTCCCCGACGGCATGCTTGGCGAGTTCGGCCCAGAACCAAGATTGCGGGTGATGGAACGAAACCGGTTGTTTCGTAAGGTCGTACTCGACGCACGGGTACTCAAGCTCGCCGATCCGGACTTGATGGAACTTGAACTCGTATCCCGGCGCCGGCACTTTGGTCAGCGCGCTGCCGAGGGTCCGAGCGTAGCGGAGAGCGTCGGCTTGCCGGAACGCGGCGCCGAACGAGCGGGCGAGGCGAGCGACGTGCGTGACCATGTTGAACGCCGGGACCCACTGATCCGACTCGAACTCGACGTGGACTTCGGCCGCGCGCATCTGCGCTCCGAGGCCGTTGAAGAGGCCGAACAGGCGAGTGAACTGCTCGAAGAGGATCGTCGAGCTCGCAACGTAGCGCTGAACGGCCGGGGACGAAAGGAGATGCTCGAGGTCGCTGAACAGCTGGAAGAACCGCTTCTGTTTCGAAGTATGCGGCCACACGAGCGAGACAAACTTCTTTGACGGATCGGGCGGGAGGATAAAGTGCTCCGGTTTGTTGTAAGCGGGCGAGACCTGGAGCGTGAAGAGCGAGTAGAGGATGTCGAGGATACGCGACGCGATGCCGTAGCGCTCGACGAGCATGGCGGCGACCGACGGCGTCGTGAACAGTTGAACGCCGAGGAAGATGAGCGAGTTCTCCGGCTCGCGGTCGGTGAACAGGTACGATTCGACGAGGTACGTGTACATTTCGGCGTATTGGATGCCTGTTAAAACAAACCTCGTCAGCAACTCGACACGAACGGCGCGGAGAGTCATCGAAACTCACTCAGCTCGGCTCGGACATCGGTGCTGACATTGACCAGCCCGACCGCGACTTCCTGGCCTGTCTTGCGTGCGATCTTCCACAGCCGCTCTTCGACGCCGATCCACCGCTGGAAGCGACTCTTCTCGCCGGCGCCCTCGCCAGGCTCGCGGTCCAACCAGACGTGCGCGATCATGTCGCCGAGCGCACCTCTTTCACCCGCCACGTCGACGCGGAGCAAATCCTGCACGAACGAGGTACAGATCTCGACGGCGACTTGCTCGCGGAACGTGTCGAGCGCGGTCCGGATCGTCGTGACGAGCCCGATCTGGCGGATCGTCCGCGCCGCCATGAGGCAAATCGCCGGTTCGGGGCAGATCATGACGATCGCGCGCCCTTGCTTGTCGACACGGACGGCAATGTCGGACGCTTCTTGCCTCGAACTGCCTGTCGCGCGGCAAACTTGGGCGATGACTTGGTCGAACGAGTGTCGCTCGTCGTTCCAGAGGACTGTCGCGTACGGACCTTCGGTCGGCGGCGGGAGGGGCTGCCGCATCGCATGCGCCTCTGCGTCGCTGTCCTCCAAGTCGTCCTCGCCGTTGAGGAATCGCTCGTGGCCGGGAAATGTCCCAGGGAGCAAGACACCCTCCGCGTCGTAGCCCTCGACACCTTCAGCTCCTCCTGCTTCTTCTGGATGCTGTGCTGCAGCTGCATCGAGGTCGCGCAGGATCTCGCGGAGGGCCGGCGGGAGTTGCGCCTCGTTCGGGTCGAGGATGATCTCGCCGTCCTCGTCGGCTAGGACCGGTCCAGCCAACTGCGGGTTCATGACGGCCGCTTCTCGGAGCAAACGCGCGACGGAAGCGGCTGTCAAGCCGCCGACGCCAACGTTCGCGGTCGCTGCTGCTACCGAATCGGGTCCGATCGCGGTCGGGTCGAACGCGGCGGCGGCGGTCGTCGTCGTCGTCATCGCGGGAGGAGGTCTCGCCTCACCGCCGTCGTCCTCGTCTGCCTCGGGCGCAGGAGGCGACCCCGGAACGGCACCCGTGATCTCTTCGACGCGACTCTGCAACGTGAAGGAATCTGGCGCGTGTTCGAGGACGTCGAGGGCCCAATCGAGCGCGGCGACCAGGGTCTCGCGGACGCGGGCCGTCGCTCGCGCGACGCGTTCGTCTCCGCTGTGCTCGTCCTGATCGACCGCCTTGCCCTTGCCCTTGGCGTCTGGTTGCCGTCCCGCCTCGTCAGCACCGGCTTCGGGCGGGCCGTGGTACCGGCAATCGCGCTGACACCCTTCCTTCCACGCTTCGACGTCGCCGCAATCGCAACACCCGGCTCCGACTCCGGCATGGACGCTCATTGTGACGTCGTGACCTTTTTCGACGTGGCCGCTCGAGCGGAAGCAGACGGCGCAGAGGACGCAAGTCGGGTCGACGCCGCAGTCCCGGCACCGGTAGACGGATTCGCCCGGTTTGAAGACGTGACCGCAGGGTTTCCCGGTCCGTGTAGGAGCTGCGCTGCTGTTGCTGTTGCTGGACGACGCGGAGGACTGGGCCGCCGAAAGGGTCCACTTGTCGTCGACGGCGTCGATGACGGCACCGTCGCCGTCCTGCAAGAAGGCATTGTCGCCGCCTGCTACCCCGCCGAGTGCCCAGTTGTAGAGTGCGAGTTTGAGATTAGTCCTGGCTCCGATCGAGGCGAGGTCGTACTGGCTGATGTCGGCGAGCGAGTCGAAGTAGGTCGGCAGCTGACTCGGGTCGAGGTGGAGCGCTTCCCTCCGGTTCTGCAAGGGTGGGACAGTGTACGTTGCGGCCTGATAGCGCCTACTCATGGCGTCCTCAGGCTGTCTGAGAAGGAGATCGGCGAGCGAGTTGGTCGCAGTCAGAGATGACGGAAGCAAAAGGCGGCTGACCCAGGGACTCCCAACTCGTCTGGGTGCGTGCGCAAGTCTCTCTGGCGAGGTGGAGAGTGCTGTCTGTATAGTCACGTGACGAAGTTCGCGAGAGTCGACGAGTGTAAGCGCCCGCCCGAGCCCGACCGCCTCGAGCCGCCCGAGTTCAAAGTCACTCTCCTCTTTCCCCGCACCGCATCGCAGGAGTGCTTGTACCTGCGAATCAGCCCCAGCTTTCGCTCAGTCGAATCCAGAGGAATGCCCCGCGTCGCTCTGGTCCAGTTTGCGTCGTTGTCGCCGTCGGCCCCACTCCCCGCCGCCGCTCTCGACGCCACTCAACAGCACCACGACGACAGGCACCAACAGCAACACGCGCCGTCCCAGTTCAACTTGCAGCGCGCGCACGACTATGTCAAACAGGCGGCGAAACAGGGAGCAGAACTCGTCGTCTTTCCAGAGTACTTCGTACGTGCCTCTCGAGCTCGGGTTACAGCTCCTACCATTACCATGAATCGCGCTCCTTACGATCTCGTGTTTGCCTCCTACAGCTGAGCGGCGTCGTCAGCGAACCGGAACACTGGCACTTGGCCCAGTTCCCGCACACCCACGCGCACCTCCACCGCCCTTCCGACTCAGAAACCGCCACCGCCCAACATTGGCTGTCGACGTTCCAACACCTCGCGAAAGATCTCCGGGTCGACATCGTCGTCGGGACCATCGTCGAACGCGCCGTCGACGCTGAATCGGGTCAACCGCTCTCCCGCCAGGTCGAGATCGAGAGCGACCAGACGGGCGAACGCCGCACCGAGACGAGGCCCGTCTTGGAGAACGTGTCGACCTACATCGACTGGAACGGCGAAATCATCGGGAGGTACAAGAAGCGCAACTTGTGGTGGCCCGAGAAGGACTACCTCTGCGCCGGCGACGAAGAGCACCAGGTGTTTGACACCCGGTTCGGCAAAGTCGGGATCCTCGTCTGTACGTTCCCCTTTCCGGGCTCGTCCCTGGCTCGCGTCACTGACTTGGGCCCAACCGCAGGCTGGGACCTCGCCTGGCCGCGCGCGTTCGAACCGCTCTTGCTCCGCGGCGCCGACATGATTATCGCCCCGACCTACTGGACAGGGACCGACGGCGGCCCGGAAGGGATGAAGCACAACCCGACGAGCGAGACCGACTTTCTCCAAGTCTTGGTCAAGACGCGCGCGTGGGACAACGAGTGCGCGATCCTCGTGAGGCTCACCCCGTTCCTGCTCGCTGTCCGAGCAGTGAATGGCACACTGACTCGCTCGCGTACTCGATCGGCAGTTCTGCAACGTCGGCGCGCCGACGTCGTGGTCGCCTGGCGACCCGTTCGGCAACGAGGAAGGCCGGATCGGTTGCTCCCAAGTCTGCGTCCCTTTCAAGGGCGCGATCGCCAGCGCAGTGAGTCGGCCGCTACAGCTCCTCTCCCTGCAAAGGATCACTGACCACGAGCACCGCAAACCCGAGCAGAAAGGACCGCAAGAAGAGCTCGTCCTCGCCGACCTCGACTTGTCGATCCTCGAGGTGCGCCATGTTCCACGGGCAAAATGCAGTTTGCGTCTTTCTGCTCGTCTTCGCCTAGTCTGACGCATAGTTTGTGTTTCTCGTTTCACGCACAGGACGCTCGCAAGGTGTACGGGATGCGGCGAGACCTCATTACCAAGCTGCGCGAGGAAGGTAAGCTACCGGACTGGGTCAAGGAGTAGCGTACGGGTCGCCACTGTATCCTTATCTCGCCACTGTATCCTTATCTCGCGCCAGTACGCTCGTTCAAGTACGGAGGTCGCGTGTGCGGAATCCCTGGACCGACTTGCGGAAGACCCGCGGATTCGCTCGAAGCCGAGAGAACCAAGTTCAGCAAAGCTTCAAGTAGGGGTGTCTTGCGTTCCACTAACGCAGATCTACTCGTCGAGCAAATCGAGCGGGACCGATGTCTGACCGCGCCTGCCATGCCCACCGGTCTTGCGAGTTCGCTTGACCGCCTCGCGGTGGCGTTTCCGAGCGACGCCCCGGAGCGTCTCGCGCATCTTGAGGTGGTTCTCGTCAATCGCTTCCCTGTTCACCGCGCGAGGTGCGTCAGTCTGATCCACTTGAGCAAGGTGGCACGCAAGAGAGAGTCAACGCACTGCGATTCGTGCTGCCAAAAGTCGCGCGTCGCATCCTCGATCCGCCGCTTGCTCTCCTCCTTGGCGCGCTCAATGCTGACCGCCGGCAAACCCAACTTGGCGACTTCCTCCTCGTTGATCTCGCCCGGTCGCTCCGGGTCCTCGAATGCCCCGCTCGGGAACGCAAAGAACGGCTTCGAGATGCCGCCTCCGAGTCCTGAAGAGACCTGCTGTTGCTGGAACCGAGAGCCCCGCATCGGCGCCATCTGCGGGATCGGACGGACTGCCGGAACCGTGTCGGCCTGAGGAGCGAGCGGGATCGCGACGCCTTCCTCCTCTATCTCGGCATCGACATCGAGGTCGAGGTCCATGCCGGAGAAGAGGGAGAAGCCACCAGCAGCATCGTTGGCCGCAGCATCGGCGGAGACGGCGGCGCTGCCAGGCTTGAAGAGGGCCGTCAAAGTCTCCTTGAGGCCGGCGGCCGGCTTGGCAGCGGCTTCGGCCTCCTCGCCCGACTTGGCCCTGTCGACCGCCTCGTCCGAATCCGAGTCGGAGTCAGAGCTCGAATCCGAGTCAGAGCTATCGGAGCTCGAGTCGCTGTTTGAGTCGCTGTTTGAGTCGCTGTCTGCCGCTTCGCCGCCCGCTCCTCCACGCAGTCGCAGCGTCTCGAAGACGTCGTCGTCGTCCTCATCATCCTGCGCAAAGCCCTCAACCATGGGCAAGGGCTTTGTCGCGACTTCCGCAGTCGCCTTGCCAGCCTCCGAGTTCAGTTCGACGTCATCGAGGTTCTGCAGCTCGGCGAGCGCAGAGAGAGCGAGTTTGCGGTATGCGGCGCGCTCCTGCTCGTGCGCGGCGGCGCGTTCCTCCTCGTTCAGGGCGGACGCGACGAGCTGAAATTCGTCCTCTTCGTTGTAGATCAAGTTGCGAGGCGCAATCGGGACGTAAGGCGGAGGGGAGAGCGACCGCGCGCGAGTAGTCGGAGCTTGTTCGGCAGCAGCGGTCTCGCTCGCCTCGGCGGGAACAGCCGCCTTGGCCACGCGCTCGGGAGCGAGAGCTGGCGCCGTCGCCGACTGGTTGATTCGCTCGAGGAGCGTCGTGAAGCGATCGGTGTGCGCCGTCCGCTGGGTCAATCGAACCGTTTCCCTCCTCCGTACCTGCCCGTCCCTGGTCTTGAACACCCACGTCACCGACTCCTTGTCGACCGGTGCGCCCTCCTCCGGTTCCTCGCATTCCCAGGTCCCGATCGCAGCCATGCTGGTCGTCCCGGCTCCGGCCCCTTTCCCGCCAGCTGCCATCACGTCAAAGACGATCTTCTGCCTGCCCCACCGCCTCGGGTCGATCCGCATTCGTTTAGCACGGAGAGGCTGACGCGGTTCGAGGGCGACGCCGAGCCGGGCGGCGGCGCGAGCCTCTTTCGAAGGTTTCGCCTTGACGGGCGCGCGAGACCAGGCGGTCGTCGGCGCAGCGGGAGGAGGGGCGACAGGATGAGATGGACGGATGATGATTGGGAAGATAGGCGTCGGGACGGGTTTCGGGTCGAGGAGCCAGCCCTGCGTAGCACGGTCACGTCAGAATTGGCACCTCCCGGACCGAAGCTGAGGAGCAGGGAAGGCGTACACGGTGCCGCTTCATGTTCTCGGTGTCGACGAGCTCAAAGTGGTTCGCAGCAAAGCCGACGTTCGGGTCCTTGGACCGTTTGCGCTTCTTGGGCCGCCCGGTCGTCTGCTGGTCGGTCGCTTTGGCAGCCGCCTCCCGTTCCGCCGCCATCCTGCGCGCGCCATCGTCGGTCAGTGCACGCTCGAGGGAAAGAGTGCAGTACTTTCGACAGACCTGCTCTGCCAGTCTGGCTTTGCTGGGCCGATCCTGAGCTTGTGGGCCTTCCAAGTCGAGCCGTTCAACATGGACATGCCTGCACGCCAATTCGCCAATGGGTCAGCTCGGGCAAGCGCAGAAGGGTCGAAGTCTCTCGCACGTACACCTTGCGAATTTGGCGTCTGTCGTGTCGAGCGAGAAGAAGGCGAACGAGCGAGAAGTACCTGCACCGCTTCGGGGTCAGCTGTTCGAGTCCTTCCAACGCGCCAGCGCTGACGTAGGACGTACCAGTCTCTGTCTTGCCGAGTCCGTGTACGCCTGCTTCGCCTCCCTGGACTGTCCCAAACGAGCTGAAGCGCTGGACGAGATCTTTCGCTGTCACCGAAGGCGCCAAGTTGCCGACGTGCACTCGCTTCGTGGTCGGCTCCGTAGAGAGCACAGGCTTTGGAGGGGCCATTTGTGCGCCTCTGTCGGTGCTCACAAGCAGCTGACGAGCGGTGAGAGAGCGGGCGAGTCGAGTTCAAGTGCCTCGAGCACGCGCAACTCGGGGCCGAAATTTTCTGAATTCTCTCCACTGAACTATAGAGCGAGAACGATAGCAAAAGCGTATTTGAGAAAGTTCTAACTTCTAGAGTCGCGTTCGAGGAGGCGCCTGAAAGAATGCGTTGCATATGCGATTCAAGCAGCGAGGGCGCCAAATGCTATACCGGCCGCGGGCTACCTCGAGTGCTCGCCGACATACTGCGCAAACATGCTGATGATCTCCTTCTCTCCAAACTCGGTCGCATGCGCCGTCCTCGCATTCAGCTGGATGAACTGCCGCTTTAGTCGTTGGAGCATCGGCAGCGTCACGGAGCGGTTCAGGTCGACGGTGACTCGGGTCGAG
Organism: Rhodotorula taiwanensis; assembly: GCA_002922495.1. Classification (NCBI taxonomy): domain Eukaryota; kingdom Fungi; phylum Basidiomycota; class Microbotryomycetes; order Sporidiobolales; family Sporidiobolaceae; genus Rhodotorula; species Rhodotorula taiwanensis. Next base: position 310,799 of record PJQD01000050.1, on the reverse strand, counting down.
GCGGAGGGGGTGGAAGGTAACGGAACGTTGAGAGTTGTCGAGCCGGAGAGGGGAGACAGCGCTTGGAGGGAGAGGAGAGAGGAGATGAGAGCGGAAGAGGACGAGTCGAGCCGGGTGAGATATGAAGTCGACGAGGTCGTGGCCTGCCGGGGGAGTGAGATCGTCAGTCTGCGTCCGACAGTTTGAGGCTGTACTGTGCGAGTACGGGACCACGCTCGCCGCACGGTGGACGGACCTGTTGTGTTGCTACTGTGGACGGCTTGATCACGCCCTCGGTGATGGCGGTCCATATCCGCTCCGCCTCGGTCGAACCGAGCAGTTCCTCCGTTGCTACCTGTGCAGACTGATCAAAGGCGGGATCATCTTCCGCGATCGTGAACAGCGGGGCGTCCCATCGCGCTGCGGACTGCGGTTCTTCGAATCGAGAGATCAGGTTGTCGAGTCTGCAGGCGGCGGCACCGAATTAGCCAGCGAGAGCTGCGGCGCACGGGCTGAGAGTGATTCAAGCAGCACGCACGTCGCCGGAGCGTAGACTTGAGCCTCGGGTCGCGCAGCATTGCGCTCTCGACACCGGTCTGGCGGAGTCGCAACAAAGACCTGTTCGTCTGCTCGTCAGTCGCCTGTAGCGGACGCGACGGCGCGGAAATGAAAGACTACTTACCGTACAGGTCCTGACTCCGACCTCCCTCGCCTCGCAGTACATCTGGTACCGGCTCCCCTTGATGTAGTTCATCGCGTCAACAATGACGATCGCCTCCTTGGCAAGCACCCGTTGGACCGCGCTGAACAGCGCTGCTCGTGCCGGTTTCTCTGCTCGAGCATCTACGCTGTCCAGACCAGGTCGTAAAGCGGAGACAAGGGAGACAAGCGAGGGTCAGCCGGCCCGCTTCGGTTCCCTCGTTCCCGTTCGCTAGTCGTCGAGACTGACCATCATACACGCGCTTGGACAATGACAACGACTCGTCATTGACGATGATGACCCTTCTCGGCTTGAGGTGCGCCGGCGTCGACGGGTGGGCGAGCTTCGCCTCGAGGAACGTCGCGAGTTGTTGCGCTCGCGTCGACTTGCCCGCGCATGGGTAGCCGCAGACTGTCACCATCGCCATCTTGGAGCTACGCTGCTAGCTAATGAGCTCGGGGAGGTTGAGGCAAACTGGCTCAGGTCGAAGCAGCTTCTCCCATCGCTCAGCTGATGAACCCGGAGCGGCCATATAGCACCGTTTACAAGCTATTGCACGACTCGTACGAGCGCATTGGACCTGGGGACTTTGTTTCTTGCCCGAGCTGGGACTTGACGAGTGCCGGCCCTACCCGGACGCCTTCCTTGAAACAGCTCGTGACGCTTTGCGGAACAGTTGTTACTCGTGCTGCCTTTCTCCGATCTGCGAATGAGGCTTACAGCCAGAAGCTGTGGCTACGGCGTGTGACGATGTCGGCCGTCAACGGGAGCAGCGATCCGGGCACCCTACCACAATCCCGGTTCGCGATGGAAATCGAACCCTACCATGGCACTGAAAGTCGTGGCATGTCTGCGGTCGAGGGCTATCGTCATTACACGGCGCCCTTGCTCTCGGCTTCAGCTCGGGCCGACCTGCCCCTAGTGTCGCGCCCGACGTACTGATCGCTCTGCGAGGGAAGAAGCCAGCTCGGCCGCATCGACGGTGGCGACTCGAGCGCGATCTTGTCGGCGGACACGCCAAAGTCAGCGTATCGAGCTGTTTGCACGGCGTGGATCATCGTCGGTCGAGCCCGCTTGCGTCGCGGCGAAAGAGTTGGAGGGCCGGGAGTGTCTCCGGGGGGAGAACAAGAACGGCTGCGATCAAGGTCCGACTTCCGCCGGACGGGGTCGCCTTCTTAAGCCGAAGAGGTTAACTTGCGGGTGCAACTAGCGCTCGTTCACGTAACGTTGCCGCGTTCCAGAGAATCGCCGTCAACAAGTCGAGATGGAGTTCAGTTAGACGAGGCAGGAGCTGCGGCAAGACGTTTGCGAGACTGCGGGGGTCGCAAAATTGGGTGCTGAATCTCGTCTCCATGAGCTCCCGCTAGCCTTCTCGACCACCACCAGCCTGTGCACGAATCGACACGACCTGAAGACAATAGAGGTGAGAACCAATCGTGCGGTGGGCATGTTTCGGCACTACAGTCGACGGAGTCCACATGCTCCGCAGTATTGCCTTGCCCGACAATTTGCTCACAAGAGCGCGAGAGAGCGAGCATCGTCGCACGTCGCGCGCGCTGAGAGAGCTGCTGGGCGAACGCGCCGGCGATGAGCTTGACGAAGCTTTCCGGAAACGAGCGATGGTGTCGGTAGTCTTGCCGTGGGCCCCTTGGAGACGCCTCTACGGGGAGCTGAGTGCGGCCTTCACATGAGACGCTAGAGTAAGGAGGAGAAGTCGACCATGCGCAGAGGGGGAGGGACCTGTGTCCGCGCAAGGAGGAACTTCTCGAAAGGGTTCGAGCGGCGAGTGCGTTGTCGCCGGCTACTGCGATTATTGCGGTCACTGCACTGAGCTATGTTGTATCTACGAAATGCAGCGCAGCTGTTGTATTCTCTCCCTCTTGACATTACCGCACTCTGGGCGAGAGCGAGCGACGAGGCCTGGATTCTGAAGGGAAGCCTGACGCGGCCTCGGGGCCAGCGGGCGGGTCACTGGCATTCCGTGTCAGTGGCGCATTCTCTCAAGCGAGAATGAACCGTCTCGCGTTACGGACAGGCGAGCCACGGATGGACGAGTGCTGCGGATTCCTGCAAAGACTTTTCCTGGATTTCCCCCACATTTCTCCCGCGGTGTCGGCAACCCATCGCACCCGAACCTGCCGCTCTCTCCCACGCTCTACAACACCTTGCACACGCGTGACTACACATTACTCGTCGCCTAAAGAGTCTCTGCAAGTCTCAACACGCAGCAAACCTCGCTTAAGGCTCGCCCACGGACTTTGCCGTCTTCTCAAAGCTCCTGCTTCGTCCCCTCCCAGCCCGCCTACCGCCATTAGGATGCTCTCTGCTGTCCGCACTTCTCTACGCACCGCCCGAGGCGGGTCGGGTCTCCGGTTCCCGAAGCAGCCGCTCGTCCGGTTCCAGTCGACGCACGCCGACTACACTTCGATCCTCATCTCGGAACCAGCGCCCGGCGTCTCCCAGATCACTGTGAACCGTCCGAAAGCCCTCAATGGTGGGTCCTAGGCATAGTCCGAGCTGCCGAGAGCGAATCCGGACCCAGGCTGACTATAACCCCCGCGCACTCAGCCCTCAACTCGACCCTGTTCCACGAGCTCAATTCGGCCCTCCGTACCTTCTCGACCGACGACAACGTCCGCTGCGTCGTCCTGACCGGGTCCGAAAAGGCGTTCGCCGCCGGCGCCGACATCAAAGAGATGAAGGACAAGCAGTTTGCCGAGGTGTACAAGGGCGACTTTCTCGCGCACTGGACCGAACTGAGCCAGTTCAGGAAACCGATCGTCGCTGCCGTCAGCGGGTATGCGGTACGTTTGCCTGTCCCTTCAAATTTTGCCCCAACTTGCGCCGCTCCTGCTGACCAGGGCTTTCCCCTCGCGCAACTCGCAGCTCGGCGGAGGTTGCGAGCTCGCCATGATGTGAGTGCTTGCGCTTCGAACGATCTGCGCCTGTGATCTTGACTGATATCGGCCGTCCGCGGACAGGTGCGACATCATCCTTGCTTCGCCGACAGCCGTGTTTGGCCAGCCGGAAATTAACGTGCGTTCCGATTTCTGTCGAGCGGGACCGTAGAAACTCCGTTCTTGCTCATTCGTTATCCCTCGGAACGCACAGCTCGGCGTGATCCCGGGCGCCGGCGGCACGCAACGCCTGACGCACGCGATCGGCAAATCGCGCGCGATGGAGCTCGTCCTGACCGGCGGCAACTTTTCCGCCCAGCAGGCGAGCGAGTGGGGGCTCGTCTCGCGTGTCGTCGAGCAAGGGAGCGTCGTCGATGAGGCGGTCAAGGTCGCGGGCAAGATTGCCGGCAAGGGCATGCTGGCGGTCCAGGCGGGCAAGGAGGGCGTGAATGCCGGTGCGTTCCGTGGCTCCCCTCTGGCGCGATCAGCCTTCTCGCGCTTCTTCATTTGGGCTACAGGCTGATCTAGCTTGATCTCCATGCAACTGCACAGCCTACGAGATGAGCCTCGCGAACGGCCTTCACTTTGAGCGCCGCCTCTTCCACCAGCTCTTTGCGACCGTGAGTCCCCCTCTTCACCGAGTCGCTACCTCGACTACTGACGGCTCTTTGCCCCTCGTAGAACGACCAGAAGGGCGGCATGAACGCGTTTGCGAACAAGCAAAAGGCGCAGTGGACGCACTCGTAGGTGGTCGAGCTCGAAAAGGGACGCCAGCTTGTTACATGTATCCTCGTCGAGACCGCGACTCAAAGAGAGCGAGAAGTCGAGGTATATGTACTGCAGAATCTCTAGACATGATACGAGATGAAGCCGCTCAGAAGAGCATGTCGCCGAGCAAGAGCTGCGGCGCGAATTCGAGGGGTCGTCAGTCTCGCTGCAAACTTTCGGCGCTCGGAAGCCACAAACTCACTCCACCGAGGAGACCACCTCCGAGAGCCATGCCCGTGCCCATGCCACCCATTCCGCCACCGTAGTACGGCCGGCCGTACATCCCACCACCGTACATCCCCCGTCCTCCGTACCCGTACCCTGGGCCGTACACTCCTCCGCCGTACGGCGAGTAGCCCATGGGCGCGCGCGAGTATGGGCCCATGGGCGCGCTGAACATGGGCTGGTAGCGACCTTCGGCTTGGGCCTGGCGGATCTGCGCGCGGCGCTGGAGATACGCTTCGTATTGCTTCTTCTCCTGCGAGTGAGTCTTGTGTCAGCGAGTTTGATCCGGGCGCAATAAACTAAGCGTTCGGTTGCTCTCGCCGTTGGAGACGAGCCCAAATCGGACCGCAAATCAACCACCCATATGATCAAACCATGTCGACGCACCTGCTCCTGCTGCTTACGCCTCTGCTCAACTCGCTCTTCGTGCGTCGTCCCTGTCAGCTTGTCCTTCATCTTGCGCCCAAACGACCGCTTCTCCTCGGTGTGCTGCGGCTGGTGCGAACTCGTCGACGCGCCCGAAGTCGAGGCGTGGCTCGCGGTGCTTGTACTGGCGCGGTGGCTCTCTTCGACCGGAGCTTTTGGATCGAGCTTCTCGGCGACGTTCGGGTGAGTCTTCAGGAACTCGGGCTGCTCGCGGCGCTCGTCAGCTTCTGTCCTCCTTGAGCGACCGCACGAGCGACAGGGACCGACGCACGTCCTGCAGATTCGGAGAGCGTGAGTTCCTCGGTGTGTCATAGAACAGTTGAGCGTACGCACATCGAGGGGGTGCGACCAGATCGAACGCGGAGGGTTAGCCTTGGTGTCGACGTAAAAGTAGTGCTGCGAGTTGTTGTCGTACTCTCTGCGCAAGGGCGACCAAGGTCAGATCGCGCCCCCTGAATGCAGCGACTGTAAAGGCGTACCTGCGCCAGCCGTCGGGAAGCGGGCGAGCCTCGTCGAGCATGTCACGGCTGCCGGCGATCTCGAGGTCAGTCGGTCTCGGCGGCGAACGTCCCAACCTCTACAGCTGTAACGTACCGAACTTCCTCGGGGATGTCGCTGTCATCGTAGTGTTCCTCGTCGGTCGTGTAGTTGCTGCTCCTCGTCGAGCCGGCCGAGCTGGTCCGGCGATGCCTCGACGTTGTTTCGGCGGCGGACGAGTGCGCCGCGGCGGTCGGCACTTGGAGGTGGTCCGTCGCCGTATAGGCCGGCGGAGCTTCAGTTGGGGCTTGCTCGTTTCGTGACATGATCTCTGCAGCGTGCGGGCAAGGTCTTTGAGCGCGAGAACAGAGAGGGCGAAATTGCAGCTGGACGATGACGTCGGCGCCGCGCCGGACCGAGATCCGCAGTGGGGCAACCTCGAACTCGGAAACTCGCTACATGGAGTCGAGGTCGAGCACGGTGTCGGCTTGCTTTCTCCGCCTGTAGGGAATTGCGGTCACGGGAGCTTGTCTTCCAGCGCGAGAATGCTTACGCGGTAGGTCACCCAGCTCCGCTGCAAATCTGGGGCAGCAGCGCCGCAGGCAGGACTATTGACTCTGCTTTAAGCGGCTGCTATGCTCTGCCTCGTTGTCGTCTCATGGAAGAGGCGCTTCCGTTTGGCCGCTGTTGCTGCTGCTCTCGCTCAAGACCGCATCGCCAGCTTCGCACGAAGTACATGAGCAGCAGCTTACCAGGTCCCGATGGTGGCATGCCACATGCTCGTCGCCTCCCTCTCGTCTCTCTCGCCTCAAAAAAATCCGCATCATCAGTTGCTACCGTCGAAACGTGCAAAGGCTGCCGGACCATTGTTCTTGCAACGGCGCGCCTTTCGACAAGCTTGTGCCGAATTACGTCGAGCGTCCAATTGGATCAGACATGCAGGCGAGCACGATCGACGCCGTCTGCCCCGGTCCCGTCAAGGGTTGCGACCTCGCGAAGGCCGACGCGCAGCGGTTGACGCGCCGGATCCGGAGGCACAGCGGTTCGCGCCACCTCGGGTTCGGCGGCCGGATCCGCGACGTCCAGCTGTCTCACTGAGGGGACGACTCGATCGCACGGAGACGGGATATCATATCTGTGGGGGATGGAGATTGAAAGGGACGTCGCACGAGGCGCCGGTCGCTTCTGTGCGCGAGTCCCGTCCGATGAGAAGACGCCACGCTAGCAGTGGCTGTCCTGAGACGTGTACGGTCTGCATTGTGAATCTGTGTAGCAGGAAATGGCCTCGTATTTGCTTTGGTATTGTGTGGGACTCGCGAGATGGGCGCTTTCATGCAAAAGGAGAGGGGTTTTCGGTTCGGCTGAGAGGCGGAACCTCCTCGCGCGCATATACCGCGACACTCTGCCCGCCGGCGCCCTTGCGGGAGAGGAGGCTCTTATCAGAGTGTCAACGCTCAGGAGGCCGTACAATGAGGCGACGTGCCTGTGAGGGAAAAGGAGGATCTGGATCAGCCGGACAGGGGATTCCTGCCGGCGGAGGGCTGTTTCTTCAATATGCTTCGTTGGAAGTGCAGGTGGGTTTGTCTGACAGGGGCTCTGTAGCCTGGAGTATTGTCGCAAAAACTCTGAGGTGAACTTTATGGGCTCTGAAGGAAGATGTGCGATGCCGAAGTGAAAGCGAACTGCGTCGACCTTTGGAGGACCCCATCATTGCGGCTTTCAGCTGAGACTACACCGAACCACTTCAGCTATAGACTAGAAGCACCTAGCAAGCTGGACTAGTCCGGGATCCGGGAAAGGCTTGTAGAGTCAGAAAGAGTGAGAGAACAACCCAAAATATTTGTGTACTTACTTTTCAGCCGCCTTCTTCATTCAATTTGTTCCTGTGGCTCAGGGGCTAGAGCGGCAGACTGCAATACTGCATCCTATCTGTAGGTCACCGGTTCAAATCCGGTCAGGAACTCGCGCGGTACAGTGGTAAACCCACTGCACCCCTCTTTTTGGGCTTTTGCTCCGCTTTTTCGCGAATTTAGCCGTTCCATCACCATTTCGAACTTTGCCCCGCTAAACCTATAAGCTGTAAAAGGTGTCAACACCACGAGCAGCTTCACAGCTTGTCCCTGGCGTGCCAGGCGGTCAACAAATATTCCTCCGCCACCTTCAACTGTCGGCAGCAGTCCTGCTCTTTGCAGCGACTGGACTCGCTTCCCCTCTTGTCCCTCTACCTGCAAAGACACCTCACGACACATGTAGCATCAACTCCTAGTCAAACTCCCTGTCCAATGCCGATCCAGGTTCCGAACCCTCCTCTGCCCGCTTCCGGGCCCCCTTCCTCGCCCTTGCACCGGTTTTCTTGCCACTAAACATGTATTCTCATTACACTGACAGCTGTACAGTACAATATGCCATCTACAGCAGGCAGCTTGATGCGCCTCATTTCAACCTTGAGGCCCTACTGCCTAGTCTGATCTTGTGCTCTGCTTGTCAACGTCTACAGATGGTCCTGCAGGATTTGCAAAGAAGGAGCGCAAACAGGAGAGGTTAAAAACGATGTTCTAGCTTGAAAGTAAGTCAAAGGCCTCCCAGAAGCCTAACAGAACCTCGCAATGATCTCACTGATCTCACTGTAGTGACAAAAGCTGACCTCATGAGAGCCCGCGTCTCCACAGACCTTCTTGTCTCTGGGATGGCATGCTCAGAAGGAGGTTCTGAGAGCAAGCAGCAGACAGGTACACCTGACTCTCTGAGTTTGACATGCACGCTTGACCGCCTCTCAAGCAGCCTCTGGGGTGGATGCGCAGCGCATTTGAGAAATTAGCTGATCTGGTACTGCTGCTACAAAGCAAGCACTGACACCTTTGTTGTCCCTGGACTGTGGGAATCCGGCACCGGCGAATGAGATCACCTTCCGGGAGTTCTCCTCCGGGGTCGGTCAGTATTTTCTGGCGCTGCCAACAAATACGCTACGCGGCGTACTGAGACAAATTGGTTCAAAAACATGCTGGCTCAGCTTGATGGTGATCACAAGCAGCGCAAGCGCAACCCTCATCTCTGACATCGAGCACGGCATCAGCACGTTGCTTGTTCTTTCAGCATGCGACGCCGAGCTGCGTCGGCTCTGCGAGTCGAAGGGTCAATCCGTCTGGCCGAGGGCCCTTGTCAAAGAGTTCGAACGCGCCAATTAGCACATCTGGCGCAGCGAGGCACACGACATGGCCAAGGAGACGCAACGCCTCATCTCCAGTCTCCAGACAGACCGAACTGAGATCCTATTTTCAGTCGTCTTGCAATGCCTGGACTGCCGGCACATTAGCGAGGATGTTGAACAGCTCCGCTTGCTCACCGTTCACCTGAGTAGCAGTCTCATCAACAGGCTAATGGACTTTGCGCAATCCGCGCCTTCCGTCTGTCAAGTCTGCGGGTCAAGCCAGGTCTTGTGTTCCCGCACCGCTCTCCAACTTTCCCAGACACTCGTTGTTCTCTTCAACTCGGTTGACCCCTTCACAGGGCACAAGATCCAGCAGCCCTGCCGGGTGCCCCGGTATATCGAGTCGTCCTCGCAGGACGGTCAGCAGATACATCGGCTCGTGTTGCTCGCTCTTCACTCCAATGCAAACAGCCCAAGCGGCCACTGGACAGCGGCCAGACTGGACCACAACAACAGACTCTGCTTGTACAACGACTCGCAGGTTGTTCCTGCATCCTCCTTTGCAGACGCCATCAACCAGGCTGGTGCAATGTTGCCGGCTACACCAGGCGCCACTGTCTATGAGCTTGGGCAAGCCCGTCCTTCCAACCTCCCGCTGCCGCTCGGTGCAGTTTTGCCAAGCTCGACGACCACCGGCTGATCTTCTCCCGCCACCCGGACTGTCAACCTGGAGCAGATTGCAGCCATCGAGGCTGAGGCCAAGCGGCGTCTGCGCGTCACACTGGAGGCAAAAGCGCGCGCGCAGCTCGAGCAACTCAACCAGCAGGTCGGCTCGTCTCACCTCGGGGCGCCGGTCTGCGCGTCTTTTGAGGCGCGCGGACTAGACGCGTTCGGTCGATGCAAGCAAGTGGTCGGCGTGCCTTTCAGGGCGCGCAAACTACTGAAGTCGGCGCAACCGACCTCAATAACGGCAAATCTCGAGCTGGCTCCATTCGACCGCACCACGTCCAGCGCGTCTCCTTTGCCTCCCTCGATCACCGTCTTGACCTCGCTGCCTTCTGCAGCGACATCTGTACGGCCAAAGACTCCCACAAAGCTCTTGCCGTACAACACGACCTCCGCACAGCTCTCGCCAATTGAAGCAACGCCGACAAGCAAAGCGACTCTGACGAGCGAACCGACTACGCAAAGCCGCGCGCTTCTCCTCTCGGAAGCCGCTCAGACGGGACGACGGGCGACCTCGACAACAAACCTTGCCAAGCAGTCAGGTCAGAGCGTTGCCAAACCATCTCGGTTCGGGGACCTAATCCGCAAACCGGTTTGTCGCGGTCGCGAAGCCCGCAAATCGTTTGCGCCAATCATGTCGGACGGCCAGCCATTCGTGTCCATACTCAGCAAGGACTGCCCAACCGACGGGCCGGTGTGGTCTTTCCTCCGCTCGGAGGAGCAGCGCGTCCTCGAGTTGAGACGTCGGCGAGATGCGCACGAGGTGCCGCTCATCCGGCGCTTTGACGACCCGGCAAACCGACGATCCGACGTCCTGCTGGAGCTTCTCAACGGCTGATACGCCGAGTCAGCATTCCCTCTGCCTCCTCTGGCATCGGGAGTGGGTGCTTGGCCTATCGTGGAAAAGTCTCCCGCCGTCGTTGACTTTCTCGTTTCTCTCGTTTGGGAGCCGTTTCGCCTACCGCCCGCCTCGACAGAGGTACCGAAGGTTGCGGGGGATCCGCTGAGCAATACCAACCAAACCTCAAAGGAGATTTCGATGTCAAAGTAGGTCCGATTCTACTGCCGGTTTGCGATTGTTCGCACCGTCTCGCTCGTCATTGGCCTCGTGACGTACTACGGGAACGAGTACTACGGCAACATGCTGTGGGCTAGCTCCCCACTCACTGGTCTCCGCAAGCTAGGTACGAAGGCGAGGTGGCCATCGCGTGTCCCGGGATGACCGGCGGCGGCACGCCGGGAGGACGGCTTGACGCAGACCGGCTCGTCGAGGAGACGCGCGACACAAACCTCATGGCGGCCATTCAGCGCTGGTCAGCTGACCAAGCGGAAGACAACCGCGTCCGCTTTGAGATCCGGGAATTGTTGCCGTTCCGGACCGCAACCGACGATCCGCTGGCGGCGAATCAGCGCGACATTGCGAGTTGTGAAAAGCTCAACATCGCCGCAGCGTTGTTGTTCTCTTCCAACTCAGCTCGAGGCGGTCGGCGACTCGCACTCGACCCCGGACCGTTCCGGCATTACCGAGAGCAGCTCGTGGGAGCCCGTGCTCTGCCCGAACATCTTGATCCCCTCGCCCCGGTTGACGAGGACAATGAGGCAAAACGGCGAGTTGTCGAGCTTGTCAAGAAGCACTGCAAAGACGTACTTCAACTATGGGAGCAAGAACCTGAGCTGGCGGGAACGATGATCGAAGTCGAGACGGAAGGCGGCGCCAAGGCGTTTGACAGGGTTGTCACCGCCGCAACTGCCTTCAAGACACGCGCGCGTTGCCCGGACGAACCGCATATGGACGACGTGATGACGCTCGGGAAGGATATCCCGTTGATCAGCGCCCTCGGCATTGAGAGCTTCTTTGGCCGCACGGCCGGCCGTGGCCCCTGGGCCGGCTGGCTCATCGCGCGCCTTGTGCAAGGGCTTGCGTACGACGACAATATTGGCTGGCTTCTCCTCTTGGGATACGTCAACCTTTGGTCCGTTCAATTGCGCCACTTCCTTGTTCAGGAGGCCATCACCCTGCTCTTGCGCCTTCTGGTGTTGGTTCGGCCTCGGATCGCCATTACCCACTCATCCAAAGTAAGCAGACGAATCAAGGAGACGGGCATGAGCGCGTCTGACGCCGCATCTTTTACAGGTCTCGTCAATCTTCCGGCATGGCCTCCTCGCCAACTGCCTCAACCTCGACGACCCGGGAAAGGCCTCTGCGATCGAAGCCTTTCTGTCGATCGCGGTCAACACTACCCTCGAGGCGCTCCAGGCTCTTGCCCCTGATACCAAGACAAAGTCAGTCATGTGGCAAGAGCTGTGGACAAAGGAGTGGATCGACAGCGTTGGCACAGTCGAGATTTTCGGATGCGGTCCTGCCGGCCCCATCATCTACATCAGCCAGCTCGACCCCGGTATGATCAAATACGTGCCGAAGGTGCAAGACCTCTCGGTCAGGCTCTCTGCCTGCGTCGAGACCAAGATTGGTCTGCTTGCTGAGTGCGAGCTGGCAATCCGTCTGGAGAAGGGCGCACCCGCGAACGACAACGAGCGCCGGGATCGATACGGGAGCGATTGACGCAGCCCAGCTCGTGGAGGAGACCTGAAACACAAACCTCATTACGGCAATCCGGCGCTGGTCAGAGGACCAAGCCAAAGATGACGGCGCCCGCTTTGAGATCCGAGAAGTGTTGCCTTTCCGGACGACAACCGACAATCCGCTGGCGGCAAATCAGCGCGACATTGCCAGTTGCAAAGAGCTAATGATTGCTGCGGCATCGTTGTTCTCTTCCAATTTGGCTCGAGGCGGTCAGCGACTGCTTGATTCCTCGCCGTTCCAGCATTACCACCAGCAGCTCGCTGGAGCCCGTGCTCTGCCCCAGCTTTTGACGCCCTCGCCCCGGTCAATGAGGATGACGAGGCAAAAGAGCAAGCCGTTGAGCTCATCACAAGGCACTGCCAAGGTGTCCTCCAGCTCTGGTTGAAGGAACCCGAGCTGGCCGGGACGACAATTGACGTAGAGACGGAAGGCGGCGCCAGGACATTTGACCGGTTCGTCAAGGCGGCATCCTTGTTTCAGACCCGCGGACATTGCCCAGGGGAACCGCATATGGCCAATGCCATGACGGTTGGGAAGGATATCCCACTCTCAGGCGTCCTCGGCATCAAGGGCTTCTTTGGCCGCGGCCCCTGGGCTGGCTGGCTTATTGCACGCCTTGTACTAGGACTTGCCAACAACGACAACATTGGCTGGCTCGTGCTCTCAGGTTACGTTGACCTGTGGTCAGTCCAGTTGCAACACCGTGTTGTCCTCGAAGAGGTCATTCTCCTCCTGCGGCTCCTCTTCACGGTCCGACCAAGGATTGCAGTCACGCACTTGTCCAAGGTGAGCAGACAAATGGATGACACCTACATGGGCTCTGCTCACTCCACTCTCGTGCGCAGACATTGACGATTTTCCGCCGCGGCCTCCTCAACATGTGCCTCGACATCGATGACCCTGAGTAGACCTCGGCGATCGAGGACTTTCTGCTCATAGCGGTCAACAGCAAGCTCAAATCCGTTCAAGCTCTGGCGCCCGCAAAACAGTCAATCCGCTGGCAAGAACTCTGGACCTCCGACTGGATTGCCACAGCCGGCACCATTGAAGTGGCCGAATGCGGGCCCGCTGGCCCCATCATCCACATCGACCAGATCAACCCGGGCATGATGAAATACACGCCAAAGGTCGAGGACCTGTCGATCAGGCTCTTTGCCTGTATCAAAACCAAGACAGCGCTGCTTGTCCAGTGCGGGCTTGCGATCCATCTGGATGAGGGGCCGCCTGGAGACGATAAGCAGCACCGACTACAATATCAGCGGATCATCGAGGCAACAAACGCGCTCTCTCAGACCCGCAGCAACGCCGAGGATCTGGAAGATGCTCGCGCCTCCCTGTCACTCGCCATGTCGTCTCACGCCTCGCTGCAAAAGACTTCCGCCGCCAACCGGAGTGGGCGCGCCTGTTTTGAGGGAGCACAGATGGTCAGCGACGAGCTCACGGTCTTCCTTGATGCCGTGGTCCTGCCGGCGACAGCGACGACAACGCGGAGATTGACCTCGAAGTGCTCGAGGGCAACAGCCGTCCACGCATCCGCCAACTTGTCGCCGTCTGTCAGATACCCAATGCCGTGCCGACACGATTGGCCCAGCTCAGCCTGCACACCGGCACCCTCACTTTTGCCGCGTGGTTCGTTCAGCGAGAAGAGGGCGAGTCCTTTGGCATGCCGCCAAGTCGGAGCTAGGGCGGCAGCTCCAGCTTGTTGTTGAACAAGAGCAGCGTGAGAAGCACGCGGAGACGAATGACCTGGCCGGAACCATGTCTACCCTTGCCGCCCTCGAGGTGCTCCGCCGCCTTCAACCATCTTGTCATTGATCACGTGCCGACGGCAGAAGGACGCGTATTCATGGGCCTGGTCCGCACGTGTAAGTTTTGTGCACCACTTTATTTTCATGAGGACAGCAGAGGCGACTGACATACCATTGCACACAGTGGATACAACAGGCTCAACCACGTGGGCAGGAGGCAGAGGGGCGCAGGGCAGCGTCAATGTAGCACGCATGTTGGTCAACAGGAAACAGTTCTTAACAGTGTCCTGCTCAAAATGCAATGATGTTGCTGGCAGCGGACCCAATTTGTCAAATTACCCACACCTGTCCTGCCATCATGGAAGAGTAGATGGCATATTGTACTGTACAGCTGTCAGTGTAATGAGAATACATGTTTAGTGGCAAGAAAACCGGTGCAAGGGCGAGGAAGGGGGCCCGGAAGCGGGCAGAGGAGGGTTCGGAACCTGGATCGGCATTGGACAGGGAGTTTGACTAGGAGTTGATGCTACATGTGTCGTGAGGTGTCTTTGCAGGTAGAGGGACAAGAGGGGAAGCGAGTCCAGTCGCTGCAAAGAGCAGGACTGCTGCCGACAGTTGAAGGTGGCGGAGGAATATTTGTTGACCGCCTGGCACGCCAGGGACAAGCTGTGAAGCTGCTCGTGGTGTTGACACCTTTTACAGCTTATAGGTTTAGCGGGGCAAAGTTCGAAATGGTGATGGAACGGCTAAATTCGCGAAAAAGCGGAGCAAAAGCCCAAAAAGAGGGGTGCAGTGGGTTTACCACTGTACCGCGCGAGTTCCTGACCGGATTTGAACCGGTGACCTACAGATAGGATGCAGTATTGCAGTCTGCCGCTCTAGCCCCTGAGCCACAGGAACAAATTGAATGAAGAAGGCGGCTGAAAAGTAAGTACACAAATATTTTGGGTTGTTCTCTCACTCTTTCTGACTCTACAAGCCTTTCCCGGATCCCGGACTAGTCCAGCTTGCTAGGTGCTTCTAGTCTATAGCTGAAGTGGTTCGGTGTAGTCTCAGCTGAAAGCCGCAATGATGGGGTCCTCCAAAGGTCGACGCAGTTCGCTTTCACTTCGGCATCGCACATCTTCCTTCAGAGCCCATAAAGTTCACCTCAGAGTTTTTGCGACAATACTCCAGGCTACAGAGCCCCTGTCAGACAAACCCACCTGCACTTCCAACGAAGCATATTGAAGAAACAGCCCTCCGCCGGCAGGAATCCCCTGTCCGGCTGATCCAGATCCTCCTTTTCCCTCACAGGCACGTCGCCTCATTGTACGGCCTCCTGAGCGTTGACACTCTGATAAGAGCCTCCTCTCCCGCAAGGGCGCCGGCGGGCAGAGTGTCGCGGTATATGCGCGCGAGGAGGTTCCGCCTCTCAGCCGAACCGAAAACCCCTCTCCTTTTGCATGAAAGCGCCCATCTCGCGAGTCCCACACAATACCAAAGCAAATACGAGGCCATTTCCTGCTACACAGATTCACAATGCAGACCGTACACGTCTCAGGACAGCCACTGCTAGCGTGGCGTCTTCTCATCGGACGGGACTCGCGCACAGAAGCGACCGGCGCCTCGTGCGACGTCCCTTTCAATCTCCATCCCCCACAGATATGATATCCCGTCTCCGTGCGATCGAGTCGTCCCCTCAGTGAGACAGCTGGACGTCGCGGATCCGGCCGCCGAACCCGAGGTGGCGCGAACCGCTGTGCCTCCGGATCCGGCGCGTCAACCGCTGCGCGTCGGCCTTCGCGAGGTCGCAACCCTTGACGGGACCGGGGCAGACGGCGTCGATCGTGCCCGACTTGGTGACGGCGTTCGTGACGCACTGCTCGACCTGCGAGATGCACGATACGTAGGCGGCGCCGTACGACGTCTGGTTGTTGAAGAACGACTCGAGCGACGAGTTCACCTCGGCCTGCGTCAGGTTGTGCGCGTTCGCCGTCGTGTTCAGGAAGACGGCCGAGTAGTCGACGAGGTCGGTGAAGAAGGACGACGGAAGGTAGCCGTCGTACTGCTGAGCGATGGACAGGATGGTGGTCTGAGTGACGACCGGAGCGGCCGACTGCGTGATGCATTCTTGCGCGGCGGTGGCGTTACCGGCTGCAGAACACGTGACAATCAGCTCCCGCTCCCCACGAATGAGCCCATCCGAGCAAAGACGCACAGGAGATGAGCTCGGCGGCGCACGACTGCAGAATCTCGGCGGCGGTGACAGTGTTGTCCGAGAGCGACGAGGCGACCGAGTTGATCGCGTTCGAAATCTGAGCGCCGACCTGCGCGCCGAGCTGGGCACTCGGGGTCGTCGCGTTCTGGACGTTGAAGGCCAGGATGTTCTCGACGCTCGTCGTCAGAGCAGCAGGCAAGACGCCAACGAATTGTTGGAGAACGCTGTTGGTCGCGGTCTGGAGGGTCGTGTACGCGCCGTTCGTCTTGGTGAAGCACGCGAGCGACGAGGTGTTGCCGGCTTGCTGGATTGCCTCAGTGTAGCACTGCGAGACCTGCTCGAGCGCCGTGACCGAGTTGCCGCTGAGCGACGCAATGACAGACTGTATCGACGCCTGGATCTGGTTGACGAGAGCCTGCTCCGAGGCGGGGAGAAGGTTACCGAGGAGAGGCGTGACGGCGTCAAACACGGACGAGAGGATCGTGTTGGGAAGGATGCCGACAAACTGCAGGGTCGAGGCGGAGTCAGCACGAGTAGAGGCCCTAGAGAGAAGCGGACGCGCGACGGACCTGCTCGAGGATGGTGTTAAGGGTGGTCTGGAGACCGGCCGAGTCACTTCCGGTCGCCGTCAGGCATGAGTAGCCGTTCGGCATGCCCCCGGCGGCGAGGACCTCGGTCAAGCACTTTTCGAGCGCGGCAGTGGTCGTCGAGTTGAGGCCAGACTGGCTCAAGTTGGCAGCGGCGAACGCCTCGTCGAGCGCCTGCTTGATGTTGAGCGAGGCGGCGACGGCGTCCGAGGTAGTGATGATGGTCGAGGTCGAGACCTGGAGTTCGGTCACGTTCTGAGTGACAGTGATGTAGATGGGAGCGGGCGTCGGGGCGGGAGTCGCAGCGACAGTTCCGTTGGCCGAGACGGTGGCGTTGGCGTGGACAGAGGCGCCAGTCGCAGTCGCGTTATTAGCCAGCATAGTCGATACAGAGGCGGTCGTCTTGGTGTCTGTGAAAGTAAAGAGCGTCAACGTCGTCAGGCTTGGGACTGACGGAGAGACGGGAGGAGAACTCACGGGTCACGACAGCCTCGCTCGTCTTGCCGAGCTGCTTGTCGATGACACTCGAGATGGCTGCGCCACGCCAGATGTCAGCCTCCGGTTATGCGACACTTCGAACAAGGAACCGAGCGGCTCACCTCCAGACAGAGCGCCGGCAACCTCGGGAGGGATCAACGAGCTGTTGGCGAACGAGCCGACGGCGGCGGCGGCACCGGCAGCGACGCTCGCGGCTGACGCGTCCTTGATCTTGGGCGCGGGCTTGGCCTTGACCTTATTGGCATTCTTGGCCCACGAGTGCGCCGTCGACGACGACGGGTTCGAGCTGTCGCTCGAGGGGACGACCTTGACCTTCTTGGTCGAACCGCTGCTGCTCGACGACGACGAGGACGAAGAGGAACCGGAAGACGCGTCGACAGCCTGCTGAGCCTTCCAAGTCTTGGACTGCGAAGAGCCGGTCGACGACTTTTGCGACGAGTGCTTCTTGTCACTCGAGGAAGGAGCCTGCTGCTGGGCGGGCGCCGGGTCGACGAGCTTCGTGACCTCGGGGACGGTGTACTCGCCCGGCTTGTGAACGACGCCCGGGTGATCGGAGCAGGGTTCGGGGGACGCGGCGGCGAAGAGCGCGAGCGACGAAAGCGCGAGGGAAGTCAGGGCGTACGAACGCATGATAGGTGTCGAGGGAGTAGAACGGGGCGTGATTTGTAAAGCTGGACGTGTGAGAAAGGAGCAGAGTCGAAGCGAGGCAACGAGTGAACGACAAGCGAATGTGCTGGTGTGAAAGAGTGGAAGGGGGAGCTGGCCAAAGGTCGACGAGCTCGGAGCAACGAGTGTCCGCGAACCGGAGGGAGGGGGAAGAACGAAGTGATCTGGAGGAAGAGGGAAAGGGAAGAACGAAGGAGCGTCGAGAAGCGTAGAAAGGGGAATCGGGCGCGTCGGAAGCCGACCCCTTTGCGAGATCGACGCGACGCGACGTGAGAGACGCGTCGATCGAACGCGGCGGGTTTCACGTGGGCGCGCCGCGCGGTCGTCGCATCAAGGGCAGCAGCTGACCGAGGCTGCGTGCCCCTCTGCTTTTCGTCGCGCGGGCTAGATCCAGGATTGTAGCTGTGCAGTCAAGGTGAGAACCGCATCATCGCGCCCAAACCGAGCAGAAGCACCCGCTCAAGAGAGCTTGTCAAAAGGCACATGCGCGCCCGTGAGGACAAGCGCGAGTAGTGCTAGCCTGTATCCGAATCGCCGCCAAAGTGGCAGCACCAGTCGAGACTGACGTCCATCGCGCGGTGGATGGCGTATAGTCGGAGAGCATCTTATAGGTGGTCGATCTCGATGACGTCGTCGGAAAAACACGCAGAGGAGAGATCGGGCAGCGTGTAATGATAGGCCAGTATGGCCATGGCGGAGGTTCGCCTAGCGGATAGATCGAAAGCTAGCAACGAGCGAGCAGCGACTTGCGCGGGAATGCACTGTCGAAGAGAGTGCAGGTTTTCGGGGACTTGCTACAGCCCGCTGTACGCTCGCACCGCATTAGCACATCACACCAGGATATGGCCACGTCGTTCCTGGGCCTGCCCGTCCTCGTCAAACTCCGGACTGGCTCGCAAGATTCGGTCCAGGGCATCCTGTCGTCGCTCGACCCCGCTTCGGGGACTCTGACCTTGACAGAAGGTACGCTAGCGAGACCTGGCCAGACTCGAGCACCTGTTAGAGCTGACGCGACAATGCCCACTAGCCCGCTCGTCCGTCGGAGGAGTCAACCGGTTAGAAGGGATTCGAGTTTTGGGTCGAGCCGAAGTCGCCGGACTCGAGCTACTCAGCGTACAGAGGGGAGGCGAGGCGGACACTGTTCCGGTAAGGACGAAGCCCACGCCGCTCGGGCTCGGCGGTGCGTCCCAATGCTGACGACTCGAGCTGCTCGTCAGGATCGCTCAACATCCTCCTCGACTCGGACCCCGAACCGGCCAGAGCTTGCCCTCCCGCAGAGCCAGCTCCAACCTGCGTCGCCCGTACCTTCACCCTCGAACCATGTCCTGACGGAACGGACGCCGAGCGGCCGCGGCCAGCGTCGCCGACAAGGCGGGAACCGGTCGCAAACCGGTACACCCTCGAGGACTCCCGTACGTCGAGCCGGCGGTGCGCTCGCTCTTTACGGACCCGCTGATCTGGGAAACTGCCCTCACAGCAACCGCCGCTCGCCCAGAACGGCATCGACGAGGACTTTGACTTTTCGGCCGGACTGGCGAGCTTTGACAAGAAAGCCGTCTTTGCCGACATCAAGGTGCCGAATGACCGTTCCCTACGCAGTCGGTACACCAGTAGTTGACCATCAGTCGACCAAGCAGAGTCAAGACGCGACCGACCCAGCCCTTCGACTGCACGCACACAACCGGAACCCGTCCCGCACGCCGCAGACGAAACTCCTTCCGACCGAGTCGGTCTTGTCGCCTCAGGAGCTCTACGACCAGCAGCAAGAGTCGCAAGTAATCCGCGAGAACAAGCAGACCAAGATGGTCTCGATGACGCCAACCGACATGCACGCCGGCGACCTCGAGTCCCGACTCGCAGTCGACGACTCGGACGACAAGCGGAACGAGCGGAGATGGGAGAGTGTCACGGGAGAGATCGAGAAGATTGCACTCGGCGACGGCCCCGGAACTGGCGAGTTCAGGACAAAGGACGGTCGGAATGTCCCGGTGGTCAAGCCGAAGCAGCTGTCGGAAGCGCTGGCTATCGCAGAGGTGAGCTAGTTTCAGTGCGCACAACAAAATCGTACGAGTCCTGAGACTGACCACGCCCTCCTGTCAGTCCGAATCGACTCTTACGCTGCCACAACGTCTCGAAAGCTCCGCCGCGGCCCTCACCTCGTACATCCTAACAAGGCGTCTGGTCACGTTCCCGATCCGCGCCGACTCACGGCCGTCTGTCTGCATCCTCGCTACCGAGTCAGATCGAGGTTACATCGCGCTGCGAGCAGCTGCGACGCTCGTCTACCGAGGTTGCCGGGTCGTCGTCCTCACGCTTCCGGCCACCGAGGCGACTCTCGCGATCGGCGAGCTGTTCAAGGCTGCTTTGAAAGCGGTGGGATCGGCTGGAGCGCGCATCGTGCGCGATGCAGAAGGTACATCCCCTCCAGCTTTCTCCATCGAGTGCATGCCCGACTTCCGGAACTGAGCGCTTTTACCTGGAATACACAGACTTGCCAACGAAGGCTGCCCTTGTCGTCGATGCCCTTGCATCGACCTCAAAAGAGACGAAGCAGGCGATCGCATGGTCTAACGGCTTGCGAAGTGCCGCCGTCCTCTCGCTGGACGTCCCAACTAGTTCCGCACCTGAAGCTGGTGCGTTCTGCAGCGAGCCATCAACGCGAGCAGCCACTGACGCGCCTCCACATAGGCTCCAAATTTGATGTTGCACCCTTGATCGCCTCGGCGATCCTGGCTTTTGGCCTCCCGCGCCCGGGATTGCTTCAGGCGCTCGCTCGGCACCCTTGTCCCGTCTCACTCGCCGATATCGGTTTGCCCCCTTCGATTTGGGATCGAGTCGGCGTCGAAGACTACGATGTGGCGATGTGGGGCGCGGAGACGCTGCTCGACATTGAGCTCAGCGGATCGCAGTGAGCGCCGGGTAGCCGATCGCATAACAGATACAGCAGTCATCGGCAAAGTACGATGGTGGCTCTCCAAAGACCTTGCCGGAACGCGGGAACCTTGCGGAAACTTCTACGAGTAGGCCGCAGAGAGAAGGCCAGCAAAGCGAGGGAGAAACCAAAGGCAAGTATGCGATACAGAGTACTTTGTACGAGAGCGGGTCTCTCAGTGCGAACCGCCCTGAAGCTTCGAGTCGACCATCTCGCGGAACGACGCGACAATCTGCGGGCGAGAGAGGGACCGAGTTAGAGATCGCCTAACTGCAGGAAAGGTCTCTGCGAGGTTGGCTCACCTCATTCTCGCGCTTGGCCTTTTCGACGGCGGCGAGTTGCAGGATGCCGCGCTTCTCTTCGGCGGTGATGACCTGCACACGTGTCCAACAAGTCCGGAGTCAGCTCCCGTCGCAGGACAAAGACTCTGGCATGAAGCGCGTGAGTGCTAACCTGATTCTCCTTGCGCATCCGAACGGCGTTCATCCGCTTGTGCCGACTTCCCGACATGACATACCCGACCTGCTCGTACCGTTCGATCACTTCGGCGTCCATGCCAATCTCACCACGACGCGGGATCCGCTGGCCGTCCGCGACGAACGCGGCCATCGCGGTCCCTTCGCCCGGACGCAGCGCGCCTCCGTACGCGTTCCGGCCGTTCTTGCCGCCGGCGCCCGGACCCGACAGGGGCATCGGACCGACTTCGTCGTCCGACCCGCGGGCGAGGTCAAAGTCGACCTCGGCGGGTTTCTCGACCCAGTCGTCGTCGTCGTTGTCGCCACCGCCGCCGCCTGGTGCTTTGTCGGCGGGAGCGGTCGCGGCGAGCGCGCGGTCGGTCGGGACGGGGATCGCGCCCTCCTTCTCGTGTCGCTTCGAAGACGCCGACTTGCGGTGGTGGTCGCGGTCCTCGTCGTCGTCTTCCGATAACGGCGACAAGGACCGTTTCCTCGAACCGGGAACCGATCGTGATCGACTCCGCCTGTCGCCGCCACCGCGACGGTCGCCGTCCTTGACGTCGTCATCGCGGTGCGACCGCGAATGGTGACGGCTGCCGCTGTGCCGTTTCGACGAAGACGAGGTCCGGCCCGATTTGCCGTGACGGCTCCGCTTCCGGTCACTTGCGTCCGAGGCGTCCGAGTCCGAAGCGTCCGAGGCCGAGTCGGAGTCGTGCCGGCGGCTCCGGGAGTGGCGATGCAACGACGACGATTTCGACGAGCGGTGGTGGTGCCGGCTGTCCTTGTCGCGCCTCGACGATTTCGACTTGCGGTGCTTGCCGCCGCTGCCGTCCTCACTGTAGTGTGTCCCATGCGAAGTCAGTGTGCGTCTAGTCCGGCCAGACAAGGGAGGCAGGGAACGTACGGATCGGGCGTGCGCGGCGAAGGAGGCCAGATGGTGATGTTGGAGTTGTCGCGCTCCTTCCGGCGGCTGCAGAGGGTACCCATTTTGAGTCTGCCAATGGGAAAAGCCCACTTCGAAGCAGTCAAGTGCGGGCGAGACTCACGCCTCGAAGAACTCGTCGCGGCCGCCCATGCCGGGTCGTTGTTGCGGTCCACCCCTGCCCTGACCGTAACCGCCGTCTCCGCCTCGTTGTCCGCAGTAGCCCCCCTGCTGTCCTCCGTAACCTTGCCCTCCTCCGTAACCTTGCCCTCCTCCGTAACTTTGCCCTTGACCGTAACCGAGTTCCCTCTCTGGGGTCAACCTGCGCGCTCCTCCGTGGTCTCGCTGTTGAGGGTAACCGCCGTCCTGACGCGGTGCGGGTTGCCTGTTGTCGTACTGTCCGTACGACGGTGACGGTCTCCTGTCCCTCTGTCCCTCGCTACGGTCGCGGTGGTCGCGGTCGTCGGCGGTGCGGCGGCGGTGATCGTCAAACTCATCCGCCGCGCGAGGCCGTTGCGACGGTCGAGCGCGGTCCTCGTCGGGAACGTGTTGCAACCGAGATGGGTGGACCTGCATCGTCTCGGTGGCGGGTCCTGTAGGGAGAGAGCGAGTCGAGGTGAAAGAGTTCGGTTGGCCGAGTCGCTGCAGCTTGCGCTCTCCCTTCCCTTGTCCCGATTCCCATTAACTGACAGACCATGTGAGCAAGAGAGTGAGCACGAAAGAATGGTCCAGCTGACTCTACACCCCGCGGTAGGGCTGCCCTCGGGAACGCGCTGTCTCGCCTCGCCGTCCCCGCCTTCATCGGAATCTCGCTCGCCCAGGCCGCGATCTACGATGGTGAGCTACCTGCTCTCAATCCTGTACGGTGCAAGAGCTTACTCCCCGCCCGAAACTCGCAGTCCCCGGTGGCCACCGCGCGATCCTGTTTGACCGATTCTCGGGTGTCAAGGAAGAGGTAAACCCATGCTCTCCTACGCATCCTCTGTGCACCGTGCAGAACTGCCAGGAGGTACGTCGTCGCCCAAGCCTATCGCTGACTCTGCTCGGATTACCCCGGCGTGCAGCCGATCGTCGAGGGAACTCACTTCCTCATCCCGTGGCTCCAACGGCCGATCCTCATGGAGACCCGAATCAAGCCCAGGGTGAGCGCTCGACGTCATCGAGGCAAGAGGAACTCTCGCAAAGAACGGTCCAGCTGACTCGCAGCCGCACGCAGAACATCTCGACGACGACCGGATCCAAGGATCTGCAAACCGTCTCGCTCACCCTCCGCGTCATGTTCCGACCCGACACGCGCCACCTCGCAACGATCTACCGGTCGCTCGGTACGACGTACGACGAACGAGTCCTCCCCTCGATCGGAAACGAAGTCTTGAAGGCGACCGTCGCCCAGTTTGACGCCGCCGAACTCATCACCCAGCGCGAGGTCGTCTCGGCGAGGATCCGCACAGACTTGCTCAAGCGCGCCGGAGAGTTCAACATCATCCTCGAGGACGTGTCGCTTGTGCGTACTCTTCCGTGTTTCCGGTCTCGTCTGTGCGAGCGCCGACTGACTCGAGGATCCCTCTCCCTTCGCCTGCTTGACGGCTCCCCGCGCGCAGACCCACATGACGTTTGGCAAGGACTTTACTCAGGCCGTCGAGCAGAAGCAGATTGCGCAGCAGGGTCCGTTAGCCCCCTCGGATCAAGCCCAAAATGTGCTCGGGAACTGACGCGTCACCTTTCGGCAGAGGCTGAGCGGGCCAAGTTCATCGTCGAGCGGGTGCGTCGTCTTCTTGCGCCTGCTCAAGTACGCTTACGTTTCCTGACACTCCTCCTACATCTTGCAGTCCGAGCAAGAGCGGCAAGCGGCGGTCGTCCGCGCCGAGGGCGAAGCCGAAGCGGCGACCATCATCTCGCGCGCGCTCGGCAAGGCCGGAGACGGCCTCGTCCAGTTCCGACGGATCGAAGCGAGCAAGGACATTGCCGGCACCCTCGCGCAGGGTCGGAACGTCACCTACCTGCCCGGAGGCGGCAACGTCTTGCTCCAGGTTCCGTCGCAGCAGTAAAGAGGCGCGCCTCTTTCGCGGGCGGCGTATCGTTTTTCGCGCCACTTTGGCACGAGGCGGAAGTCCTCGCGTGTATCATCAGTAGCAAGTACCCGCATCTAGGGTGGTGTCCCCATCACTCTCCCTTCGTGTAAGATCCTCCACCCACTTCTTCATAAAGGCGTTGCGTCACAATGAGATTCCCCTCCTCTTCGGACAGCTTACAGCAGCTACTCGCTCTCGATGTCCGAGCACCGCTTGGTACCACGCGACGCAAACGGAATCGTCAGCTGATGGGCGCCGGTGACCGAGCCACGAAGTTACCGGCCGGAGGCGGATGATCCGGATGTCTCGCGGTTCCCCGCCGGTCGCGGAACCCGATCATTTTTTGCGGGCCTGCAGCTCGAGAAGACTGGGTCATATCCTGCTCCTACACACGCTCTCGCGGAGCTGCCAGGACCGGGTGCTCTTCCCCTAAAGTCCGAAGCAGACCGCGTTGCTCGCGCGTACGCCTGCGCCGCGAAGTTGCATGTCTCGCGAGTACTGGCAAGAGCGAGCATACCGCCTACCAACCGAGCAGCAGCACGCCGTCGACTACGTCGCTCAACCGTACGACGCGACTTCCAGCGTAGCATACGACCAGCAGCTCTACTCGCACGAGGGACCGGCTTATCATACCATCCAGCACTACGCTGCTGTCCCGTACGATCGAGGCGCAACCTACTCCGATCACCGTCAGGCGGATATCGTCGTCTCGCAACCTGGCCCCTCTTACGTCCAAGAGGCCGCTTACGACTATGGCGTACAAGATGGGAACGGCGGACAGAGGAGCGGTCTCTCCAATGGGGCGAGCGAGCGATCGACCTTCATACTCCCCGCGAACGGCGCTCAGTATGCTTGGCACGCCGTCCAGCAGCAGCGCCCTCCTCAGATCGACGCCGGGATCCAACTCCCGTTGACACCGGTCACTGCTGTTCCGTCATCCAAAGTCGACCTCGAAGGGGCGGCGCGGGCGTCCGCGGCCGGCAAGGAGCGCAAAAAGGCGTCGACCGTGACCCGCAAGTGCCGTCCGGCGTCGTGTACGCCGTGCCGGACGCGGAAGATGCGATGTAGTCGGTCCAAGCCTTGTACGGCCTGCGTGAATCGCGGCGATCCAGAAGGTTGCTTGTGGGAAGGGTGAGCCCTTGGAGCGAGCTGAACTCCAAATTCGCTCCGAGCTGATCCGTGCAAGTTTGCAGCAACGCCGTACCTCTCTATACCGCAGCCGAAGACGACGAAGTGACAAAGCTACAGGCGCACGTCCGACACCTCGAAGCCCTGCTCGCGGCGCTCCCGCCAGCCAAGAAGCGGTTCCCAGCCGCCGCGGCCCGACGACCCTCCCCGCAGGCGAGCGCGACGCCCCCGACGCGTCCGCCTTCGTCCGAATGTTACGATTTGACGGCGCAGGACCTTGCCGGGCCCTTGCTGAGCCTGATCACGGCCGGTACCGTCGGACCAGCTCGCGCGGGACAGGACTCATTCCTTCCTGACGGGCAGAGCAGCCGAGGACTCCTTGCGGAATGCGAGGCTCTAGCCGCAGCGGCCTCCGCAGAAGATCAGAGGAGTCCCTTTGGCCCGCTTGCCGCCGCTGCCGTCGGCTCATCCGCGATCATGACGCCGAGCCCGGAAGGGCTGCTCGCGCTCGTTCCGCCAGAGCGAGAGCTGCGCGTCGCCTACGACTTTCATTGGTCGAACGTCGCCTCGTTCTACTTCTCAGTGAACCACGACGAGATCGACGCGCGGTGGCCTCGACTGAAGGCGATCCTCGACAAGCGCGATCCTGCACTGTTTGCGGCCGAATTTGACCCGCATTTTTTCGCTCTCGTTCTGGCGACCTGCGTGGTCGGTCGGTCGCGGTTGCCAGAGCTCGTGGCGCGGCGGCACGGCATGAGCGACGATTCCGCAGCAGAAAGCGCCGCCTGGGGCAAGATTGCTGCCGTTTTCCTTGAAATCGTCAGTCCGGAACTGACAACAGCCAGAGGTCCTTCAACCGTACTGACGACTACGACCGGCACAGCCACGAGACTCGCCGACGCTGTGGACAGTACAGGCGGCGACTGTGCTCGGAATCTTTTACATGGTGCGCAGATCGTGAGCTTCTCTTCCCACGTGAGTTGCTTACCAGACCTACGTCACAGTCTACGTCATCGGGCACTCTGGTCACAAGAGGCATGCGCATGTTCTCTCTCGGCGCTTCCGCCGCCCTCGAGCTCGGTCTGAATCGAGATCCGCTCGAAGGAACTCTTCGCGAGTGCGAGGAGCACCGGCGCACGTTCTGGGCCTTGTTCGTCTTCTCGATCAACGCCACGTCTACGACGGGCAAGACCTGGCCGATCTTTGATCTGCGATACGTCGACTGCGCGTTCCCGCAAGACTATCACAACGAGTGAGTCGTCTACCACCTCCGAACTGAGCGTCGGCTGATGCACCCGCACTCTAGCGAGCTGGATCTGGACGAAGGGGCCGCCACAGCCCGACTCCGAGCTCGCCGCGCCTCGAGCAAGTTTGAGGAGACCTGGATAACTAATCAGATTCACCACTTCAAAATCGCCTACCTGGCAAAGGCGACCGTAAGCGTGCCTTGCTTTGTCGTCGAGCTCCGGATGCTGACGCGCTCACGTGCAGTACGACGAGGTCTTTGCCGCG
The DNA here is from genome assembly GCA_002922495.1 of Rhodotorula taiwanensis. Lineage (NCBI taxonomy): Eukaryota > Fungi > Basidiomycota > Microbotryomycetes > Sporidiobolales > Sporidiobolaceae > Rhodotorula > Rhodotorula taiwanensis. The sequence goes on along the minus strand of PJQD01000050.1, from coordinate 284,149 downwards.
CGGTCGTGCAGTTACGAAGCCGTCCTCGAGCAGGACAAGAAGTTTGTCGAGGTCGAGGCGGCCATGCCCGAGGCGTACCAGTTCCGGAACTTCCACGACGAGCCTTTGAACATCACGGTCCAGCGCGGGGTCATCATCCATACCTGTCTCTCTGCGGAAGTCATGCGCTTGCACCGGCCCTTCCTTTGTGCGCTCCCATTCCCAGAAGGCACTACCTCGTATACACTGACCAAAGTCGTGTCTTGATCAGCACTTGCGGCAATCGACAAACGATTTGAGTACTCGCGAGCTCGATGCATCAAGCACGCAAGGCGGACCCTCTACCTCTACAGCGCTCAATGGCTCTTGTAAGCATTAACGTGTCACCCCTCCTTCCCCCGGAACGCTGACAGAGGACATTTCGACCAGGTCCTTCTTGCCGCGTTTTCTCGCGTGCATCTGTATCCTGCTCGACTTGATGTCCGGCCGAACGGAGGAACGCGAAGGAGATCTCGAGCGTGTCCAATACGCTTGCGCTCAGCTCGACGCGGTTCGCCACAAGTCGGTGAGCTTAGTCCTCTTTGCCGCAAATCTGGAAGTCGCTGACACACCGACCTTCAGCCTCTGCATGAACGCGGCCGGAAAGTCTTACTGTACCTGCTCGACCGCGTGCAGGCGGATGGTCCGTAGCCAGTCAAGTGAACCTTCATTGGCGGCGAAATCGGCAAGAGATGCGCTCGATGATACGGATAGTGAAAGACTATGCATGCATCTGCGGAGGTGACGGAGGGTCTGGAGCGAAATGCACGCGCAAGAAAGACGCGAGATCTAACTTCTTGTCGATCATCATGTTCGTGCCGGTTCAAGGTTCGCCTCCACTCTTCTCCGGTTCGATACCGGCCGCATTGAATCGGCTGCCTCGCGGGATGGCTCCGACGTTGCAATTATTTGCACGGGCCGATTACTTTGCTGCAGCCCGCCGCGCGTGTCCCGGCGCGTGATCGCTTCGCGCTTCGCGGGACACGTGCAGCCACGTTTGCTCGGCTTTCGCTCGAAGGCTCTCTCCTACTTGCTACACAGAGAGGCGAATATTGGCTCTGTCGACGGTGCCGCATGTCCCGGGAGTACTGGTCCGACCAGCCGGCGTCTGCATTTCACCGCACGCCCTACGACCGAGAAGGCCCTCATGCCTTTGCAGGCGGCCCGTCGCCGCAATCGTACACGGCTTCAGCCGCCACGGCGCTCATTCAACCGCCCTACTTGGAGAATGAAGCCCTGGCTCACCACGCTACCTTGCCGTACGACGGGAGTGCATATTACACACAGAGCCGCCAACCGGACTTTGTGGACTTGCAGCCGGACCCAGAGTTCTTCCGAGACCCGACATATGGCTACGGCATACGAAGCTGGGACGCAGGATACAGGGACGATGTCAACAGCGGCGCGAGCGAAGGCGCGAGGTATCGGCTTGCGACGGACGCAACCCGACATTCGTCGTTGTTGGCCTTTCCCCAGCATCAAGCCACGCCCCGATTCCCTCGGACATCGGTCACATCCGGGTCTTCCCAATCCGACTTTTATGGCACACCCCGCCCATCGGAAGCCGGCAAGGAGCGCAGAAAGGCTTCGACCGGCACCCGCAAATGCCGCCCTGCGTCGTGCACGCCGTGCCGGACCAAGAAGATGCGATGCAGCCGGTCCAAGCCCTGTACCACTTGCGTCAACCGCGGTGATGCAGAGGGGTGCTTATGGGAAGGGTAAGGACTTCGAATGGAACCCGGACTTTGCTGAGACTGATCCGAATAATGTTGCAGCGACGCCGTGCCGCTCTACACGGCAGGCGAGGACGACGGAATGACGAGGCTGCAGGCGCACATCAAGCGCCTCGAAGCCATGCTCGCCGCGCACCCACCAGCAAAGGAGCGGTTATCGGCGCCGGCGTCGGCCTCGCGCCGACCTGCTGCGCGTGCGGATAAAGCCGACCCCCCGGATCAACGTACCTTGCCGAAGGCTGAGGACTACTACGACATGACAGCCCAAGACCTGGGTGGCGCCCTCGTCAGCCTCATCACCGCCGGAGCTGTCGTGCCAAGTCGCGCAGGACAAGAATCGTTTCTATCCAACGGGCAGAGCAGCCGAGGGCTCCTTGCAGAGTGCGAGACTCTGGTCGCATCGACGTCGATCATTGATCAGAGCGAGCCGCCTTGCACCGCCGCTTTGCCCGACGCGGCGACGCTAAACTTGAAGGAGATGCTCGCGCTCGTCCCGTCCGAGCGGGAGATGCGCATCGCCTATGACTTTTACCGGCCGAGGTTCGCGTCCTTCTACTACTCTGTCGACCACGACGAGATCGAAGCGCGCTGGCCTCGCATGAAGGCGATCCTTGACGCTCGCGATGCCGCACTCTTCGCGGCCGAGTTTGAACCACACTTTTTCGCTCTCGTCCTGGCGACATGCGTGGCTGGGCTATCCCGCATGCCGGAGTCTGTGGCAAAGCAGCACCGGATGCACGACAACTGCGCAGCAGAAGGCGTTCGCTGGGCCAAGATCGCTGTACTTTTCTTGGAGGTCGTGAGTCCGCCCCGGCATTGCGAGACAAGCCCGCGTGCGACTGATCTCCTCTTTCACCTGGCACAGCCGATGGACTCGCCTACGTTGGACACAGTCCGGGCCGCGACCGTCTTAGGCCTCTTTTTCGTGGTACGCCGGAACGCGCTATCGCCCACGCTGCACACCTGACTCGAAACGCGTTGCAGTCTTCTGCATCGGGCACTCCAGTCCCTAGAGGCATGCGCATGTTCTCTCTTGGCGCTTCCGCCGCCCTGGAGCTCGGGCTAAACCGAGATCCCCTTGAAGGAACGCTGCGAGAGTGCGAGGAGCATCGGCGCACGTTCTGGGCCTTGTTCGTCCTTTCCATCTACGCTACTTCTGCGACCGGCAAGTCGCCGCCAATCTTTGATTTGCGGTATGTCGACTGTGCATTCCCGCAAGAATACCACAACGAGTCAGTTTCCCATGCGCCTTCTCAGTCGAGCATCGGCTGAATAAACCCCTCTGCACCCACTCTAGCGAGCTGGACCTCGATGAGCGTGCCGCGATAGCGAGGCTACGAGCTCGCCGCGCCTCTGGCAAGTTCGAAGAGACCTGGCTTACCAGCCAAACCCACCATTTCAAGATCGCCTATCTGGCAAAGGCGACTGTAGGCATTCCGCATTCCGCATTCGACACCGCGAGCTCCGGATGCTGACGCACTCACGTGCAGTACGACGAGGTCTTTGCGGCGCGCTTGTGCAGCTACGAAGCAGTCCTCGAGCAGGACAACAAGTTCGTCGAGGTCGAGGCGGCCATGCCCGAGGCTTACCAGTTCCGGAACTTCCACGACGAACCTTTGAGCCTCACGGTCCAGCGCGCCGTCATCATCCATGCCTGCCTCTCTGCGGAGGTCATGCGCTTGCACCGGCCTTTCCTTTGTACGCACCGCCGGACGAGTGTAGCAATTCCTGCTGACTGACTAGACCGATTTCTACCCCCGCAGCACTCGCCGCGAACGACGAGCGCTTCGAGTACTCTCGCGCAAGATGCGTCAAGTATGCTCGGCGGACGCTATACCTCTACAATGCGGATTGGCTAATGTGCGTCGACAGGCGAGATCCTCAAAGAGATAGGGCGCTGATAGCATCATCGCATTCCAGGTCCTTCTTACCGCGTGCACTTGCGTGCATCTGTATCTTACTCGACCTGTCGTCTGGTCGAACGGAAGAGCGCGAGGAAGATCTCGCGCGCGTGCAGTACGCCTACGCTCAGCTCGACGCGGTTCGCCACACTTCGGTGCGCTTTGCCTCACTCGAGAGCGTTCACGTCTGTCGAGTCCCTGACAAACCAAGTTTCAGCCTCTACATGAGCGCGGACGCAAAGTATTACTCTACCTTATCGACCGCGTGCAGGGAGGTCATCTGTAGACTGTGGACGTGGCCGGGCATTGCGGAGCATCGCAGCGCAAATCATGACGTGCGTGAGAGGATGTTCAGAGGATCCGTTACCACCAGCCCGCGAGGACTATCCTGACGAGAAGCGCAGCACTCGGCCGCAAAAGCCGCGCCTATGGCGATGCGAAGTCTCTCGGCTCCGAGATCGCTCCGGCTTTGCGCTGATATCTCGGTTTCGACTGCGTCTGCGCGCTTCAGTCGAGCCTACGCCGCTTGTCATCCCGGCTGTCCAGATCTCGCGCGTCCCTCGAGCGCGCGTGACCATCCGCGCCGCGCTCATCGTAACCTCGCCGCCTCGACGAGTTTGCCTCACCCGACGCGCCAGCAGACCCTCGATCGTCCCTCGACCTGCTCCGATCTCGTCGCCGGTAGTCGTCCGCATGTCGCTTGTCGTCGTCGTGGCGATCCGTCCGACTCGAGTCGCCCCTCCGAGGTTCGCCAGTGTCATCATCGTCGTACCGACTCCTCCTCGGTGGCGGCGGACTCCGACTCCGGCTCCGACTGCGATGCCGATCCCTCGAGTCTCGTCGCCCTCCTCGGTCTCGCCAATCCCGCCGGTCCCGGTCATCATCACGGCGCCGGTCCGAGTACATTTCGTTTTCACGCCGGCTCGAACCGCCGCCGCGCTCGAAGCCGATCCCTCCCCGTCGACCGGCTCCACGGTCGCTTCCTCCTCCACCAGCAGGAGCAGCGTACCGATCTTGGGCTCGGCTCGAATCGTCGTACGAGGAGGTTGGCGGAGGAGGTCGCCGTGCCGACCAGCCCGAGTCGCCCCCGTCGCGCGCGCCCGCGTTTGCGCCTGATGCGGTGGGTCCGCCGGCACCGGTACCGTCTGCGCCCAACTGGGGGCAGTCACGCTTGAGCTGACGAAGTGCACGAGCATCAGTCTCGGCACTGCGCAAGCAATCTCGGCAAAATTGCGCTCACATGAGGTCCTCCACAGATGAAGCACCCTGATCCCGCGGCGCCCGATCCGCCCGGGCCGCTTCCTCCCGGTCGGCCCCAGCCTCCGCTCTGTCGACTCGTGTCTTCGGCGGCCAAATGCGTGTACTTGGTCTGGTGAGCTTTGCCAAAGTTGCGCTTCTGCATGACGGCGGGCAGGGAGGAAACGTCGGCGATGGTAGATTCGGTCGGGGCCGTGTAGTCGTGCTTCTTGAGGATGTCCAGGTCCTGCGAACGATGACAAGAGTCAGTGTGAAAAGGATGCGAGAAGCGATCCAGGTGAGACGGACCTGGTGGAAGACACCCTTGTGGTGGTACTTTTGCAAGAAGGCCTGCTGGCCGCGCTTCTTTTCCTTGCGAGTCTTTTCCGCCCGGTCCGTGTCCTCCTTGAGTCGGAGCTCTTCCGGCATCGCCCGACGAGCTTCGACCTCCTCGCGAACCTTCTCAAGGCTGCGTCGGCAGACACAATGCGTCAGCTCAAGCGGCGGGAGATGGGGCAAGCGGGAGCGATACGTACGCATAGCGAGCTTCGCGGTCGCGCTTTAATCGCATCAGCTCTCGCAGCTTCCATGCCTCGAATTCGGCTTCGGGGTCAAGCCCATCCGTGTCGTCGACGTCCGGGTGAACTTCCTGCGCTTCCTCTGCAAGCCATTTGCGTCGGATATCAGCAGACTTGCGGAGGTATCCGTGAGCAAGCGTCCGAAATGCACGCACTCGTGGCGATCTCGCGGATGATGCTGTCGGCGACGAGCGCCTTTGCCTCTTCGCGCCGTTTCCGCTCCTCCTCTTCCCGCTTCGCCTCGAGCAGTTCCGGGTCGAGTTCCTTCTGCCTCTCCGCAATCGTGTCACGGTTGCGCCTGTAATAAAATGGCCAGTCAGTCACTTCAGACCGGGCTTCGGCAGGGAACGGCGACCTACTTGGAGACAAAGACGGGTTTGTAGATCGGCTTGAGCGGTTCCTCCTCTTCCGATTCCTCCTCCGAGTCGGTTTCGTACTCGCTCGATTCCTGCGAGAGTGCCTGAGATGTCAGCTCAGAGTCCTGGGGATCGCGCGTGATGTTATCACGCGACTCGCCTGTTGAGCGGGAGCTGCTTTCGGCCTGAAGACGGGTTTCGGCGCGGGTTTCTCGTCCTCGCTGTCGGTCTCTGCGCGGACGAACGTTCCGGCATCAGTACGTGTGAGTCCTCGGCGTCGTAAGAGAGCGACCAGGCGGACCGTATTCGCCCTCTGACGATTCCATTTCGGTCCTGCCGACCTCGTCCCGGCCTCCGACCTTGACCTTGCCGGTCTGATCGACTTCGACCTGTTTCAGGGCGACGTTGATCGCGGCTCCCCGTCCTTTTGCTGCCCTGTTCGCCGTGGTGAACTCTGTCACTTGTTCATCATCGTCGTCGTCGTTGCCTTCGTCGGCCTGGGCTTGAGCACTTGCGGCGTCATCTTGCTCCTCCTGGTCGTTGTCAGAGTAGTCTGAGTCGTCTGCGGCTGGGACGGGAGCTTTGCCCGGTCGGTAGCGAGCGGCGGGGCGGAGCGGCTGAGTGAGTTTCGGCGGCATGTCGGGCCGTCCTAGCCCTTCGACTGGCTGGCCAGCTCGTGGAAAGTCGAGCTGGTTCCGACGAGGAGCTGCTCGAGGAAGCGAGTCTAGCAGCGAGCGAGAGCTGTCGTGTAGAGGACAAGAGAGCTCCTCACTTCGAGTCTAGTCTCCCTCTGCGTCTCGGGTTGTTTCCACGCCATTCACTCGACCCTCGAGCTACTTCACGAGTGTCAGCCAATCAGTCATCTCGCTATGAGCTGCCACGCCAAATGCTAGCCGTCGCTCGCTCCCGCTCCTCCTTGACTCTGGCCGCTCGTCATTCTCATGACAGGCGCTCGTCTCGGCTGACATCCGGCGAAGCTGGAACGCGACGGACCTTGCTCTACTCGGGCGCATCTGCTTCTGACGAGACGCTCAAGGGAGTGAACATATCGCTATCGTCCAAGGCTCGCATCTGGCTTCGGCCATTCTGCCACTGGGGACCGCGGAACTCCTACGCGTGCGCTGTTCGCTCGGCGCAGTCCTTTGCGGCGGATTCGAGTGCACAGGTTGCCAAGAAGTTCTTCCTGAGCGGCCGACATCATTCTGCGCAGCGCAGGCGACCCCTCCGCAGTAGCCGCAAAAGCGATCGACAGACTCACACCCCGTCTCGCGGACAGCAGGCGTCCGAGGTCCTCTAGCTACGCCGAGCTGCCGGCATGGAAGCATGATCCACGAGGCCATGTGACGCTCGTCCGCCTCGTACGCTCACGTCGGCTGATTCGAAGGCTGCTCCTGAGCACGACGTACAGGCAGACACCGTCACGCGTGACGCGTCAAGATGGAATCCTGACCAAGTAGCGCGCCAGGATTGACGCAGAGCCATGTCATGCCAAAGGTTCCGGCACTGACCGCGCGATGCAGAGCTTGGGAACGCAGTGAATCCTGGCGATCAGGAGAGAATGCCAGAGATTGGTCCTTTTCCGGGACTCTCTTGGCTCGGCGAGCATGTTCATACCTGATGCAAATTCATACTTTGTTGGTCATGTCATCTTTCTTCGCCTTAGAGCGGGAGCGGAGGTGTCTAGCGGGAGGACGCATGTTCGGACAGCTCGGGTACCCAGTCTTTCGTTCTGGTCCATCACGATATCCCTTCGGTCCTTACGTAGAATCGCGTGCGACTTGATCAAGAAGCTGCGCGTCACGCTGGAGGACAACCGATTCCCAAGTATGCGCGTCACGCCGTCGTCTCGCTGACCAAAAGCGACGAGACGCTTCGGCTCTTGACTCTTCCTCGAAAGTACGAACCGGCTGGCCCTGATCGTCACTCGAGAAATCAGACCATCTCGTGCACCGTGTCGACCATGGCTGCTTCTGCGTCCGCCGTCAGGCTGTACGACCACTCCTCCAGTCCGGCCCCACTTCGCTCGCTGTTGCGGACTGCGCTCCCGCTCTCGCTGCCCTTGTACTCGACACTGTCGACACCAGGCTTACCGACCCCCGTCTGGGCGACGTTATCGCCCGGTGCTGTCCCGGAGAACGTCCAAGACTCGCCGCCGTATGTCATCCTCGCCGACTTGGGGAATCAGCTCCGGTTCTTCTGCTCGACAGAGGCAAAGCGCGATCGAACCGACGACGAGGTCAAAGATGCAGCAGTGCTAGTCAGCGGCGCTTTGCGGCAGTATCTGCGGCAGCATGCGGGACAGCGCGATCGTGAGTCCTCCCCTCCCTCTACCGATTCTTGTGCGCCGCGCTCGATCACCTGTGAGCTGACATGCCAGAGCCCTCCTGCACAAGGAATGAGCATCGGTGCGATTCCCGACATCTGGCGGCAAACAGTGCGGGACACTTTCGGCGTCGAACCGTTCTCGGCTTCAGAGATTCACTACCGACTGCTCGCCGGCTTGCCCGACACGCTCACGAACGGTTCGACAAAGGGCGCGAGCGTCTTGCCAGGAGGAATCGTGACGACGAAGGGTCGTAAGGAGGACGTTGCCGAGGTGCGCTTTGCAACTCCGAGATGGCGTATGGCACGAATCGCGACGACCCGGTAGACTGATCCAAGTCATGCCTCGCGCAGATCCTCTCAAATTCAGAAGTGCCCCATCCGCCATCATACCTCGAGACCCGGTTAGCGCATACAACGGTCCTCCGCTCTCCTCCCGCGCAAACTCCCACCAATGCCGCCACCTGCACTTCCGATCCCCGGACTGCACCCTCGGACCCGAGTACCCCGAACGGCTTCCCACCCGATACGATCCTCGCACACTGTACGACCCATCGGGACGGCTCGATCGGGACTCTGCACGTCTCGCCATTGGCGCGCCGTCGGGGCCTCGGTACGCTCGTCTACCTCGCGCGGTCCCACACAATGCGCGACAGCGAAGGCGCCGAGTACGTCTTTTCGTACGTCCACAAGGAGAACGAGTCGAGCAACGCGTTGATGCGGAGTGTCGGGATGGACAAGAGTGGGTACGAGGTGTGGTGGGCCCGGATCAAGCTGCCGTTGCCGGATGAGGACGAGGCATAAGGGGGCGGCGGGCAGCTGCTGGCGGCTGCTGGCAAGGTACTTCCCCGGAAGCGAAGGATACACGGGGCATCGGCAATGACGCAAGACCGAGGTCGAAGGACGTCGTTCGCGAATTCGAACTAGACGTGTTTCCGGCCTGGCACTTTAGATTTTCCGTGAACCTACGTCCGACCGCTCCCGTCTGCGCGAATTACTACAACGCAAACGTGCTCAACACGAGAGGATGAGCGGAAAAAGTTGGAAGCGACCGGTCGCGCTGCATGGGGACCGGGTCGTAGTTCCATGAGTTCTGACGCACATCCCTCGACTCGCCTCACTGCGCGACCGTCTGTAACGCCTAGCAGCTAGGTCGACGTGCTTTCAAGAAGCAGGGCAGGCGGAATAGGCGCGTGTTCGCGAGGCCAACGAGCGAGTCGCGTCGTCTCAGGATGGCTATCGACGCCGGACTGTCAGTGACGGTCAGCCCGTCCGCGAGCGCCTTCTTTGCCGGCGAAGTGTTTACAGCGACCATCACCTTTCGGAACACGGCCCCGCCTGTACCTTCTGCACCGCTGGCCGACTCTGGACGAGGGCAACACATCACCCCACATCCACCTCGACCGACCAACAACGGACCGTACTCGCACGGGAAGGGACATGCGAGGGCCGCTTCGACCGCTGCATTGAGTAACTGGACTGGTCAAGCAGGCAGAGGTGCCGGAGGACTCGCGGCCGGCGACCTCTTGTCGACTCCGCCACGAGGCGCTGCTTCTTCCTACGGCGTCACCTCTCCCCTCGAAACGCCGCCGTTCGGTCGCACAGTCTCGAGCGGACATGCACCGCATCCGAGCTTGAGCGCCGCGAGCGCGTCGGTTCCACATCTCCCACTCACGGCGTCCCCTTCGACGTACAGCCCTCACCGGCCGAGGCCCTCTTTGAACGGCGACTCGTCGTCGTACGGACCTGCGCCGCAGTCACCATCGCGAGGATCCTTCGCGCCACCTCCATTCGGATCTAGCGATCCGTCTTCCTTCGCCGAACTCCCGCCGAGGAAGGGCCTCGTCGGTCGACCGGCAGCACCTGTCCCAGAACCGCCTGTCGCTGGCTCTTCGGGCTTGTACAGCGATGGGCCTCGACGTCCAGGTGCGCGAGCAGTGGGACACGCTCGGACGCAAAGCATGGCTGTCGGCGCACCGCTCTCACCCAACGGGACTGGACCTGGAATGAGGTCCGTCACGGCGCCCAACTCTGCCGGGCCTGCATTCGTCCGGCCTGGAGTGCCACGGCGAAGCAACAGCGTCCGAGGTCTCGTCGCGGCCTTTGAGCAGAGACAGGGCCTGCAGCCTTCCGGGACTTCCGAATCGCAGAGTGAGTTCGAGCGAACCACGCTGCTTTGCCGCGCAGCTGATGGATCGCATCCGCATCCGCAGTGACGACGACTTCGACAGAGCCTGAAGATTCGTCCTCGCCTCCTGCGACCGCGCAGAACCCCGATTTCCCCGAGGACGCCGCGTTCCCGTTTTCGCAATCTTCTTCAGCCCCCGCGCCGCCCCACTTTCCTCGAAGACCCACCTTTGGCCACCGGCGCGTCCCTTCGAACCAGCCCTACGCGCACAATTCGCGCGCTCGACTGTCGACACTCTCGCTCGCTTCGGACGGGTCCGAGTCGGAGGACGCGGACGACGAGGACGACGCGCACCGCGGGGTCGGGAACGGGTTCTACGGGATCGGCAAGAACGAGACGATGGAGTCAGTCGACGAAGCCAAGTACGCTTCACATGCCCGACCAGTCGCGCGTCGCCTGTTCTCGACTCCGTCGGCGGCCGGTCCGAACGGTCTCGCGCCGCCGCCACCCCGTGGTCACGAGCGGAACCGGTCGATCTCGTACGGACATCCTCCTCCCGCCGACTCGCCCGCCTTGACCCACCCGCCAAACACGATCGTCTTGCTCTGGGCCTTTGCGCACCTCGAAGGTTCCTTCGAGGTCGACGAATCACTTATCAAGCCCGCTGAGTTTCTAGAAGTCAAGCGCCTGCTGGTCGGCGGGACGGGCGGAGTCGGCCTCGGAGGTGGCACGCTTGAAGAGCGCAAGGCGACGACGGGGTGGAGGGAATGGCTTGGATGGCGAGGCGGATCCGGTCGCGCTGGTGACGGGGGCGGGCGCGGTGTCAGCCCGGCTGCGTCGAGTGACAACTTGCGAGGTGGCGCGAGCCTCGAAGAAAGGAAGAAGAAGGCGATTGAGGAGAGGGCTGTGCCGGTCTTGTCGTGTCCTCCGAGCATCCTCGCCGTCGACCTCGTCCTCGCCCCCGGCGAAAGCAAGACTTGTAGGTCGCGCATCCTCGCAAGGTGGCGCCACGCAAGAGCTAACCAAACCTCTCATGACGTACAGACACTTTCAGCATTCGGGTCCCTGCCGATCTGCCTCCCTCCTTCCGTGGAAAGTCGATCAAATTCAACTACCAGCTCGTCGTCGGTACAAACCGGACAGCCATCAGTCCGTCTTCGCTGCTCGGAACCGACCAGCCCGTGCGGCCTCGAACGAGAACCAACGGCTCGAGCAGCCGCGTCATGAAGGTGCCGATTCGGCTGTACAATCACGTCGGCGGTGAGTCTGGCCAGTGCCCCTGACCATCTTTGATTCGGAGCTGATCGGGCGGATCACTCATGCAGTCACGGGGGCGCGGCCTTTCTACGACTTGACGAACCCGGTCATCTACCAGCGAGACGAGGCGATTGTCAAGGACGAGGTCGAGAAGAAGGGGTCTCTACCTTCGGCCAAGTTGCTCCGACGCGCAGGTCAGTCGCGCTCCACGTCGGACACGAATGAACGCGTGCTGATGTACTCGCCTTTCCAGATGATGATAAGGAGGATTTCGAGAACTATGCCGCAAACTTGCTATCTTCTATCGCGATCGACTCGCCTGAAGTGCTGCAGAATGCGACCTTCTCGCCGACTCTACAAGCCACGCTGTCTCCGCCTCTCCTCGAAGCGCCGCCCGAACTGCGACCCGAGATGGGCTCGCATCGAGGAACAGGCGCCGTTGAAGGGTTCGGGCTCGAAGTGGACGAGACGGATGGGTGCAAGGCGGCCGTCGAGATTGTGTCTCGCAATTCGCAGAAGGGTGAGCCAGGTCTTGGACTTGCTTCGCCTTTCGACGCTGACACCGATTGCATACAGTCTCATACGACATCAATAAGGACGGGAACCAGGTAGCGAGCTTGACCCTGGTCAAGTCCGCTTATCGGCTCGGCGAGACCGTCAACGGATCCATTCTCATCAACAGCGGCGAAGGTCGCGTAATGCGGGTGAGAATCTGCCGCAGTCTCGAGCTGATGGCGCCCCATGAAGACTGACAGAGTCGACCCGTAGGTCTCGGCTCGCCTGGAAACGCACGAGCTCGTCGAGACGACGATCGCGACCATGCCGGCGCCCAAAATGCGCCAGATCACCCGTCGCCTGCACGCAGAGCACCACGAGATGGTGCTCGACTCGGAGCGGATCGGCTTTGCGCTCGCGATCCCGTCCGGAGCGACGCCCGATTTCGGCACCAGCGGCGTCAAGCTGCAGTGGACAGTTCGGCTCTCATTCCTCGTCATCCCTCCTTCGCCCGAAGGTCCTGCTCCGGGGCCTCCGACACGACGTGGCACACCGCTTGGCGGACCAGCGCCTTCCGACGCCAGAGCGCCCACGAGTGGAACGGTCACTCCGCCTGGCCGAACAGGGCATGGACGATCGCGATCGTTCGCTTACGGTTTCGAGCCCGCCGTGCCACTCACATTACCTCCCCCGCCTCCCATCACCGTTTCTGGCGCCACGCACCTCATGCCCGTTGCGCCCGGGCCCGACGATCCGAACCCGCCGCATAATCTATCTTACCGCGCCGTGCCTGATCTCGGCTATGTGCCCGTACTCTTCTCCTCCGCTCAACCGGGAGCGCCACCTGCACCAGGACCGTTGCAGAAGACCGCGTCGGGCGCTTCGCACCGACCGACGCCGAGTATCTCGGCTGCTCGTCTGCAGAGCCCTTACGGGAACGGCAGCGCAGTCCTCGTTCCGGCGAAAGTGGAGACCGTCGAGTGCGCGATACCCATCAAGGTATACCCAGGGTGCGTGTCTTTCTCTCGCAACTCGGTATGGCTTCGAGAGCGCTGACTCTGCTCGGCCGTCACGCAGGAACACCCCTTTCCGTCCGACCATCTCGATCTTTGAAGCGTAAAGGAACGAAATATACTGCAGAGGAGAACTTTGCGCGTCTAGATGGCGAGAGAGTCGGTGTGTGCACCCTAGGCGAGCATGTAGAAGACGGAAGCGCCGGCAGCAAGCGCGAGGCCGCTCGAGACGGACAGCGAGAGCGCCGACGAGCTGTCGGAAGAGGCTGCGAATGGGGAGTTCTGTCAGTCCTGGCTGGCTGCGTGGTTGATAAGGACCGAGCGAGTCTCACCGCTGGCGGAAGGAGTGCTTCCCGCTGCCGAAGTGGCCTTGCTCGCCACCGACTCCGCCTTGGACGTCACTGCCGCCACGCCGCTCGAGATAGCCGATCCGACGTTGCCTCCGTTGCCGACCGCACTGCCGATCGCCGACGTCGCTTGGCTCACGAGGCCGCCGACGCCACTTTCTCCGGTACCGGCAGCCGTCGAGCCCGCGGCGCCCGCGCTCGAGATGGCCGAGGCTGCAGCCGACGTAGCGCTGCCGATGGCCTTACATTAACAGTGTCAATGCGCTGTAGAAACGAAGAGATGGCAATGTGTCTCACCGAAGTCACGGTGGCAGCAACGTCCGAGTCGCCGACCCAAGAAGTCGCCGCATCGGCGCCGCTCGCGACAGCCTATTCGCAGCAGCGGTTAGTAATCCGATGCGAACAGGTAGCGCGTGAGCAGCACGTCGGAACAGACCGAAGTCGCGCTGTCCCAGGCGCCCTCCGCCCCGGCGACGGCGGACGTTGCGGCTCCCGCTCCCGCGTCCGCCCACGTGTTGGCGGCCGTTTCAGCCCCTGCGGCCGTGCCCGCTTCGGTTGTAGCGTCAGCAGCACCTGCTTCGACACCGGTGCCGGCTGCGGCGTCTTGGCTGTCGAGGGAAGGTTGTCGAATTCGTTGCCGTCAGTTATTGTCTGGAGGCTGACGGTGCCAAGAAGGTGACAGACTCACGCGCGCACGAGTGCGGCAGTGGCGGCGAGGAGGAACGCGAGCTGGAAGTAGCGCATCTTGTTTCTTTTTTTCGAGGTAGATTGACGGCGAGAGCCGAGTGAGGTCAAGAAGGAAGAGCAGGGGAACTGGGCCAGCGAGCGTCTGCTTTTGCCATAGCAGCGTAGAAAGGTGTGCGTCACCGGTTCTGGCGGAGGTCCGCGGACGACGTTACGTCAAGTCCGTTGCGCGCGCGCGTTGTGCCGTCCGCCACTTGGCGACCGTTGAGGAAAATTTCCTCCGCCCGCGGCTGTGCGGTGGCGAGCGGTTCGTCCACCTCCTCGTACGTAATCTGACGGACGAGCAACGGTACAACGGCTGCACCGAGTAGAGCTGCAAGCGCGGCCAAGGCAGACGAGCGGCAGCAGTTGCAGCGGGCGGTGTTCTGCGGACGGCCCCGAAGGCAGCGGGCTGTCTATCGCCTGGGGAGAAGCGGAAGCAGCTCTCTGTAGCGTAAGCTGTCGCGACTTCCTCTGGGGGCAGTCGGGCGAGCAGTCGGAGGTCTGGACACAGCTGGCAGACCGCGAACCTGGTCTGCCGCCACGGTGCAAGGTCACGAACCTCATAAATGGAGGCTGTCAAGCTGGAGCACAGCGGCACGTGGCCTAGCGAACTGTAGCTAAGCTGCGAACTCGAGTGTATGGCAGAGAAAAGGAAGAGACACCGTCGCGTCACTGCGGAGAGGCGTCGACTTTTAAGCCGCAGCTACTCGCTTCTGTTCCCTGCCAGAACTGGATGGACTTTGATCCGACGCTCTACACTGCTCCCGATAATCCCTCGGAAGAGCCAATTGCCCGCCCGAGCGCGTTCTCTGCCCCGTTCGGCCTCGACAGCCGATTCGCTCTCCCCGCCGAACCTCGCCCGTCGCTGTCTCCCTCGGCGTCGCGCGTGTTTGATCGGAAACAGGCAGACAAGGCACCCCGCTACGGTACAGGCCTCGACTTGAGTGCGCCCGTCAGTCCAAAGTCGAGATCAGCGGCGATGACGGCGTCAAGTGGGGAAACCTCGCAGGTCAGCCTCTCGTCCCTCTCTAGCTCGCAAGGCTGCGTGGGAACATGCACGACCGGAAGTGGAGTCTCTATGGAGGCTGTTACTGTCCAGGCAGATTGCACCCGATCGGGCGAGCTGGAAGGCTCACCCCGCGTCACCTCTTCACTCCGGACGTCCGCCAGTTCCAGAGCGAGCGCTGACCTTGCTGCTACTGCCGCCCCAGCAGCTTACCGGAAACGATGACTCGCGCGACACGGCCTCGATCCGACAAAACATCCTGAACCTCGTCAACGCCGGGACCTCGTCGTCCGGCACCGCCAACTCGGCGTCGACGCCCTCCCTCGCCCAACTCATGGGCGCAAGTGGTCAGAAACGGACGCATCGGATCAACACGGGCATGACGGAGCAAGAACGTGAAGAGACGGAGAAGCTCGAGCGGGAAATGGCGGCGACGAGGGCGAAATGGGCCGGCAAGGGCGGCGCCGCGGCAGACGCCGCGAACAACTCGAACGGACCGTCTCGGGGAGGCGGAATGAGTCTCGCGAGTCTGTTGACGGGCAAGACCACGAACCGCGCCGCGACCGCTCCGGCAGCACTCGCCGTCTCTCAAGAGGCGCAAGAGTCCGTCACGTCGCGGCAGCAAGTTCGCTCGCCGCAGCCAGAGTCGCCCGTCGTCGAGCAGAAGCCGTCTACGGCGCAATTAGCTACGAGACAAGGGTCTCCACCGACCACGCAGCCGGACTGCGCGCCCGAACAGCCCGCTAGGGCGCCGCAGCCCTCGCCCCCAGCCGATTTTGCTCCTGCAAAGAGCTCCGACGACACTCCTTCGAGTCCGCGCAAACCGACAGACACCCTCAAACGGCTCAACTCGTCCAACATCGTCGCAGACCGGCTCCGCTGGTCCGAACAGATCCAGCAAGGCGGTGGCGGTGCGAGTTCGCCCTCTCCCTCCGCATCACTCCCGCCGAGTCCCGAGAAACGCCGCAGCGTGCTCGAGCGGTGGGGTCGCGACGAGCCGAATGCTTCGGCAGCGGCGGCTGTGCCGGCCAGTCCGACAGCGGTGCGGACGCGGCCAAAGTCGATCTTTGACGCGCCGGCGCCGGCTACGGCTTCGTTCGAGCCGACAGACAAACCTGGCGATGGTCCAACGGACGAGGCTCAAGAGTCGACTCCCAAGCTTCAGCATGTGAGCGATCAAATCGGATCGACTTTCCGCGAGGCGCAGCAAGCTAATGCGGATCCGTCCGATTTCAGGTGACACGCGACCGCGCCCGTCCTACGAAATCGACCGCCAGGACCGGCTCCTCGACGGCTCTAGCAGCTGATGACGGCTCTACTCGAGAGGAGAAAGAGGCCGCTGCCCCGTCCTCCGGTACACCGAGCTCGGCCAGCAAGCCGACTTGGCAGGGTGCTCCAATCGGCGCCAAGCCAACCTCGCCTCTCCCGGCAGAAGTCGTCACGGATGAAAGCAATCAGTCCGCTCCTCGGCATACTCGCGGCGTCGCTCTACCCGGCATGTCTGTCCCTTCGGCCGATAAGACAGTTCGCTCGCCTTCGCCCTTTTCATCCTCGAACGCTCCGGCAGCGCAAAGTCCGCCCGCTCAGCCGACGCCTCCCGCGTCGCCTTCCAAAAGTGGTGGGGCTGGCGTTTCGTCTGTCCGTGCGGCGGCGATGCGGTGGGGTCAGCAGCAGGACGCCGAAGCGGAAGAGAAGCGCGAGACGCTGGCGGCGCTCAAGGCTTCGTATGGTGTCAAGGTCGGACCGGGTCCGGCTCCCACGCGCCAGACGACGCTGCCGAATCCGTCGACCAAGCACGAAGAGCCCGCTCTCCCGCCGCCGCAAAAGAGCAAGTCGGTCGGCGTGCAGCCGCTTCCCGCAGCGACTCCTGCGCAGGCCGCACAGCCGGAGAACAAGGCAGCCATTTCGTCCCCGCCGCCCACCAAAGCCCGGCCTGACCTCAGCCTGACGACGAGCGACACACGAGTCGAACAAGTCCAGGCGTCTGGTGACATCCTCTCCCTCGTCATGTCGCAGCGAAAGCCGTACCACCTGCCTCCCGGCGAGACCCTCAGCCTCGACGTTTTCCACTTGAACTCGGACAACCCGGACCCGATTGACCACAACCATGTCCTGCACACGACCGAAATCCTCGGCGTCGTGCACCGCGCCGAAGACTCGAACACGGGCGGAGTCAGCACTCACGTCTGGGTGTGGCGCGGAGACGACGCGAAAGACACGAAGCGGACCGACGAGCGGATCATTCGCCTGGAAGACAAGACGGGCGTCGAGGCAGTCGAGATCGCCTACCGACACGAGCCGCCCGCGCTGGCCGAAGCGTTCGCGGGCCAGTTGACCATCTGTCGCGGACCGCGAGACCAGTTTGACCACCTCGCCAGGCGGATGTTCTCCGTTCAGTCGCACGACGACGTCGTCTACGTGGAGGAAGTTCCGGTCGTGAGTGCTTGCGATTGCTCGCATACACGTGGACCACCCTGACTGAGCGTCTCACGTCTCGTCCAGACCTCGCGATCCCTCTGCTCCGGCTACAGCACCATCTTTTCGGCTCTCGGTGAAGTCTACGCCTGGCTCGGCGAGGGCTCGAACGAAGCCGAGAAGCACGCCTGCTGCGAGTTTGCCGAAGCGCTCGCCGATGGCCGCGCCGTCACTGTCCTCGCCGAGGGTCAGGAGACGGCCATGTTCTGGCACCACCTTCCCGACGAGGCCGAATATGCGTCTGCTCAGGTGAATTTGCCGCTCGCGCGACTGGGAGGCTTCTAGCTTCTAACGCCTCGATCTTGCAGTACTGGCGCCGCCGGCCTGCGCACCCGACTCAGCGCACGACACTCCTACGAGTCGACTCGAGCAATTCCCAGCCCTTCTCGATCGTTGTGGATGGCGCAGTGCCGCAAGATGCGGTGGGCATCATCGATGGCGGACACGCTGAGCTTTGGGTTGTCGTCCCCGCCGCTTGCAAGGGTCGGAAAGACGACATCCGGTCGGCTCTGACCGCGGCCGATGCACTATCGGTGGCGTGGAAGAAGCGAGACTTCTCCAGCCGCACGCCATACCACGTCAGGCACCGCTGCTCTAGCTGTTTTTGACAGGGACTCAACTGACTCTCTTCGCGTCGGTTGTACAGGTCATCGCTTTCCCTTCGCTTATCCCGCGCGACCTCCCGTTCCTATCGCGCTCTCTCGAGCTCGACACGCTCAATGCTGGTGCTCAGGCCACCAAGATGCACGTGTTCACTGCAGAGGAAGCGAGGAAGGAGTTGCTTTGACGTGGCAGCCAGCACGCGTCTTGCCTGCGCGACTGAGTATCGCAGTAGAGTTCGGTGGATATGCATGCATTGCGATGAACGAAGATGAGTTGCAGAAACGAATATGCGAAGATGATGGGGGAAAAGCCAACAAGTGGCAGTCCGAAACTCCGCTGCAAGGTATTTGCGGAAGCTCTTGCTGGAGCTGACGGAGTGCGAGGCGAATGTGAGAATGCAATCTCTATGGATGTCTAAAGGTCTAAGTGAGAGAGTGCGTACCTGACGGAGTGCGAGGCAAACGTGGGGAAGAAAGAGTAGTTTGCCTGCACATCTGTTACAGGTCATGTTGTTCGAGCAAGAGTCGGAGAGGTGGCGAGTCCCAAAGCGAGGCTTGGGAGCGGAAGTGGACGGAGCACATGAGGCCGAGGTCTTATGCAAGGATCATATGCGAGGGAAGGGATCCGAGGGAGCGAGGGCTGAGGGATGCAAGGAGGTGGCGAGGACAGGTTCGGAGCTCAGTGACCTCTCGTCAAAGTGGCGATTCCGCCAACATAAGGCACTGAATTCTATGCTATGCGCAAGTCACCTGGCTCCAAGACCTGGCCTTCATTTGGACGGTGCGCGGCGCACCTCTCCTCCATACAGGCAAAGTCAGGAGCCACATCGCGCACTCGCTCACTGCGAGGCGCTAACCTCTGTGTCGCGCACTCGAACTTGGAATAGTCCTCCTGAAGTGAGATACTGCTGGCTGACGCCGTTAGGCGCGTCTAGCACTTCAGAAAGGGCTACGAGAGAGATTCTCTAATATCGGCGGTGCGGTGAGGCGGTGTCGATAGAAAGTGATCTCCAGGGAACAAAGAGACAAATGCGAGGGGAATCGGAAAGAGGGAACTCGGTCCAAAGGCCGAGAAAGGGACGGTCCGAAGGCCATAGGCAAAGAGGAAGGTGATCTCCTCGCGTGCGAAGCGAGGAGCTGAATTTAGCCCTCCTCTGCGGCTTCTGCCGCAGCGCGTGCTGCCGCTCGTGCGCGCTTCTTGACGCCGCCGGCTTTGCTGCGCTTGCGGTATTTCTTGTGCGTCTTCGTCTTGGGGTCCGAGGTCGGATCGAGGCGCTGTGCCAGAGTCGGAGTCGTCGACAAGGTGGCGGCGGCAACAGCGACAACGCCGCTGCTCGGAGCGAGGCGTTCGGTGAGCCGAGCAATGAGTCGACTCTTGTTGACAATCTTGACGGACTTGGCAGGTGCCGGGGTGAAGCTGACGATGATGATGTTGTCCGAGTCGGAATCCTCCTCCTTGATCTGGACGACTTCGACCTCTTCCTCCGACGAATAGTTGATCGACAAGAGCTGCGCCGCAATTGGATGATCGTCGTGTATGATCGGCTTGACGTCCAGGTCCTCGACGGCGGAGAGCCCGAGAGAGTCGGAGTCGACGGCGGACTCCGCAGTCCGAGGAGACGCTTGACGGTCTTCGCTTCGGAGGCTCGAGCCAGACGAAGGCTGGCTGGCTGTAGTAAAGCTTGGAAGCGGATATCCGTCGTCGTTGTCGTCATAGTTGAGTCGGTCTTCGAAAGGGAGGTCGGACTGGTCGTCGGGGATTGCGCGGAGGCCGTTGTTCTCCGGTGCCGGAGCGGGCGAGGGCTCGGCCCTTGCACTCACTCCGCTCGCTCGCAGTGCGCGTCCACGGTGTCTTCTCAGCACAGACGCCCCATTGCTTAAGTATTAAAGAGCAGTTTATAGAGCAATAGATAGTGCAAGCAAGATACAGGAACTTGTCTCAAATGCCACGCAGCTCTCCTCCATATAGGCAAAGTCGGGGGTCACATCGCGCACTCGCTCGCTCCGCTCGCTCGCAGTGCGCGTCCGTTGTTTTTTTCTGGTTCATATTTGCGCTTCATATGCAGTATGTACTTGTCCGCAGTAAGAACGGCAGAGCAAAAATCCCGGGGGGGGAAATGTGGAGGCCCATGGTACAAAATCTGGAGGCCCTTGACAGCGAGAGGCAGTTTGGCGGGCCTTGTAAAGACCTCTCCTTCTTCGAAGTTTCGGAAAAAGGGGCCGAAACATGAAATGCGAGAACGACAGAAAGATGGTCTAGATGGTGCGAAGCTCAAAGCAATATGTTAGAGGGGTACGGGAGGAAGGACTCTACATGCGTCAGCCGGCAAAGGCGCGCAAGCCCGATAGCTGGAGCGCATTCTCGATGCCTTCATCGTAATCGGGTGGCGGGAGGGCGGAGACTTGAACGAGGAGGTCGCCCGTCTCGGACTTCGGACTGGTGGCGAGCATCGTCTCGAAGCTCATAAAAAGCCCCTGTTGGTCTTCGAGTAGGCGCGGCGTTGCGGCCAATGCGGGTAGACGTTGCAGGACCGGAAGCTGCTCGCCTTCTTGCGCAGTCGGCGAGATCAGCTCTGGATGCAGGTGGGCGGCGGTCGGCCACATCGCCTCGTGTGGTGGGCAGAAGAGTGGCGGATCCAGTTCCGTTCGGGTTTTCGGGAGCCCCGAGCGGAAGAGGCACCAGTTGCGCGGCGGCGTCTTCGGGCGTTCCGGGGGCGAGCTGGATTGCGATCCGGCGGTCAAGGGAGGACCAAAGAGGTTCGGATCCGCTGGTGCGATATAAGAGCCGCTCCAAAGGTCTGTTGAGGTACCCGACGCAGCGACGACGTTCGGCCTGGCAAGCGCCGGCGTATCCTGCTTCTTTGCCGCTTTGCGACGCGGCGGCATCACTGGGCGGTAAGTGTAGTCTGCGTGACCGTGCTGAGATGAGCTCGCGTCCTTGCGAAGAGCTGAAATTGAAGCTCCGCGGTCACCTGGGAAGCGCTGAGCGTGCCGGTCTCTCTCCTCAGCAGCCCGCCGAGCGTACTGCTCTTTGACCGACGGCGACTCCTCCCGCCACATTTGTGCGATCAGCCGGGCTGCAGTTCGGATCAGGATCACAGATCAATCGTTGTATCTGGAGAACGCGCGAGGATGAATGCTCCTTACACAGGTCCGACTGCGCGAGCTTCTCGCCCTTCGACGTGCTCGTCTCGCTGAGCCGTCGATATTGAGCGGACCGGTAGAGTATGAAAGGGTTGGGCGGACGGGGAATTCGGCCGGCGGCGATGCGGTCCTCGACGGTCGGCCGGGCGCGAACCCGCTTCCGGGTTGGCGATTTAGCCTCGACGTCTTGATCACGTCTTGAGGATTCTATCGCATCCTTGTCGCCGGAGAAGTCGGACGCCGTGACGTGTATGAAAGAAACTGCACACGTAGACGGCACCGCGAGGGCAGGCGAGCGAGCGAGCGCTGTGGCCGAGTTGCAAGGGAGTGACGCAGAGAGTTGCGACGGAGCCCTGAGCGACCCGTGCGGCACCGTACATGCTGGAACCATGGGTATGCACGCCTCGGTGCCGAAGATTTCGCCATCGGGCGAGGTTGCGGCCGAGTTTGCGGACGAGCAATCGGCAGTGAAAGTCGCCCAGTAATCGCAGTCGGACGCTTCCGATGTCGAGCTCGCGTAAAATGATCCGGCGGCGACAAGCGGAATTTGGTCGGAGAGCCTGTCTGAGGTCGATGCCGATTGCTTGCTGACGGTCATCAAGGTCGAGATCGCGTCGAATGAGGCCGCAAGGTAGGGCGCAGGTAACTCGCTTGGATCCAAAAGGGGGAGCTCATCGAAGCACAGGGACCAGGCCGATGCGCCGCTGGGGCGGCTGTTGTACCCTGCCATCGAGGAAAGAAGAGGTGGCGAACTGGGAAGCTTCCGGGATCGACAGATGGTACTGGTGCTGGGGGGTCAGTCCAGCCGGTTTGTGACTCTCTAGCTGATAAAGGGACGATGACTAACTTGATAAGGTAACCGGGCGCAAATTAGCACCTTCCAAGCAAAGACTCCAGTCGCCGCCAGTCGGGTAACAGGCCAGACAGGACGTGAAGAGCGGCAGGAGACTGGCCGTGTTATGTTCGCTGGCGGCGACCTCGCCGGAAGATCGCATGAGCGGTTAGGAGAGCGCGCCCCCCGCCGGATACTCGTCAGGGTCGGCTGGGTCGAAGCGATCGAACATGGCAGCAGTGCAGCTAGAAAAGTACTGCAGAACATACAGGGCGAGCCGGGGGGTTCGGACCGGAAAGATTAGGTTGCAGCAGCTGGCCGCCCATGAATGTGAGGGAGATCGGGGAAGCAGACCGACGCAATTCATCCTCGCAGGGTGAGCCCAAAAATTGAATGCCGGAGCACGCGACTCGAGGATTAGCCCTCCCGGACAGGTCTCAGCCAAGAGTTGCTGACTCCGCGCTTTGTCGGGGCCAACGTCGGCGGCCCAGCTGCAGCTTATTACTGCTGTATCGGCCTTCAGCGGGTGCTGCAGCTGGCCGAACCTCACCGCAGCTGGCGGCAGCGAAGTTTTTGCATCCAGGGCAAGCATCATGCGCTCCTTTTCCAATCGTGGTGTTAGACTAGCATACGGCCTTCCCACCTATCGCTGAAAAGACCCCGGCAGCGTGAAGAGCCGCGGAAATCGCTCAGTACCTGCGGAGCTGGAAGGGGTGGTTATCGCGCATCATCTCCACAGCTATCAATGCCTGCCGCCTGCGCCGAGAGCAGTGATGGCCGTCTCATGTGCGGAGAAAGCGAACACGCTGTTCCTTACGATGCATGAATCATGCAGCGACCCAAACAATGGCGAGCCGCGGCACGGGGTGAACGGGCGCCCGCGAACTGGGGCAGCTCGCCGAATCGCGAGGTGCATATGCAAGTGGCTATTCAGTACCATGCGCGTGCAATCTGTTCTTCATCGGGTGTCCGGGAAACCGGCCGGAAGGCTACAGGCCTAGGACGCGGCGTGCAGCTGGCCAGCTACGTGCCGCGCCTGGAGAATCGATGTACGTCGGACCCCGCGCTTCATTTGGCGGTGATGACTCCCCGCAAGGGGGTTCGCGTGAGCTCGCTCCGCGAGGGGGTCTCTGCAAGTTCTGCAATTAGGTACAGCGGGGGTAATTGCGATCCGCAATGGAGCGGCTGTTGCCGAGGGCATTCAGGCGCCGTAAAGTCGGCGCCGTCCGACTAATTACCGCCGCCGGCCGACGGATCCGCACGCGCGTCGCCGGGCGTCGGCCCTTTATGAGCGGTCCGACACGCCGCGAGCTGCAATCGATTCAGCGAGACCTGAAGCGAGTTCGCGTCCATCGGTCGAAGGCGGAAGCGTGGCGAGAACGGACTCGCGCTCTGGACACTGATGGCCGCAAGGCAGGGCCAGCCTTGAGCTCCATGGATTGAGGCGATCCTGTAATCCGTAGCCGTAGCTGGATCGGAGGTCAATGCTGCGCGAGCGAGCCCGACGAAGTGCGTAGTCGAAAGTCGCTCAACCTTTTCATCCTCTCCATTTCGCCGCCGCTCATAGGCGCGCAGCGAGCCCGCTAAGCATGACTGAACAGACTCGCTCGCGTAAGCGTCGCAAGGCGGACCAGGACGCCGTCGAGCTCTTTGACCGTGTCGTCGATTCCTGCCGACGCGTGATCGACCTCTTCGACCGCCCGTACGAGCTAAACATTGCACGAGACGGGCTCGCGAAGCTGTCCGAATTCGTGTCTCAGCTCGACGCTGCCTTACAGCGAAGCGAGAGCGCCGACACAGTTCTGCTCACGACCGAATCGAAAGATCAGCTCGACTCGCTCGGAACTGCGCTCTGGAACAAGGCGCTCGGTCTGAAGCCTTTGACGAAGCGTGACGATACATCTGCCTCAGTACTTGCAGCAGGTGAGCGCGCACGCGCGGGGTCGCCATCAGTGCGAGCCGAACGCGTGGCTGACCTGGCTCGCGTTCCTCGGCGTCAGCGCGCACGACTGCCTTTCAACTGATCTGCCTCGGCAGCGTCGACCCCAACTCGGAAACCGGTACGCTCTCCACTCTGTGACTGCGCTGACCGATCAAGCTATTGACCGCCTGTGCGTGGTATGTAGCACGCTTGCAACAACTCTCGCTCGGAACGAAATGCGCAACCGCTCTCCTCGATGCCGCACAGCCTGCTCGCGCCGAGACTCTCGTGACGGATCTGGGCACCGTCGCGAATGCGTTGGCCAACGTCGATAGCCTTCCGAACGACGCTGCGCGGAAACGAATTAAATGCTTGCTCGATTTCTACTGCTGCCGTATCCGCCTCACGAGCGCTCGCGGTCTCACGCCGATCGCCTACTGGCTCAGGGACAAGGCGAAAGCTCTGCTCGCTCACCCTAGCATCACGAAGCGCGAGGTGCGCGTTCTGCCACTCGATGCCTCTTCTCGACCTCGAGAAGGTGAACATTCACACGTTCTTCGCACAGATCGAGAAGCTCGCCCTGGCTGCCTACGAGACCGGAATGACTCTGTTGCGCTCAAGCCCAAGTCGCGAGCCTGCACAGTCGAGCGAAAAGAGCCTGACGCAGTGCAACGAGGCCAGCCTGGAATGGCTACAACTTGCTCTCGAGCTTCTGGAACGTCAAGGCGATGGAGCAACTCTGACGCTTCAGGTGAGGGCGACTGCGACACTGCAAGGCTCATGCTCACGCTCACATGCCGATTCGGGGCGACCAGGTCGAAGTGCTCAAAGCCCTCGCGCATGCTCTGCTGACCGCGACACCTCCGCGCTCGCGGTGGCAACAAGCCGAAGAAGTCCTGCGTCAAGCTCTGGCGCGTCCGACAGCATTACGTAGCGGTGTGCGCAGGAGCTAACGTCTTCACAAACAGGAGCTTGCGCCTCGAGATGGCACGCTCAGTCGCCGCTTGCTCAAGCTTGTCGTCGCTCGTGGCGGTAACGTTGACGAGATCACAGTAGGTGCGTTCAGCGGTGAGGCGCGTTTGGGAACAGCTCGCTGAGTAAACGATCTCGGCAGCTTTCTTGAGCGCCGCCTCCTGCCCCGGCACCAGCGCCGAAGGAGCGTATGGGTATGTCTTCGTCCCGTACTTGCTCCTACAGGTGAGCGCTAATGTGCATCTTGCGTGTACAGCCTCGTCGCTACCCTCGAGTTGCTGCCCGAACAAAGGTGCATTGCAGTCACGGCGCCGCAGAAATATTTCGCTCATGTCTGATCGAGGCAAACATACAGGCCGCAGGGCAAACTTCGCGTGCTGTGCAAACTCTGCGAAGCGCTCGCGACGTCGCAGACTGACGCCGAACGAGCCCTTCTGTCGCAACTGGTAGCCGCCGCGTTCCTCCAGGCCGCAGATGCCGATTGCGCGCTGCTCGGACAATGTCTCGACCGCGTTCTCGAATGTGCGTTTACGCCGTCCCCTCCGCAGCCGCGTACAGACATCGCCGCTGATAGTGCGACCTGAGCAGTGCTTCCACACTTTCGCATCCAGCCAGCGGAAGCTTTCGCGTCGGCGACTTGCCTGTGGCGTTTCGGCGAGAAGGCTGAAAAGGATCGCAGCTTCCGCAGCGCTGCCGACTGGTACCTTCTCGGCACGCAAGACTGCTTCAGCGAGCTGGATCCGGGCACGCGAACGAAACTGGCGAGGTGTGCTCATCCCGCTCTGACGCAGCAGTGACCCGCAGCATGCGACCTCGCTAACACAACGGTCGGCGCAGGAAAGCGATCTTCAGTCTCGTGGAGGCTGGCGACCGTCCCGCAGCAAAGCTGCTGCTCGACTCGGCGATCGTGCAGGAGAATCTTGCGAAGAACCATTTCCTCCGCTTCTACGCGCTTGAACGCGAACCCGCACCATGTTCGTCCACCTGATCGCGCAGTCCATCGAGACCTCGTACTGATATTGCCTCGATGACAGCCCTCGAAGCGCTTGATGCCTTGCTTCACGCGCCAGACGTTCAACCGGATCTGCTCCTCTGGACGCACAAGATCGCTGTCGAGCGTGGCGACCAAGCACTCGCGAAGCGGATCCTTCGCGCTATCGGAACTCACGTTCTCGATGACGCCACGGGCGGAGGCGCAAGCGCCCAGATCGACCCACTCGTACTCGTGCGGTACGGGAGGACGCCTCGCACGACGAAGACCGCCAAATTCCTGATCAGGCTGCCTCCCGCAGGTCTCTCATCAGGGTCCTGTCGGCCGATCTGAAAACAGAGACTCGAGACCGGTTCGTGCCTTACTCGAGCGGCCAAGTCTGCCGGGTTTTAACCTCCTTGCGAACGTAGGACCTCACTCGCGGAGCAAGTGCACGAACAGCTTTCGATCGGCACGTCGAGTGAGCGGTCCCCGGCAACGCGCATACAGACTGACGAGTGACCCCGTGAGCAGCTCTGGCCATCGCACGCAGTCGGGTCAATTCCGGCGGCGTGGCGGAAACCCTGACCAAAGAGCTCACTTGGCTCTACAAGACAGGCGAGTCTTGGACGCAGGACGTTGCATGTCAGCGAACTAATGCCTATGCCTCCACATCAGCCTACAACATCTGCGCGGAGCATTGCCACGAGTGGGACACCGCCCTGGCGAAGGCCATGTTTGGCGTGACGGCCGAGATCATGTCGTTCCTCCTCGACCGCGGTCAGCTTCTCGATGCAGAAACAGCTCAGAAGCTCGCTCTGTGCCGTCTCGCCTACCTCGTGGCCCTCACGGAAGAAGCGCGAGCGTGTGGAGACAATGCAAAGCGGGTACGTCCTGACCCAAAGGGCCCGCTATTGCCGACGATGCTGACTGCCGCTTACAGATCCACCTTTTCGATGCCGTGCTTACCACTGCCTGCAACCTTCTGCGTTCGCTGGCCTCGCCTCCCTTCGCTCTTTCCGCTGGAGTCGCCGACGTCCAAGGAGCGGCCTTGGCTGTCCAGGTGGAGGCGCTTGTGGAGACGAGCAAATGGACGGACCTCGCCGAGCTCGCCAGCGTACGCGCTCTTCTACAGAAGGACTCGGCGCGGACGAGACTGAATTGCCCACCCGCAGACCTTCGAGACCGATGCCTCGCGGTCCTTGAGCGCCCTCAAGATCCTCGTCGCGCGCGCGGCCGACCGACGCTCAGACTGTCCACACGACGTCCTCTCTCAGATTCTGCAAAGGGCCTTGGCGGTCCTATATGCGCGCCGCGACCTCGATCAGTACGACAGAGTTCAGCACCAGTCGATACTTGGGAAGCATGAGCTCACAATTTGCATGGCTCCCGCAGAACTCGCCTCGCACTTTGGCTGCGCTCCATCGTGTCGGCACTCCTTCATCGCCGCGCTTTACCTGAGGCGCGCAAATATGTCGAGAATGCCATCCACTTCCTGTCTCAACCCGAGGTGAGCATGCCCGAGTGTTTGATCGTGACCAAGGAGAAGCTGTCTGGATCAACCCACTGACGTAGCTTCCTCTGTATAGTCTGACTACCCGCCCGACGAAGCTGAATGGTGGGTGCTCCTGCTCTGCTGACGGCCAGCCACAGCGGTATTTATGCTGAAGCGCCGAGTCGCCTACAGGATGGCGGCGACAGCGTGGGACGAAGGCGTCGACTGCTACGCAGCGTCGGCGCCGGCGGAAGGACGGCAATGGTGCGATCTCGGGATCCGCGTCGCCACCGTGACGAATTCGTTGCTCGCCCAGCAAGTACGTCAGTTATCGAGCGCGTTCGAGCGCTTCCCCCCGCTCACAAATACTCGTCCTGCTGTAGTGGCACAGCGAGCTCGCGCAGCTGGAGGAGCGTTTCGGTCAGAGCCAAGGCGAAGAAACCGACGCACACATGGCGGACTCGACCGGGCATGCTTGAAGGTTTAGGTGAATCGCTTATAATTGCTGTCAATGCTTTCCTCGCTTCTCCGAATCGGTCATACGCGTTGAAGAATCTTGTCATGCTTTCGCCTTGGCTCTCGAGGCGAAATGTGACTGAAGCGACATGGGACGGAGTCTAGGTCCTGCTCGCAGTTCAGCTGAGGAGAACGAGTGACAATGTGCGCTGATTCGGCGGGAAAGTGTCTGTATACATAAGATACTGCTCGCGTTGACTGAGCGGTGAAGCGAGGGGGACGTGAAGGGTCGTCGTGAGGCGAGAAGGAGCGGGTGTGAGGAGAAATGCGTAGGAACGCGAGGCGCCAACGACATGGACCGGAAAAGCTCCAGACAGCGAATATCGAGGAGAGGAAAGAAACGAATGTGGAGATGATATGGAGGAGTGCACGAGGGGCCGGAACCGATCACTGCCCGCCTCAAGACGCTGGCAATCCGGTACCCGGTCGCAACGTGCCAGCTGGCCGCAAGCCAGATGCAAGATGTCGCTTAGGCCATGACGACCATCGCTCCGGCACCGAGAGCGCCGACGACGGCTGCGACGACGGCGCCGATCGGACCCTCGGTCAGGCGGTTCGAGCCGGCCCCCGAGTGCGCCTTGGCCGTCTCGGACGCCGAAGCTGCCGCGGCTTGTGCGCTACCGGCCGTCGAGTGCGCAACCGAAGCCGAGATCGAGCCGGACGCGCCGGACGAAAGCGGGATCGCGAGGGTGATGTCGCTCGATGCGGCAGTCGGGCTGGCGAGGGAGATCGAAGTCGTGCCGGCGGTCCACTGTGCAAAGTTCTGTATACGGACGGATCGAGGTCAGCTGTCTGTAGCCATCGGGTATGAGAAAGAAGAATGCAAGCGGAACGCACCGGGTACGTGTAGCCCGTCTCGACGTAAGGCATGGTGCTGTTGAGCGCGACGTGGATCGGCGCGACGTGCGAGAAGGCAGCCTTGATGCTGGCGTAGTTCTGGACCATAATGCTCATCGTATCGTTGTTGAGCTCGTGAGTCAGGACGATCGTCCCGTTCGAGTTGTACGTGCCGTTCTTGCCGCCGTTGATCACGGTCTGGTAGTTGGCCTCGACGGCGGCGGCACCGAGGGTCGAGACTTGGTAGTCGAATGTGTTGTCGGACCAGATGATCGTGCGCATGCCGAGAGCCTGGGCGATGTAGCGGACGCGGTCGTCGACGTCGCCGTAGGGCGGGCGCCAGCACTGCACCGTCATGCCCATGACGTCCTTGATCGCCTTCTTCGAGTAGTAGAGTTCGGCAAACACCTGCTCGTTGGTGAGCGAGGTCATGTCTAAGAGTATTCGATCTAGTCAGCTCGCACGAACGAGGACGGGGTCACAGGCGGGAACTCGGAGAGCGTACAGCCTAAATAAGCACAACGGCACGAAAAGACACGCGAAGGAAGTACGGTCAGCTCGGCATACGTCTCAATGTCGGACAAGTTGCGACGTACGATGACTCCAACTGAAAGGGAACGAGAATGGAGGGTCAGCTCCGGTGCGGGAGAAACAGAAGACCCGTCGGGAGCGACTCACGTGTGCGCGCAGATCTCGTGGCCGTCAGAGATACCACGTTGAGCCTGCAAAGGCCAGTCCATGACGTTCGAACCGATGTAGAACAGGGTGGCTGTGTCAGGCGGATCGTGTGTCAGCCACGAGTGGCAACGAGCGGGACCCAACAGCTGCGGACGCCGAGACGCACCTTTCTGCTTCTGCTGGTACAGGTAGTCGTAGAATGCGTTGTGACTGCAATTGGGGCCGTCGTCCAGCGAGAAACTGTCGGCCGTCTGGTAGTCAGCGTTCTGGCCGCCCGAACTAGATCGCCGAGTCTGCTCTCACCCCCAAGTGTTCGGCTCTGGGATGTTGT
The DNA here is from genome assembly GCA_002922495.1 of Rhodotorula taiwanensis. NCBI lineage: Eukaryota > Fungi > Basidiomycota > Microbotryomycetes > Sporidiobolales > Sporidiobolaceae > Rhodotorula > Rhodotorula taiwanensis. The sequence continues at coordinate 254,260 of PJQD01000050.1, read as the reverse complement.
AGATATCGGGAGGGATGCCGGCCACCTTTGGGGTGTGGCACTGCTTCCATGTCCACCTGAGAGCGCGCAGGGAGAAGGCGGCGTCAGCGGGGTCGATGCCCAAGCAGCGCGCTTTCTCGCCTCGACTCACCAGCAATCCGGGTCCTCGACACCGTTATCTAAGGTGTCGTTGCAAGTCAGCATGACAAGCCCGCAGGATCTCCATTAGAACCCGAGGGAGCGCGCGCTCACAGTTGACACCGGTAAAGTTTCCGGTCGGCTGCGAGCGGGGTTGTCTCGTCGAGTCAGCACGTGGTTCGGAGACCGTGCGCGGTCGGAGTACGCACAGTGCCTCGCGGTGCGATATTCGGGATCGAGCCGTTCAGGGACTGGAACAGCGAGACGGCTTCCGAGTTGGCGGTTCTGTGAGAATAGCGAGCCCAGGCGAGGAGTCAGCGAGACGTGCTCGACACCGCTCAATTACGAGAGAGTGACCGAGCAGAGCCAGGCTCGCAGCCATCCGTGGCAAAGGTTGACGGCTGCCAAACTCACGAGAGGTTGGCGATTTGCCAGATCGGCGGGAACACCTTTTGCGCGAGCTGTCGAAAGCGCCCATGTCAGCTCGCAATTCCGTTCCAAAGATACATTGCTTCGGTTTGGAATTCGAACGACTCGAGGACGAGGAGAGCTGGGCGCGTTCGTTTGGTCCGACGAAAACAAGAGCGAGACTCGGATTCTGGTGACAGGGACTCACGAGGGAAGCGACGGGCGGGTAGTTGTAGATCGCGCACTCTTGCGCCGGGTCCGTGATCTGTTGCTCGCTCGCCACGTCGGTCGGGCGCGCAGCAGCGGCTTGACGGCGCGCGATTGCGTCGCGGCGGATCACGGCAAACTCGCGTTCGGTGCCACACGCCGAAACGGCGACGACGGCGGCCGTACTCAAGACGGCCAAGGCGTTCGCGACGGTAGACTTCATCTTCGGTTTCCGTGAAGTCTCGGTGAGATTCAAGCGGACGCGGCGAGAACAGCGACAGTGGCGGACTGTGCGACTTCCAATTCAATTCGCTAGAACAACGAACGAAGCGACGGCAACGCGCCGATGCCGGCCCTCTCTGATTCGCTGCCGGGTGCCGGCCGAGATCTGCAACACCCCTTTTTTTGGTTTTGACCCTCGAAAATCAATTGCAGTCCGTTTTCCGCTATAGAGGGGGATTCGCGGGTCTACATGATAGCACAGAGGCTACAGCATAGACTGCCCGGAACAGCGCCTGAAAACGGAGTCGCCGAGGGGAATGCGCCCTCTCGGAATCGGCGTCCCCTTTTCTTTGCCTTCTCCACGATCAGCATCTGATCATTCGATGTCGAGCTCCGCCGCCGTCGTCCTCTGCAGCGTGTAGGTGCGAGCCATGCGTCCTCCGAGCAGTCTATGGGAGGGTTCGTGGTTGTCGAGGCCCGGTTGACCCTCTTCTGGCGGAGTGGGAATGGTGCCGGGCCGATCGCGGACTCGGCGACAGGCATGTATAGGTCTGCAGAGCCTCGTATAGGTGGGGTCAGCGTCTCGAGCGCGAGGCCCTCACGCGAGCAGCGCGCAGTGTGATCCGAAAGCAGGGGTGGTAGCGCTTCGCCTCAGCTCCGTGCCTCCGGCCTTCCTCCGAGGAGGAAAAGCGCACAAAGAGGCATCAGAGTCGAAAAGGTATGTCACTCATGCCCCGTGAGGGTCTGACAATACATGCTGAAAAGGGTAATCTCGGGCGGGCGCTTCGGGGCGAAGGAGGGGGCGAAGGAGGGTCGCAAATAGGTGCTAATTGTCGCTGCTGGCGAGAGTTTGCTCACCTTTGTGTGGCTGCAGGGCGAGTCTGTCTGCCTCGGATGCTGTAGCCATATGAGCTAGTGCGGATCGTGGCGGGCGAGAGTTGAGCGGCACGTCCTCCTGGCGACAAGCATGAGCCGGCTAGTCGGCGTCCGCCCAATTCGACGAAACTGCCAGCAGCCTATGAGGCCGCGTTGGACCCACGGGCGCTACGGGAAGCGCCTGTGAATTGCGGTAGGTCGCGTTGCGGGGACACGATCGAAGGCCGCCGCGTCTGCTGCGGACGGGGCGAGCGTGGACGATCAAGCAGCAGGGCTCCTCGTAGACGCGGCTCGTCAACCCAGGCGCTTGATTTCCCAGCATTAGCCGCAGACTGAAAAGGTGTGAAGGGCTGGAAGGAGTGCGGACGGAGCAAGGGGTCGCGGGTTCGGCGGACTCCGGACGTCCGCGGTGCAAAGTTTTTCCCCAGCGACGACCTCGGCAACCTCGCTCGCTCGAGTAGTCCAGGCTTGTGAAATTCAAACGAAAGTATTAGACCTCTGGAGCGCTGACTCGGAGCGCCCAAGAGTGGAGGGAAGAAGAAGCCGAGGAAACCGACAACGACGACGCTAGCGCTGCTCAAAGGCGCAGGCCGCCGTTTCGCACAACTATACTCCCGGCTAACCAAGGCAGTGCTGATTCCCGACTCGGTTGGGGTCTCCTTTAGACCGCGCACCACGCTGGCGTTCGCTCCTACGGCCGGCGACGGCGGCGGCGGCGGCCTCATGCCGCGTCTCGCGCTGACCTATGCCCACGCCATCGTACGCGAGTACTGGACGGCAGCCGCCGCGCTCGTAGGGATATGCATCCTCGGTGAGTCCATTTGCACCTCTCGGCGACCCTGGCTAGAGGCGACCGAGGCGGCGAGGGAGCTTCCTTCTCGAAGCGGGAAAACGGGGGGAACCAGAGCCGATGCAGATCCAGCTATACACGGCGCTACAGCGCGCGCAGGTGGGCCTGCAAGACGGTCTCGAGGCACATTCGGGGTGATTGCACGGCAGAGGCAGCCGGCGGGACATCTACAGCACCTTGCGCACCTTAGCGCCGAAACCGACGTCTTTTGGATTCATCCGACTGACTCACTCTGCCTCATTGGTCTCGCCGTGCTTGCGCGCCATGTTGCAACGCTTACAGCATACCTTACGAACCCGGACCCGGCGTCGTTCAGGACTCACTTGACCTCGCTCTCGTTTCATACGCACATGCGCCGGTTGTCGTCGCCGTCGAGGTCCCGCTCGTCCGACGTCGATGCGGCCACCGGCGACTCGGCCGCTTCGTCGGCCGTCAACGGGAACGCTCGCTCGGATGCTGCCGGCGCATCTGGGGCGGCCAAACGCAAGGGCGCCGCCAACTCGGGAGGGAACTCTGCCGACCCGCGGCCTTTCCCCCAGTCACCGAAACCGCTCGCGAACCGGCACATCCTGTCCTTCTCGAACCGCATCAGCCTCTCGATTAGGACGCCGTCGTACAAGTTCACGTCGTACCACCTTTTTTCGACCGTCTACGTCCCGTCGTCCCGACCGCACCGCGCGATCCCGGGCGTCAAGAAGCAGCAGCAACTCGCCGCGCAGCGCAACCACCCCGAGATGAGCGCACTCCTCGGACTCGGCGGCGAGCTCTGGTTCGGCGCGTTCGGCCGCTGGTTCGCGTTGCGGTGGTGGGACAGCGAAGATGCCGAGGAGGAGGAACGCCGCGGGCGCCTCGACAAGGGCATCCGCGAGATGGTGGTCGAAGACGACGAGCCAGGTGCGTTGAAAGCACTCTGTCGTGTATATACGCACGATACTGACTCTTTTACGTGGCACACAGCCGACGGCAGCACGTACGCGAGCGCCAACTCGGCTTCGGCTTCCGGCGCCTCGACCCCTTCGCATCCGCTCCCGCACGCCCTGTCTTCTCTCAGCGATTCTCGCTCTGCCACTAGTACCGCCAACGACCTGTCTGCCTCCGCCAAGAATGTACCACCGAATTCTCGGCTCTCGAAACGCGTCTTCCGCGCCGGTCAACGGCGACCGAGTCCGACGAGCCTCACGCGCTTGAAAACCAAAGCCGAGCACGCGGCCCGCGAAGCCCTCGAAGCCGAGCAGCGGTCGGTGCGCGAGCCTGCGCGGAGTGCATCCAAGGATCGGTCGGCGGGAGCGATCGCGGTGGGATCGGGCGGAGGGGACGACAAGTCGAGGTCAGCGGGTGGAGGGGGAGCGAACGGCGGACATGTACTACTAGGAGGATCGGCGGCGACCGACCCGGTCTTGCTCGAGCTGCAGGCGCAGCTCGACGAGTTGCGCGCGACGGCGGCCGAGAGCGAGCGGCGCCTGCAAGACGAACTCGAGGTCTTGCGCGGCAAGAAGCGCGACGAGGACGCGTTCCGCGCCGAACTCAAGGTCAAGACGAAAGGGCTCGAGGAGGCGAAGCGGGCTGCCGACGTGCGGCGCGCCGAGGCGGAGAAGGAGTTGAACGAACGCAAGGCGGTCGTCAAGGAGGCGCAGTCGCGCGTCGACAAGCTACGCGACGAGATACGCGCGATCGAGCGCAAGGGGCTCGAAGCCGTCGAGCGCAAGGAGAAGAAGCAGCGCGAGCGCAAGGAGCGCGAGAAGAAGCTGCGCGACGACGTCGGCAAGAAGCGGACCGAACTGAAGGAGAAGGAGCAGGGACTCGAGGAGGTGATGCAGAAGGTCAGCGACATGGAGCGTAAGCTCGAAGTGCGGCGCGCCTTGCTCGCGGGAAGGCGCAACGAGCTCGCCCACTACGCCCAGCAGGGGATGCGGGCGGCGAATCACGTCCTGCCGCAGCAAGCGATGCCGCCCAACGCCGCTGCGACCAGCATGTACGGCCCCGTCCCGACCGGGCAGGCTGCGGCGCCCTCTCTTCCTGCGACTGCGACCCTCGGAGGCGTCGGCGCCTTTGCAAGCGCCTTCGCGGCCCCCTTCGGTCAGGGCGCGTACGGCCGCCGCAACTACCCTTACGTCCATCCGCTCTCGGCCAACAATTCGCGACCGACCAGTATTCGTTCCGGCCACTTTGACCCTTTGACCGGTGCTTTCCAATCTGCTCCTTCGTCGCCGACCCTCGCGCCTTCTACTGTACCTTTCGATGACCACTCGCCTTACTCTGCCGGCGCCGCCGTCGACCCAGCTTCCGGCTGGCCGACCTCGTTCGCGTCGGGTCCGAACGGCGCGCCGCATTCCCTGCCGCACGCCGGTTTCCTCGAGCACCGTCTGCAGCACCGCGCCGCGCACGACGACGACGGCCACCCGCAATACCTCGCGTTTGAAGGACGCACGCTCGGAGATCTCGCCGAGGTGTCACCGTCACTGAGCGACTTCCCGAACGGTGACCCGATCGGAATCGACGGTGCGGCGGAAGACGGCGACTTGACCCGCTTACGCAACCTCGCTCTGCCGATGCAATACCTCGAATCCGGCCTTCTCGCTGGTGGCGCCGAAACGCCCGGACCCGATGGTCCGCTCAGCCCGATGACGCCGCACCAGACGAGCCTGATTCCGAGTCAGCTGTTCCACCTGCTCGACGACGACGAAGACGAAGACGGCCTCTTCAACATGCCCGACTCGCCGACTCTCCGTGGTGCCCTCGGTCCCGACAACGCAGCGGACTGGCAGGGGCTCGGCCTCGACGTCAACCGACCGATCAAGCCGATGCAACCCCGCACGAACAGCCACGACAGCGTCACCGCCGATTCGCCGCAAGAGCCGCACGCGCCCGCCCTCGCCGCGCTCCGGCAGGAGTCCGACAGCAAAGGCACTGCTTCGGCGACGACCTCTCCAGTGGGCCCCCCGCCGACCTCGCCCTTCACAGCTTGGGCTGCCGATCCGTCACCGCCCGCCACGTCCAAGCAGGAGTCACCGAGCCTCGCCCACCCGTCTGCGCCCATGAACGGCTTTGCATCGCTGTCTTCGGCTCCGGGCGCGCACCTGACGCATCGCATGTCGCCCTCCTTGGACCTCGACGACGACTTGCCGCGTGCCGGCCTGTCGCTGAACCCGGACGCCAAGGCGTTCGCGTTCTCGAGCATGGCACCGGGGGGTCTGATCCGCACCTCGTCGCCGGGTCCTGGCGGCGCACGTCCGAACCGTCTGTCGTTCCCGGGATCGAACCAGGCCTCGCCTACTGCCCCAGCGTCGCCGTCACCGCTGGCCAACACGGTCGGTACGATCGGGAACGGCGCCGCCTTGGCCTCCGGCGGACCTTTCTCGTCGCGTCTGTCGCCCGCAAACGACTGGCCGTCGTCGTCGACGTCTGCAATGTTGCCCTCGACGGCGGCGGTCGTCGCGCCGATCGGATCCGGACTCGGCCCGGCGGCGGCGGTCAGCAAGCCGATGGCGACCGGCGGTTTCAACCCATTCGGCGCAGAGGACGATCTCCTCGGTCCGCTCAAGTAAAGGTCTAGCGGCGTCGCCACGTAACGTAGCCTACTCGCAGAGCCTATTGCAAAGCGCTTCTCCTCGTCGCGCGTTGTTGCTGTGTTTGGTCTCAAGCAACGCAGTCTCGAGCGACCCAGTCTCAGTCATCACCATCCCCCAAGCTTGTTTCAGAAAGTACCTTGAGAAGCTACGACACCTCGTAGACGCCGTTCATAAGGCAGCTTGCCGCCTCTGGCTCGACGGAGAAGGAAGACGTCGGCAGAACTTTGAGGTTCTTGCCGAGGACATGCGAGGCCCACATCAGGCCTCCGCAAAAAAAGAGCATACCCCAGGCTTCGAACGACACGAAGATCCACCCGAGCGCGGGATTGGTGATCCCTTTCCGCTTGAGTAAATGGGCGAGTGCGTCGGGATCGAAGAGATCGTTGCAGACGACCATGTCGAGCGACTCGAGCGCGCGCGGGAGGAGGCTGAAAAACTCATCCGAGCAGTTCTCGAGTTCGGTCCACATGGGCGCCGCTTCGGTCAGCGAATTGGCGAGCGTGAGGTACTTGAGGCGCGGCAGCTCGCGACAACTCCGCAGCACTTCGATCATGTACTGGGCGCGTTCGGGCGCTCCCAAGTCGAGACTGGTTGCTTCGTTCGACAATTCGTCTCGAGACAGGCGAGGCTTGGCGCGAAGCAAGGAGAGGCTGCTGAGGTTGAGGAGGAAGGAGAGATCGGGCGGCGCGAGTTCGTCCGAGATGGTCAGGACCATTTGACTCAGCGTGTTCGTCGCAAAGAGCGTCATCTTGTAGAAGAAGGACGGCGGCAAGTCGATGTCGGCGGCGAACCGGCTCAGGGCCCAGAGGGGTTGGTACTTGAAGTCAGGGATCATGCCGGCCGCCGCGAAATGGAACGTCCGGAGCTTGCGAAGGCTGTAGACGGCGCGAAGGAACATCGTACTGTACTCGCCGCTGATCGCGAGGTGTCGGAGCCGCTTCAGCTTGTGCAGGTGAGGCGCGGCGGCGGCAGACTTGCTCCTCGAAACAGAGATGCCGAGACTCTGCAAATTCGACAGGTCGCCGAACAGCGTGAAGGCCGCCGTCGCAGAGAGGGCGGTCGCATTCTCGAGGTGTAACACGAGCTCATTGACCAGTTCTGCGAACCGCCGATCGGCCAGCAGCGTGGTGAGGAGCGCCGACGAGTGGAAGACGTGAGTCGGTTGATCGGCGAGGCAGAGGTAGACTCGTCCGTAGAGGAGCTTCCGCGCGCTCGAGAGCCACTGCCGGCATACGAGGCAGGCGCGGCTCAGTGTCTTGATGCGGTCCGGGCTGGCGGGGAAAGCGTCGACGGCTCGGAGGCAGCGGCGGACAAGGACAAGCGGCAGCAAAGGCGGACGGCGCGGGGGTCCGCTGGTGGATTCAGACGGTGCGGGCATCTTTGTCTACGCGCTGTCTGCTGTCTCGTATTTCGTGTCTCGGGTCAGGCTCGGGTGGTCGCTGGTGGTTGAGGCGGGAGAGAACGCAGGTGGCGACCGCAGCCTCGCCGCGTCTCTCCGAGTCCCGATGTGACAATTCGCTTCCTTACGTCTTTGGTACAACTCGCTGATACTTGTTCAATGACTTGCTCGGAAACCCGGATCAAGTCGCATGCAAAACTACGCGCCGTTTTCTCTCGACCTCCATTCCAAGCGTGCTATCCATACACGGGCCAAGCGACCCCGACTCCCACAGTACTGCATGCTGACCACCACTCGGGACAGGGATTGGTAGCCCGTTCCAAATGACCGTCACGCCTCGACGTCGCATGCGTTCTTCGAAGTCGTCCTGCACGAGTCTGCTCAAGCGGAGGGCCGGGTGCAGTTCGAGGAGCCGAAATTCCGGCAAGTTGCGCGAGCCGGCTTCGAGAAAGCTGCAGAACTTCCGGAGGTTGAAGGCGACGGGCGCGGCAATCAAATCGAGCTGGCGCATCGCGTGCGGCAAGGCTTCGAAAAAGGCGCTGGAGCAGTACCGCGCATCCGTCCAGGTCTCCTTACTGTCGCGTGCGGCGGCTAGAAAGGCGACGCTGGACAGGGCGGGTAGAAGGCGCGCCGACTTGAGGGTTTCGAGCATGTACCGGACTGCGTTGTATTCTTCGGAATCATGGAGGCTCATCGAGACCCCCTCCTCCTTGTCGCCTTCCTTTGCAGCCGAGACTCGGTCGACGAAGGAGAGCTTCTTCAACGAGACGAGGCTGGAGAGATCGGGCGGCGGCGAGTTGGGGGAGATGGTGAGCATCAGCGATGCGATAGAGCTCGACGCGACTGCCGGCCCAATGAGCTTGAAGAGGGTGTCCGGACGGACGGGCACGTCGGCCGTAAAGTGTCGCAAGACAAACTTGGGCGGTTTCTCGTGCTTGCCGATGCTCGCCGACAAGTGGAGCCGGCGCAGGTCGCCGAGGGCGAAGACTTCTTGCGTCAGGCGTTTCGTGATGGCGGACGCGAGGGCGAGATGCCGCAGCGCGGGCAGCTCCCTGAGGTGAGGGGCAACGATATCGGCTTCTTCTTGATGCAGGAAAAGGGAGAGGGCGGTAAGGGCGCTCATACGCGGGAAGAGGGCGAGGATCCTGTCGAGCAAACCCAGGTCGGACTGCTTCGCGTGCAGTACCAGGCTCCGGACGAGCTCGAGGAGTTCTCGGCGGTTCTCGAAAGTCTGAAGGAGCTTCTCGGTGTGAAAGGCGTGCTTCCGCGGCGTCTCGATGCACAGGAAAGGCTCCGCGTATAGACTCGCCCTCGCGGAAGTCAGCCAGGAGCGATTGACCAAAGCCGCGGCTGCGAGAGTCCGATAACGCGGTGTCTTGGGGAATTCGCGCAGTATGTATTCGAGGCTGAGCTGTACGACGAGATCCGGGATCATCGCGGAGCTAGGAACGGTTCGTGCGGCGCGAAGTGGTGACGACTCGACTTTGCGGGAGCGCGGATTCGCCGAGGCTGCAGCGGACACAAGACTCGCAGGCAAATGCTGTAGAGCTGGAGGCGCTCTGCCGTAGCTCCTAAGCTGCGTGGCAGAAGGGCGCAGTGCGTTGACGTCGAGGCGAAAGGTCAAACACTGTTGCGCGGCGCTCCGTGGAGTTGGGAAAGTTGTGCTGAGGAGGCTCGGATACTACACTACACAGCTCGGATGGTCAAGTCATGCGTCGCGTTCTGCTCATGCGAGCTTATACAGAGTTCAGAGAGCGAGTCTTGTTCCTCCGAGCATGCTATCGGTCTGCAAAGTCTTCGCCTGACGCTGTCTATGAATCCGAGTCTATAACGATGCTCGCGAAAGGATATCATTCAAGCATAGTGAGGGTGTACTCGACATTCCCTCCATGCGGACCTTGACGCCGTTCTTCTCCAGAAGCGCCTCGAATTCCTCCACGCGTACCCCGGCCGGCAACAGAGCCTTGCCTTCCTCGTGGAGCGCGATCGAGGTGAGATACGGCGCCCATCTCTTCGTCGTCTTTGCGAACGCGATGAGGGCGTTTAGATCGACTGAGCTCGTGACGGCAGTGAGGCTGAGCGAGACGAGCGCGAAGGGAAGGAGCTTCAGGATCCGACCGCATGACTGGCGCAGGTCGGGCCAAGGTGCTTCGGGCATCTCCTCATGGTTGATGAAGGCGACAATGCATAGGTCGAAGAGCACCTTTATCGAGAGCAACAGGTCCTCGATGTAAGGCGCGTGTGCGGCATTGTCGAGTCTCCGGTCGGCCGAGTCGTTGTCACGATAGGGCTGCATAATCTGCAGCTGGCGCAGGTGATGGAGATAAGATAAGTGTGGCGGAGCGTACTTGTCTGACGACGTGATTGTCAAGGTCGTCAGACTGCAGGTCGAAAACAGCGTGAGGCCGTAGAAGGACGAGTCGGCGCATTCGCGGCGAATAGACAGCGTCTTCAGTGCCATGACCGGTGGCGAGAGATGATCCGGTAACTTTGCGTCGATGTCGAGTCGCGTCAGGTCGCGCAGCGTCAACAGCGCGACACAAACGACGAAATCGATCGGTCCGGTAAGCCGCAGGGTGACGAGCTCGGTTCGAGGCGGTCCAGTCGCAATGGCCGCAAGGATATCCTTGGCGCCTCGATCGTACGTGAGCTCGAGCTTCTGGAGGTGCTTCATGTCGAAGAGGAGCGAGACCATCACCGACCGACCGATCGGGCGGGACGCGAGCGTGTCGAGGTCCAGGCCCGTGACGTGCTTGGCGAGGGACCGTTTGCCAAGTAATGTCCGCATGACGCGGGTCGTACGCAACGATTGGTCTTCACAATCTCGGAGAGAGAGCTTGAGCGTCGCGTAAAGGCAACAGCGCGCGAGGCCGTAAAAGAGTCGCGACACCAACGCCACGCTGCGGAACGTCTCGAGGCGTTCCTTTTCGTCAAAGGTATAGTACATCTCTTCGAGGCAGAGGATGACGAGGGTGAGCGGCAAGACCGTGCCGGCGGCTGTCGGAGCGGGCTTGCGACGGCTTGCCATGAGGAGACGATATCGCTCCCGCGCACGAGGTGAAGCTGGCGACGCCGCCTCGCACGCCGACGCAGTTCCTTGCCACGGATCTTCAGCCGGTTCGGCGATTGTGAGATTCGGAAGAGACTGTCCCCGGCGGTGCGCCAAAGTCCTCGCGAGCAGTTTCACATCGTCGAGCGCCGCTGTGTTCTCAAGGTTCCTCCGAGCTTCTCCGTTGCTCTTCGGAACGGGTTGCGACTGCGCGATATCGTCTGCGAGCTTTGGCTAGCGCACGCGCGATCGAGTCAGCTGAAGGGTCTCTCGGGACGTCGTGGAGATTGCTGTCTGTCGAGAACGAACCTGCGCGTCCTGTTTAGCTGTCTCGACCCGAGCGAGATCTTGTTGTAGCCTCGCATCGAGCGCCTCGAGTTGCCGAGCCAGCCACGCGAGGACGTTGTCACGGGTTCGGCAGATCCAGCGCTCAGGCTCGAAACCGAGCCCCTCCCGCAGTTGCTGCTGCGCCCGCATTGCTGTCTGTCGCCTGCTCGCGTCGAAGTGCCAACGCGGTGACCACGCCTCGATGATGCATGCTCTGGCGATGTCGACGACGCGAAGGGCGAGTCGTGGGATGAAACGAACGAGTGCGACCACCGCGCCTCGCCAAGACCCCGTGCTAGCAAGCCAGAGGAAGCGTATCATCTGACTGATCAACGACGCGACTGTAGGCGTCGCCTCGAGCTGTCGCAAGCCAAGTTGGACGGTCTGAGTAGCACATCGAGAGAATCCGTGTAACTCACCGAAGCGGGGCGAGACTTGGTAGGCCAGCTTCCGGGTGGCATGTGAGACATGCACGAGTCGTCCTATGAGCTGCGGGTGAGCTTGTGCGGGCTATAGAGCAGTCGCAAGTGGGAACGCGACGCGCGCCAGTCGCGAGCGAGTCGCGGGCAAGTCGCGTTTGGAGCGCCTGAAACCGGTTTCTGCCGCTGGCCACACCACTTCTTCCGGCCTGCACGAGCCTAGGTCGTACGACGAAGCGACTTCGCTTCTTCCGCTCGGCACACAGCTGCGCTACAGTCGATAGCTCGATCGAGTGCTTTTCCTACTCGGAGCCACGCAGTGCTGGTGATGTCGCGAGCAAACCATCTCCCTCGTCCCCATCTCCCTCATCCAGCGCCGCCACTCGACTTGTTTGTAAGGGCTTGCAGCGCAGTGGAGCGATTGCGTCAAGGTGTTCCGTGGCGGTATGGTCCAACATTGGCGCGTACTTTGGCGAAGAGATTGCGCAGCTGCCCGGGCGCGAGACGCTCGACGAGGCGCAGCTGCGGCATCTCGAGTCGGAAATCGAGCGCGGCCACAGGGATGGTAAGCCATGTCCAGGCTGTGTACCTTGCCGCATCGCGCTACGGAGGTCAGCGATGAAGTCCCATACCCAGTCTACCCAATGAGCGCATGCCGATCTCCGGAAGAGGCGCGCGACCTCGTGACCGACATCCTTACCAGCCAGGGCATGCAACGTCGAGCCATCAAGGGCAGAGTCGTCCTATCCCGAGCCGGGCGCGACAACGCTTGACTCACCTCGATGCTACCTCAAGCAAAGCTACTGCACGGGCTCGTCCGCGCGTGACGCTTTTCTCAGACTTTGTTGCCTCTCCCTGCAGCTCGTCCACTCCATACCCGACTTTGTACACTGTATACTCTCGCGCTTCTATCACGACTTGCTTCGTCAGTGTTGTCGTCATTCCAAGTAGCGTGGACAGTTCCTCTGGGCGTCTTCTCCTCCGCTAGTTCCGGGGTCCTCCCGCTTCCATCTGCAAGTGCGTTCTCTCTGAGCTCCTTTGCGCAGCGACCGATCGTTACGCGCTACGCTCATTAGTAGAGCATGCGGGCGCCGTGACGTGAAACTCCGTGGGCAGCCGAGAGATCCCCGTTCGAAGTCATCAGTTGACCTTCCCAGCGTTTTTCTCCGGTCGGGTACTTCCTAGCCGAGCCTAGCTCGATGAGACACGGTCCGTCTGAGCGGCGTCTTATTGCTGAGAGAGACCGAACGTAGGAACGGAGGAGGAACGAGGTGTGATTGCAGAATGCAGGAGAAAGGCTCTATTAGGGTATGGGGAGAGTTGGACGGAGAGGGAAGGATGCAGCGCCGTGGCGCGGCTACGATGCCATCTTACTGCGCGCCCGGATGCGTGCACCGTAGAAGAAGAAGATGAAGGGAACTGCGGAGGCAGGGAAGCGAGAGGCGTCAGAAAAGCGTCTTCGGACGTTTGCGACTTGACGCGGACTCACTCGGCAGCATTGCGACCGCGATGAATGCGAAGATTGCGCCGCCCCAGAAGTGACCGATGGCTGCGTACACCGGTGGTACCCACTGGGACATCGACCCCCCGCTACAGGCCAAGAAAGCGTCAGTTTCTCCTGTCGAGGAAAGTCGGCGTCTCGAAGCTTCCGCAGCCATGAAAACTCACGCCATAGAACGGAGGAACGTTTTGGCAGCCATCGCTGAACAAGAGAGGCGTCAGCGAACCTGTACGTGACTCTGCCTAGGCCTGAAGACGACTGCCATCTTGAAGGGGTTTTGGCTCACCACTCGCCGAGTACTCGGAGAAAGCGACCGCAATGTAGGTGTTGGCGCTGATGTAGATAGCGACTGTCCGGGGCCACGAAGTGTCAGCGACTCGGGACCGCAGTGTGGAATCTGAAGAGACGGGACAGGAGTACGGAGCGGGGAGAGAAAGGCAACGGAAAACCCCATGAAGCTTGACAAAGACGAGAACTCACCGAGAGAAAATCCGAACGGGATGCCCGACACAAGCGGGCCGGCCCAGTGGACAGACGCTGGGCTTGTCGCCGCAAAGATGAAGAGCGAGATGGGCAGAATCACGGCGCCGACCATCATGAGCGGCAGCCGAGCTGTCGAGGGTAGTACAATGTCAATTGATGGACTCTCATAAGGGTACAAGATGGTCAGTTACCTTCGGGAGGGGGAATGCCGCCGCCGCACTTCTCGACCTGCTTCCGGTAGTACCGCTCCTGGATCGGGCAACCGACGAGGATGACGATGACGATGCCGACGAGGATCGAGAGGAACGTCAAGCCGACTTCGCCGGCGTTGAAACCGTGGGCGAGGAAGACGATCTGCCGGGTGCCGCGGGTCAGCTCGCCGAGCCCTCCTCGCCGCAAAAGTCTGGACGTACAGGGTAAGCGAAGAAGAACGCATAGAGCACTCCGTAGACCAAACACAAGAAGCCAGCCATGCACTGCATGATCGGCTCCGTCGTGAGCATGACGATGGGTCGAAGCAAGGTCTCGCGCGCGATTTCCCGGACCGGCCGGCCAAGTCGTTCTTGTTCCGTCATGATCGTCATGTCGCCCGTCTCCTTGCGGAGCTTTTTGGCGCGCCACTGGAGAAGAGTTGGAGCGTAGGTCTCGACGAGGAAAGCGGAACCGATTGCCCAAACGCCGCCACTGCGGGATGTCGAGTGTCAGTGCCCGCTGGAGCTCCCGGAGAGCGGTCGAACTCACGAAAAGCCAAATAGCAACCACCACATAGCCCGCCAGCCGCGGGTTATGGTCACAAATCCCCCTATGAGAGGACCGGTTGTAGGCGACGCGAACAGAATGCCGGAAAAGGCGACCATCTTGTATCCACGCTCGTTGATCTCCCAAAGGTCGCCGATTGACCCGGCGGCGTTGCACATCACCGCCGAGACGAAGAGACCGGAGAGAAATCGGAAGACAATCATGACCGCGAATGAGGTCGTCACACTGCAAAGAGCCAGTCAGTCACAGCTGCCGGTGAACGCCGGGCGTCGCTCGAGTTCTATAACCAGTCTCACGCACCAAGACGGGAGTATGAATATGAAATATAAGAACATGCTGGTGACGTAAATGATGCGTCGGCCGTACACTGGAGGTGCAGAAGTCAGCGCTGTCAAAACTTCAAAAGCAACCAAAACTCACTCTCGGACATTGGCGACAGAAAGAGGGGCCCGATTCCGAATCCAATGACAAACACGCACTGTTTTAACCGTACAGTCAGCGTGCAAGCTCATCGAAACGCTGAAGTAGGAAGCACTCACGACGACGAGGTTCATGACGACCTCGCTGACGCCGAAATATTCGGCTTGCTCCGGCAGTCCGCCTGTGATGAGCGACGAGGCGAACCCAGCGACGAAGCAGAAGACCGTGGGGATAATGGTCTGAACCCTACAGGAAGTGGAAGTGTCAGCGGAAGCTCGAGCAGGCGGCCGGGAACGAAAGCGCACCATTTCTTCGCGTTGCTCCAGTTTCGTGGATTGTGAGGGTCGTCGACGAGCCAGGTGACGAGCTTGGCGTCAGGTCCGCCTTTTTCTCGGATAGGTTGGTCCGAGCCGGGCGAGACGAGCGTCGATTGACTGGGAATGCGGGTGGCGGGCGAGGCGTTCGTCGAAGAGGCAAAGGTGGCGTTCTGCGCTTCGGCTTCGCGCGCAGAGACGAGGCCGGTGGCGGACTCTTCGAGGTAAGCGTCGGTGTGCGGACCACGCTCGGTCAGCTGCGGGAAGACGAGCTCCTCGCGTGGATCGAGGTGGTGCTGAACGACACCTTGTGAAAGTGTACGTGAGAGCATGTCGAGCAGGTGAGGGAGATGGGCGGTGAGGATGGAGAGGTGAGAGAAGGAGGAACGTCGTCTCAACTAAAGTCATCCAATGTGCCGTGTCGAGCAGGTGTCGAAATCCGCGGGGCGACCGGGGAACTTGGCGCGAGGAGGTGAGCAGTGACGAAACTTTCGGCACGGCAGACGGTCTTCCCGCGGCATCCTCAAGACGCGTCTTGAAGCGCTCTAGAGAGCAGGACATCTTCACCCGCACCTCCGATGCATGTCTGTACGGCCAAACTCGAGCCGGCACGAGGAGAAAGGGCAAGCTGCATTGCCGAGTGGCAGGAGGGGCCTTGAAGCGATCTCTACAACAGCGTTCGCGGCATTCCCGGCGGTAGCATATTCATGCGCAAGCTACAGGAGAGCAGTGAGCTGTGTTACCTCTCCGACCCTGACCTTTCCCGTATATAGCAGCACATCGCCATTCGCTCGGAAAAGGTTTCCTCTTCGTCCCGGACTTTGCGTACAGTCCAGTGTGTCGGCTGCGAGCCAGTGTAACATGCTTGATAGTCATCTAGCAGAGCAGATCGCACCTCGCCAGAGCTCCGGCGGTGCTGTAGGTGAAGCGCGGGCGCTGCCGAGTTTGGACGAGATGAAAGCCGGGGGTGTTCGCGAGCAGTCACGGAGAGCCCTGGACGACTCGCGACAGCTGCTGTGCGCGTCAGGAGGGTATCCAAGAGCACTAAGACGGGGTAGAGTATAGCAAGTGAGCTGTATGAAGCGGAGATCGTCTCGTCCCCCACTTAAAGCGAAGTCGACGGCAAAGCCAGCGTCGCGCTCCTTCTCGACCACACACGCTCTCACGCAAGTCCGCCATGTCAAATCGCGACTCTAGCTCGGTCAGAGACTCGGTGGTCTCATCCACGTCGCGATTCTCGTCGCTGTTGTCGCCGAGTGCAGCCGCTGCCTCGTCGTCGACGTCGACCCTCTCGCAACCCGGCTTCCCCGCGGCAATAGGAGCCACTACCACTGCAACGAGCACAACCGGACTCGCCAAGAGGACAGCAGCGATCTATGACCGGCCCGTCACGAAATCGCGAGGGGCCGAAGTCAGCCTCGGCGCGTGGGCCTTCTTGTTCGGCGAGATCGTGCACTACACCCAGCAGCGCGTCAGCGGGATCAGCGAGTTCGAAAAGCGGTTGAGTATCCTCGGGTACCGCGTCGGAGCGAGGCTCGTCGAACTCGTCCCGCTCCGAGACTACCTCTACCCGCTCTCGTCGATCCGGTCACCGCCGCCGCCGACAAGGACCCTGCGCCTATTGCCGATCTTGACCTACGTCCATTCGACCCTGTACCGGTACCTCTTTGGTCGACCGGCCGACTCGCTTGAACGGAGTACGGGCAATGACGACGAGTACATGATCGGAGACGACGACATGGTCATCACGCGCGCGATCCAAGTCCCGAAGGAGATGTCGGATCTGAGTTGCGGCGCTTTGGTCGCCGGCATCGTCGAAGCGGTCCTCGACGGAGCCGGATTCGTGAGTTGCCGCCGCCGCCACGCCGCAGGATACGCGCTTCCCGCACCGTGGACGTTACCGGACTGACTCTCGCTCCCGTCTAGCCTGCACGTGTGACTGCCCATTCCGTACCGACACCGCAGCATCCGCGTCGCACCGTCATCCTGATCAAGCTCGAGCCAGACGTGCTCGCGCGAGAAGCTGCTCTCGGCGGCAAGTGATCCCGTCCGGAGCTCCCTTCTAATCCACCGTCCGTGCTTGTTGTAACATTTATGCATACTTTCCACTCAATCGCTCCTCGGGCAGACTACCTGAGTCCTCTAAACTGCTCCTGCTCTGGCCGATTGCGAATAGCCAGAGAATCGTCAAGCTTACGCCGCCATCAAGAGCACCGCTAAACACGCCGTTGACCCACACTCAGGCGCGTAATACCGCGCTGAGCTACTGGCGGCCGGCCAGCAGGAGCCGGATCGTGCAAAGGCGATCGAGAACTGGCCGGGGCGGGCTTATCTTACTAGCCAGTCTTCCTCCTCTCTCCCGGCTCTTCCTCTGGGAATGCGGCAAGCCACCTAGATATACTGCGTAATGCTGAAGGCTGAGCCTCGAGGCTCGCATTTCACCGCAAGGAGACGACGAGCACCCCGGCATTGCGCTCGTCGAACTGAGCGTCGTCGCCCTTCCGCTCCGCAAGCTCCATGACGGCAGAGGGAAGGGCAGCTTGACCGCCTGCAGAGTGTGTGCCTCTTCCGACAATGATCCTCAAGTCGTAGTGGCCTCCGGCCCAAGCATCCTATCAAGAGGGAGTCATGAGCTCGCGATGCAGTGGGAACAGAAAGAAGAGGTCAGACGTACGTCTATAGCCCGCTCAGCAAACGTCTCCGCTTCGAACTTATAGAGACCATGCAGGTCGATCGTTCCCGGCGGCAGCGCGTGGTTGTAGTCTGTTGCGATGCTGCGACGCCGTCAGCCAGCGGGCAACGCTCGCCGAAGCGACAACGCAGCTCGCCTTCATAGATCATCGCCGCGGCTTCGGCATTGAGCTTGTCTTTCCGGCGCTTGTGTTCCTTCCCGGCGTCGGCACGGCTGCCAGCTTCGGCCCTGTCGCCATCCCGGTAAGCCTGCTGGGAAAGCTCAAAGCAGCGTATCTAGAAAGGGGAGCAGCTTAGCACGAAGTTGCACTGTACGCAAGTCGACGACGTATGATCTGTCATGCATACCATGCGACTGCGCTCGAGGAGCGCTTCCGTTCGTAGTTCCTGAGCTTCCGCCAATGCCGAGGTGTCCGCCGATCGCACGTTCGGGCCGCCGAGGTTGGCATGCACGGTTGTAGCTGTTTTGACAACGGGGACCACCCCTATATTGCTCGTCTGTTGGTACGTGGCCGCGCTCCGCGAGGTAAACTGCGACGAGATGCGGGCGGGCGGCGGAATCTTCTCGATGCGCGGCTTCGTATACCTGCCAATTGGTATACGCCGCAGGAGTGACGTGATCATACGTCGGAGACGTCTCGGCCCTAGAGGTCGAGCTGTTTGAGCTATTCCAGGCGGCGAGGGCGGCAGCCGTTAGAGGCGTTCCGCCGGTTCGAGCTGGCCACGAAGAGTTCGAATCATATTGGTCCCGCGTCGAGATCCTCGGGACCGGTGTACTGGGAGAGCGTACGGGCGTCGCGGCTGCATGGCCCCTGGTGGATGTGGCGCCACCGAAAATGTGGGATATCGTGGTCGACGAATAGGAAGACGTCTGTCTCGATCTCAGCTGCGCTCGAAGCGGCGAATCGGGCTAGCAGAGTAAGAGTCAGCTGTATCACCGTCGGAGGACTCCTCCGTGATGCTCGAGCAACCCACGTAATCATAAGGTACATGAGAGTAGCGCGGCCCGTTGGAAAAGGAGACCGTTTTGTTCGGCAGCTGCCTTGCCTCTGATCCGCTGTCCCTGCGCCTCGAGGAGCCGGTTTCCGTGTAGCGTGGAGTATATGTGCTCGATGCACCAGTCGACCTCGATTCTGAACTGTTCACGCTCGTCGCCTGTTCGCTGCGTTAGCGGTGCACCGTCCTTTCTGCATGATGGAAAGACATTCGCACGTACAATCAGAACCAACAGACACACAAGAAAACAGAACCCGACCGAGAGAACGACCGCGACGCGGACGAAGTCGAGGAGGGCGCGCCATGCCGCTTCTGTCGCGAGCGCAAAGTCGGTCCAGAAGGCCGGGCAGCTGAACGCGTCCGGATGTGAAGATCCAGCGACCAGGAGGCAGACCACGAGGTGAAGACAGCCACTCAGCATGTCGTAAGGCAGTGATGCGGGATGAGATCGAGGGAGCGAGGAAGCATTCGAGAAGAAGCTGCGTCCCGCCTACCCCGCACTCAGGCCCAGCTCCCTCTGCCAACCTGTCGGCTGCTTCACAAGTCATCTGTAAGAATCTGCTGAGCGGGTCAGCACGCTGCGTCAGGCGATCCGACTGTCCGGCTGGAAGAGAGGTCGCACGGAAAGACTGACCTTCTCAAGGTCTTCGAGATATTCCGATGTCCTATAACTCAAAGTCTACAGCTCTACATGACCACACATGTATCTCCCTTGCTCTCAATCTCCCGCACAAACTGACCGGCGTCGCGGCCGGTTCCCTGGCCCTGCAGCTGGACGACCAGAACGCCGGCGTTATGTTGGTCGAGGTGCGCCGTCAGGTGCTCGCGCTGCATGAGCGACGAAATGGCCGGCTTGATCTTGGCGACGTGGGACGGCGAGTGGTTGCCCTTGCCGACGATTATCCGGAGTTCGGGGAAGCCGCGCGCTCGGCCGTCCTGTGCGCGTGGAGCGAGAGGATGGTGAGGATCTTGACAGGTGAGGGACCGATCGGACAACCTGAGGTGAAAGCGCACCTTGATCGCTCGCTCAGTGTATTCGATCGCCTCCTGCACGTACAGACCGTGCAAGTCGACCGAGCCGGGCGGCTGCACCTTGTTGTTTTCTGCTCCGGCGGTTTCCGCGATCAGCCTCTTCTTCTTCTCGGCAGATTGAGCAGCAGCTCCTCACCGTTGAAGATCCACTGTGCGGCCTCGGCGTTCAGCTGATCCTTATTCCGCTGGTGCTGCTTGCCCTGCATGGACAGGTTGTGCGCCTCCTCGCCGTCGCCGGCAGCGTACGCCTGCTTCGAGGCCGTAAAGGCTTGACCCTGCGCAGTCGCCCATCGGTTTGAATGAGCTCGTAAAGCACACGAAAGCGAAGGAAACCGCGCACCATGAGGTCACGTTCCTGGATCGCCTTGTTCCGCAGGCTGACGTAGTGCGCGTTCTGCGCGTTGGCCATGTCTGCATTCTGCACTTCGACGACCGCCGGGTCGAGTCCGACCATCCGTAGCAAGGCGCGATATGACGGGCGAAGGTAGGACGGAATGAGGTGGAAGATATGCAGGTCGGGCAACAGGGCATGTCGAGGTTGAGGAGCAGGTGGGCGCGAGGGCGTCGCGGGCGCGCGATATGGCGGAGATGTCGGATCGTAGTATGAAGGCGGACGAAAAGGCCCGGCGCGCGAGGTCGACGTAGTCGAGAACGAGCGAAAGAAGGACGGTCCAGGGGCAGCGATTCGTGGCGCGGGAGGAGGGCGAGCCGTGATGGTCGAGTATGCGGAAGCGAGCGACGAGGAGGGACGAGGAAAGGCAGAGAGGGTGAGCGGCGCTGTAGCTGATTCCGCGCTTGAAGTTGTGGCTGAGAACCTCGCGTCCGCGCCGACCGGCCACAAATGCACCGGAACGCGCCTTCTCGGTCGCCGCGGGGTCTTCCACGGCGAAAGATGGAAAGGAAGGGTGCAAAGGTGTTGGAAGCTCGTCTCAAACGAGCAGCATTTGCGGTCGCCTGGCGAGACTTGAGGGAGGTGACGGGAGGAACAGGAAAGCGAAAGAAACTCACGGTTGCCGGCCCGTCATGTGAGCCGTAGCCTCCTCCTCCTCCATAGTGACCTACGGGTGGTGCAGGTTGGCTGTACTGTCCGCCGTGCTGCTGACCTCCCTGAGCGGGCGGGTACGGCGAAGTGTGCTGCGCATAAGTCGCGCCGCCTCCCTGCCCGCCGCCGTATTGCTGCTGCTGCTGCTGGTTGTGCTTCTTTTGTTGACTGCGCTTGTACTTTTGGTATAGGTTGAACGCGCGTTTGAGCCAGCCGATGACCTGGTTCGCGGTCGGCACTACAGCGATCGAGGCGGGTCAGTCTGCGTGAAATGAGCGGCGGGGGTGCAGGCGGCGACTCACTGGTGTGCGTGGAGCTCCTTTCTACACTGCTCAGCTGTCCTCTCTCTGCCGGTACTTCGCTCTGAACCTCGCCGCGCTGCCGAAACGGAAACGGCGATCGAGCGGGCTGACGCGCGGCAAGCGAAGAAGATTTCAAACCCGTTAGCCGAAGCCTCCCCTTGGCTCCGGCTTACCAAATAAATCGGACTGCTCGCCGTTGCCGTCCGCGCCGGAACTCGCTCTCCCGCGACCCGCGTTTACTAAGGCAACTCGCGAGAAAGGCATTCGGGTCAGGGCAAAGTGGGCATGTCGGACCCTCTCTCCCTCCTAGCGAGTGCTTGCTGCTCGACTCCGGCACACCCACCGAGCGCCGCCGACGCCGCCGCCACTGCAGGACCTTCGTCTTCTCGCCCAGTCGATCATTACGAATTGATCCCCGCCGGCTCGACTTCTTCTCCATCTCGATCCAAAGCGCATCACGACTCTATAGCGCACATGTCTGTCCGCTTGCCGTCTTGCGCATCCCTAGTCGCGCCGGTCAATGCAGCAGCGACTCGCGAAACCTCGAGTCGCCACGGGCCGTCTCCGTCCGCGACTCCGTTTCAGGACGAGCAGCAGTGGCACAGCCCGACCCTGCGCGCTGGACTGCATATGGACGCGGGACTGTACGCAAACGACGCGTCGAACGCATCCCTCGCGCGATACGCCCTCTGCTCGCAGAATGGCACCTCTCCGAACCTCGGCGGTGGAGGTCAGCCTTCTTACTCAGCACCGCGCCCCGCCGTCGACATCCCGGCACCCCGTTCCGACTCGCAGCGGTCAGACTATGGCGCCTACTCCGTCCCTACTTCACCTCGAGCGAGAAGGCGGACCAACCCGTCCCCTCCGGTCGAACTTGCGGCGCTTCCGTATCGCGCTCCTCCTCCCCCACGCGCCGTCAACGCCACCGCAGTCTCGAAGCCGGGCGACAACATGCCCGCTTGGCCCATACGTCCTGTCGAATCCACGCGCATACCCTCGGCAGGAGTCGTAGCGGCCGACTTTGCTCGGTCTCGCGACCAGACGAGTTTGGCAACCGCGGCGGTCGACTCGATTCCACGACCCGTCCGGGATCCAGGCCGGTCATCGCTGCCGGTCTACCCCGGCTCAAACTACGACTTCTTAGACTCGAGGCGCGATACAGCCCCGCCGCGATCGCAGTACGTGAGCATCCCGAAGGCTGAGGCCGATTGCGGTCAAGCCGAGGCCGAGGCCGAGTTCGCCGCCGGCGCCGGCTCGTCCCAGTCGATGACATCGGTCTCTGCGGTCAACTATACCCATTCCGACACAACCTGCAAGGTCGAACCGACGACGCCGAGCACGACGGCCGCGGACGAACTTGCGGACGAGAGCGGGACTGCGAGCGGTTCCCAGGGCGAAGGGTCGGTCGCAGACCGCCCGCCGTGCGCCAAGCCAAAGAAGGAGCTCAAGGGTTCTAGTGAGTCTTTGTGCGATCATTCGAGGTCATGTCTCGTTCGACCTTGCTGACTCGGGATTCTCGTGCAGAACGAGCCGAACAGAATCGCGCCGCACAGCGAGCTTTCCGCGAGCGCAAAGAGCAGAAACTCCGGTGTGTTAGCCCACGTGTACTTATACTCACGATGAGCTGTTGCTGACGCGAGATTGCACCGACAGCACCCTGCAAGAACTCGTCGGCCGAATCCCAGAACTCGAAGGCCAGGTCTCGTCCCTCTCGTCGCAGTGCGCCTCGCTCGAAGCCGACTGCATTTCACACCAACGCGAGCGCCAGAACTTTAATTCGGAGCGCGCGTCGTGGGATCGCGAACGCCGGTCCCTGTTCGGCCAGATCGACGCGCTAAGGAGGGTACTCAGCGTCGAGCAGGCGACGATGCCGCATTCTACAGCTCACGCGGGCCCTCTCGCGCCCCGGACTCTATCACCGCCTCATCGTAACCGCATCGAGCCGGCGAGCCTCAGCGCGGATTCGAGCATGAGCCCGCGAGAGATGCAGAGCGGCGGCGAGACGGAAGATGGTTCGCGCCGACTCGGTTCGGTCGACACTGCCTCGACCGCGCTCGAAGACGACGAGCTCGCCGTCTTGCAGAAGGATGTCAAGCGGGAAGCGCCTGATGACTTCACGGTGCACGAGGCGGACAAGCGATCCAGGATGGTGACTGCGTGACGCCTCTCGAACCTTTTGCTCTCCTGAACACCTACTTGTGTTGTTTGTAGACACTCTTGCACAGTATGCCATCGATACACGTAATGCGCATAGTCGATTCTCGCTCTCAGGTTGTGGCGGGCACAAGAGAGCCGCGGTAATGCGATTGAGCATGCGTTGCGTGCGTTACAAGGGCTCTATGACTTCATCGTTGCCCGCTTGCGCTTCTTTGCGCTCGCCTCAATCATGGCTCGTACGTCCTTCTCGTCGGCCATGCCGCCTCCGCCGGTCACGCCCGTACCAAGGACATCCTTCTCGTAGAACTCGGCGACCTTGTTCGACTCGTGCTGACGCTGGAGGTACTTGAGAGCGGCGAGGTTGTACCCGAGCGTGTTCTGCGAGCGCGGAGCCTGTCAGTCCACGGAACATCAGTCCGCAAGCGAGTCGCCCGCACCTTCTGCTTCTTGAGCGCGTCTCGCAGGTGACCCTTGAGCGCAACCATCGTCGGCCGAAGCGCACGAGTTGCGACGATCTGCGAGTGATGCGTTCGAAGGAGGAAGAAGAGCACGCGGGACGTGAGCGCAAGCTGCCATCCCTGTTGTCGATACGATGAGGCAGAGTCAGTGGGTGTACAATCCCGGGTTCGCGCGAACAGATGACGGGACTTTCCTTATGAGCCCAGACGTCGATGTGTTCGATCAGCTGCACGACGTTGCCGAACGGCAGGACGAGCAAAGCGTCTTGCAGCTGAGCGGGCGGGATCGCCCGGACAACCTTCAGCACGTACTCCTCGGCTGAGCAATTGTCATACATGCTGAAGACGGCATTCCGACTCGGCGCCAGCACGCGCTTCGCCATCTCCTCGTTGGGCATCCGGCGGACCTCCTCCTGGAACGCCCGCAGCGCAGTCTGGTCCGCCTCGGAGAGCTCGAGCGCCTCCATGATGCGCTCACCGGCCATGAGCGTCTCGGTCGTCGACTTGGTGACCTCGGTCGACTCGGCTTGCGGTACCTCTTCGCCCGACGGCAAGACGCGCAGCTCGTCTCGGTCGCCTCGCGCGTTCGTCGTGTTCGAGTACATCTCCTCGAGCTCGCGCTCGCGCTCTTCTTCCAGGAATAGCTGTTCGACGAGCATTCGTCAGCATGCATGTGACATCGAAAACTGGTGAGCGAAACGCACAGGCTCGTCGGTCTTCTCCCAGATCCGAATCGACTTGTCGTGCGAGCCGGTGACGACAAAGTTGGCCTTGTTGCTGACGGCGAGCGCCCAGATCTCGCCCGAATGACCCGGTAGCTTCTGGATGCACTCAAACTGCGGAAGAGGATGCCTAGTAAGCGCGCGGATCAGGGGGCCACGGGGTGGGCAAAGGCAACGCACCTTGTCGCCGTCCCAGTACTTGACCATCTTGTCCTTGCCGACAGACCAGAAGAGATGACTGCCCCGCTCGAACGCAACCTGCATGACGCTCTCGTCGTGTGCGAACAGCGATCGGTGGCAGTCGCCGAAGTCGAGACCCCAGATCTTGACATTCTTGTCCGCCGAGCAAGTCACGATAAGCTTCGAGTCGGACGAGATGTCGATAGCGAGAACGGGCAGCTGCACATGAGAAGAGCGATCAATTTCCATTCTTGCCGATCGTCTTGTCCGGATCAGCGAACGCGTGCGCACCTTGTGCCCGTAGAGCGAGAGGAAGAACTTGAGCGTGTCGGCGTAGAACACCTTGACGGTCGAGTCGAGCAGCGAGACGGCGAGCAAACGACCGTCCGGGCTGTACTTGACGGCGAGGACGTCGTCCGTCATCTTGAGTGTCTTGACGTGCGCGAGCGTCAGCACACGGGTCGGCGGGCCACCTTCCACCTCGGACGGGACTTCTCGGACTTCAAAGTCCCAGAACTTGACGTCCTTATCGGCGGAACCGGTGACGAGTCCGCGCTTGTCGGGTCGGACGTGCAAAGACCAGAGCGGGCCAGTGTGGGCGGCGAAGGTCTCGAGTAGGGAGGAAGAGGACAAGTCGTAGAGGAGGAGCTCCCCGGACTTGGTCCCGACAACGATCTGCACGTGCTCGAGACATCAGTGAGTGCCCGACTTGTCGAGATTGGCTCTCCGGCGAGAGTGACTCACGTGGCGGTCGCCGGGCAAGAAGCTGCAGCAGATAGCGTAGCCGCAGTCCATCGTCCGCACGCACTTTGTTGTCTTGACGTTCCACAGCTTGAGTGACCCGTGACTCGCCGAAGCAATAAGCTGGTCGTCGGACGACACTGCGAGGCATCGGACGTCGGACCGGTGACCGGGCAAGTCGAGCGAAAGGAGCTTGATCGGCTCGACGGCAGGGGCTTTCGAGGAGGCCGGTGGCGGTAGATTGAACACCTCGAGCGAGTTGTTCGCTAATGACGCCATGATCTGCGCGGACGGGCGGCGGAATATGTGAGCTCCGATGTCTGCGAATCTCGAGCTCCGGAAGGAGAGTGCGCGCACCTGCACTTCGCCCTTGCTCTTCTGTGTCTCGGGCGCGAACGAGAAGCTTCGGACTTTCCCGCTCGCTCGGACCGTCGACCAGACGGCCAGCCGGTCGCGCCACTCGATCTCTCCATCGTTCACCGCCTCATCGCTGTCCATCTCGGCGTCGTCGTCGTCCTCGCCCTCGACCGCCTTTGCCTTGCCCTTGCCCTTCGCAGCCTTGCCCTTCTCCTTCTTCTCGCGGTCTCGTCGTCTCCGGCGTGCGAGCTTCTTCCGCAGTTCCTCTTCTGTCCGCAAGCGGAAGACGTCGATCGCGCGCTCGCCCGAGTGGATCGCCAGGACGGGCAGAGTCGGATGGAGCGAGATCTGGGTGATGTTGTGGGTGTGGTTCGGGTTCGGGAGCGAGAGCGCGGCGATAGGCGAGATGGCGCGCTTGAGTTTCTTCTTGCCAGGAGCTGCCGCAGCTGCTGCTGCGGTGTCTTCGTCGACCATGGCGGCGACACCCGACGAGAGAACGTCGTTGTCGACTTTCCAGCACTTGACCTCGCCCTCGCCACCTCCGGACACGAGGACGTTGCTTGCGGCGTCGTACGCGAACGACCAGGCCTCGGACCGGTGCCCGACGATCGTCTCGATGCAGTGCTGAGTCGTCAAGTTCCACAGCTTGATGAACGTGTCCTTGGACGACGACAGGAGGTGAGTCGCTGGCTTGGCGGTCGACACCGTGGTCGCAGTGGACGAAGACGGTTCGGCAGAGGTAGAGGCCGTCGCCGCCTCGGTCCCTTCCGGACGGGCCGCGACGAACGCGAGCGCCGTGATCTGTTCGCGGTGACCCCTCAGGCGGAACAGACCGACTTCTCCGACGACGTCCCAGACGATAATGTCGGTGTCTTTCGCTCCCGTCGCGAGCCTGGTCCCGTCTGCGTCCCACGCGAGCGCCGACACGGCCGTCTTGTGACCGTTGAACGTGACGGTGACGGTTTGCGACTTGCTGTTCCAGATACGGACGGAACCGTCTGCGTAACCGACGGCGAACGCTTCCCAGTCGACCGGGGAGCGAACGATGCAAGTGACGAGAGCTCGCAAACCCGTCTCATGCCACATGGCGACCTGCATCGTGTTCGGTGCTCACGTCAGCGCGCTCCTCGTCGAGATGAGACCTTGCTCGGAGCTGACCTGTTCGCCCTTCTTTACGTCCCAGACGAGGACGTCTTCGAGCGCGGGGCAGTAAGCTTTCCGGCCGTCGTACACGGCGGAACCGGACGAGATGACGCCGAACGCCTCTGTCGGACCATGCCGAGAATACGTCTGGACCATTCTGGGCCGAGCAGTAGTCTGGCTCTATAGAGCAAGAGCGGGTTGGAAGCTCAGCCGGTTCAAAGTCGATTCGCGGCCGAGCAGAGCAAAAGTGGCGGTGCAACCGTCTCTCGCGACTTTCGGTTCTCGTCGTACGGCAGGCCAAAGTGCATTAGATGCAGCGCAAGCATATTCCTCATGGCCAGGAATCAGTCTCGAGGCGGCACAGTGTTGGTTCGAAGGAAACGACCCTTCCCCAAAAGATTGCAGGCGGTTCACGGCCAACGAAGCCAGGGGGAGGACCCCCGGCCTCGCCGGACCGCAAAGCACACACTCCCTACACAGCTAAGTGGGTCATCAAAAGAGAAAGAGGCGGGCGACCAGCGGCGAGGAAATCCCCCCCCGTCCGACAGAGGAAAAGCACCAAAGTTGCACACACACGTCCGTCAAGGGGGAGGTTTACGAGCGGGCGGCAGCGACGGCGTTCTGCGCGGCGGGCGAGATCTTCTTGCCGTCCTTGTTGAAGCGGACGCGGACGGGCGGCGCACGGTTGCGACGTCCCTCACGCGAGCGAACGCGGACGACGTGGGCGTGGATCGCGCACGAGATGCAGTAGTGGATCTTGAGGTACAGCTTCGGGAGAGCGTACTCTGCGCGTAGCGTAGGTGGCGGGTCAGCTCGGCAGCGCGACCTGAGCGGGACACGGCAGCAAACGCACCCGAGTACACCGACGCATCCGAAAGGTCACGGATCGCAGCCGACTCAACCATGTTGCGGACGGTGAAGCGGCGAACGGCCTTGTCCTGCACAAAGGGAAGCAATTCGTCGTCAGCACACCCGCGCTTGCTATGCCATCTCGCAGGACAAGCGAGACTGACCTTGGGGCACATGCGCGAGCAGTTGGAGCAACGGATCGAGGCAACGTGGCCACGGCCCTTCTTGTTGCGGCCGCCGGCTCTTCTCTTCTTCGTCACTGCACACAGTGGAAGCCATTGTCAGTCGAGAGATCCCGGATTGGGAGACGCGATGCTGCCTGTTGTCCATCCCGCTCAGCACGGAGTGGATCCCGAGAACCGTCTGTGAACCCTGGTCCGGCTGGCTGGGCGAGAGGATGAGAGCTGACTCGTGTGATTGTCGAACAGATGGTCGTGGGATGTAGGCGCGAGGATCGATAGGGCGCAGGGTCGAGAGTCGGGCAGAAACCTGCGTTCCCCCGAAAAAAGGCGATCCCGCCTCGAGCTCGTCTGCCGCGCCGACCAGCGACGTAACGAGCGCGCCCATCCTGCCTGCCCTCCAAATCCTGTCTGGCTACCCGTCGAGCCGCCCTAGTGACCCTCCTGGGCGGGGCGTCGGCCGTGCTCACGCGCTCCAGCTCGCGATCGTCGGTCCACCTCCTTTCCGCTTCTCGTTCCGCATCGCGTCGAAGTCGGCGGGTCGGGGCATAGCTTCGAGACCAGGTAGCCGTGGTATACTTACTGGTGAGGGAAGGGGGGTTGGCTTCGGCGTTGGGGGGAACAGCGAGGCGAGGGGAATCAAGCCGGTCGCTCGTCCGCTCGCCAGGCCAGCCAAAAGTTTCCTCCCGCCCGCCGGCGGCACTTTCGATTTTTCTCCTCCCCGCGCCGCGCCCGCCGACGAGCTCAACCTCGTGACGTGGCACACTCCTGTGAACGACTCTCCTCCTATAGTGTCCGCGCTTCTGCTTTCGAAGATGATGCGGTTGAAACTGATTTGCACAATGAGGCGTGTATACTGCGTGCTAAACAAGGTCCGAGCGCAAATAAGATCGGCCGTGGGAGGCGGATGAAAGACTTATGACTGTAAGGGTAAAAAAGAAGACCGAGGTGGGAACTGTATGTAAAGGAGGAGACCCATGCAAAAGTGAGGAGTTGCGTATAGTGGAAGGTGGTATAAGCCCCCGGAGGAGAAAGAGAAAAGGGAAGCGACGAATAGAACCCAAGAGAGTGGAAAAGCGATAGCTGGTTCCCGGTTACGACAAGGTAGGGTCCGAACGTCCGGGTACGGAATGATGACGGCGAGGCGTGCGAACGATGATGCGAGGGGCGGGCGGACAGGCGAGGTGAGGCTGGAGAACTGGGGAAACCGGGAAACGTGGACTCGGGGCGGAATGCGACCCGCTCAGCGCTGAGCGGGAGCAGCGCCGCCCTGCTGTTGCTGCATCGCCTGCTGCTGCTGTACATCTGTTCACCGGGACCAGAGTCAGTCACACGGGATTCGCGAAGGCGTATCGGAGAGGTCCGCTGCGAGCGGAGAGTCCGCGATATAGACTCGGGAGGAAGTGGGCGCGAACTCACAAGCTGCCCACTGAGCACCATACTGGGCTTGCCAAGCCGCCATAGCGGCCGCCGCCGCTGCCGGATCTTGCAGGGCGGGTGCCTGCTGCTGCTGCTGAGCTTGAGGTGCGGGGTAGCCATATCCGCCTCCACCAATCGGCGCAGGTGCAGCAGCTCCTCCTCCGTCGGCTCGGTCCTTGCCCCACGACAGCTTGAGCCCGCGACCGTGGACCATCGTTCCGTTCAAGTTGACGATCGCGTTGGCGGCGTTCTCGTGCGTGTCCATCTTGACAAACGCGAACCCGCGGTCGCCTTGCAGGCGGACCTCGACGACGTAGCCGAATTGCTGGAACAACGGGATCAGGTCGGCCTGCGTGACGTACGGGACGAGGTTGCCGGCGTACACGGTCGACGCGTGCGGAGGCGCCTGTGTGACGACGGCGTCGTACTGACGGGGGCACCACGTTAGCTTGCGCTGTTCTCGCTCGTTGTGGAGGACGACTCACCGAGCCGACGCTGGCACCACCACCGCCTCCAGAGGACATTCCAGGACCGCCGCCGGGCCTAGAGAGGAACAATCAGCCATCTACGAGTGGCTGCAAAAGCCGGGAAACGACTCACTGTCCCTGGTTCTTCTGGTTCGCCCAGTTGCAGCGGATCGCCCGCGCGCCGAGCCACTCTCCGTTCATCGACGCGATCGCCTGCTCGGCGTCGGTCTTGTCGCGGAACGCGAGGAACCCATACCCGCGCGACTTGCCCGTGTTGGCGTCCCACATGACGCGCGCGTCCGACAGCGAGCCGAACGCCTGGAACGCCTTTTGGAGGACGGCGTCGTTGACTTCGGGCGAGAGGTCTCCGACAAAGAGGTGGAAGTGCTGGGACAAGTCCTCCTTCTGGGTGTTGGTGTTCTGGTACGCCCAATTGACGCGCACCTCCATGTCGAAGATCCGGCGGCCGTTCAGGGTCTGGAGCGCCGTCTCGGCGGACCGCATCTCGTGGTACTCGACAAAGCCGTAGTTGATCCCGCCGTGCTGCATCGACCGGTCGGGGATGATCTTGACTCCGAGGACGGGACCGGCGACGGCAAAGATCTCTTGGAGCATGTACTCGGTGACACGCGGGCTGAGGTTGCCGACGTACAGATGGGCTCGTTTCGGCGGTTCTCCGTTCGGTCCGACCATTGACCTGGAAAGACCGGAACCACGCCCGCGGTGAGAGAGAGAGAGAGAGAATCGGCCTCGGGGGGATCAGCGAAACTGGTCTGAAAGCCGATACGGAAACCGAAGGCAGACTCACGGCTGGCCATAGGCGGGAGGTACCGAAGCTGGGAACGCGTCCATGACGGCGACGAGTGGCGAAAGTCGGAGGTTACTTGGTAGCTAGCAGCAGCAGGTTGCGGCGGTACCGGAGAAGGATCGACGACGAGCTGGCAGAGGCGAGACGGCGGCAGGGACAGCGCAGGACGTAGCTCGGTGAGCAGACCAGAGAGCGAGTTCCTCGACTGTGACTCGGCGAGTTCGGATACACTACAGCGATCGCACGCGGGTCTGCGGGTGGCCGCGATTTTCTGGCGAGCTGTCGCGAGGTCGAAGCGATCGACAGCGTGCAACTCTTTTTTTCCCTCGCGCGGAAGCAAGGCCCGGAATTCCAAGGTACTGCAGAGTAATCAGCCGGCCGGTAGTCTTATTGTAAAGCGAGTCTTGTATTCCCACCAGCGATCTCTCGGCACGAACCAAAGTGTCGCTATGGCCCACCCTACAGTTGGAGGAAAGGGACTGCCCCCAGTCGTCTCAGCTCCAGTCTATCTGCCGTCTTCGCCTGCGACTTCGACCGCAGGGTATGGCGGGTACCTCGCCGCGTCGTCGTCGAAACTGCCGTCGTACTACGCTACGACCGCCGGACCGCCGCCAGACCTGACGGCGAGGTTGCAACTGAAAGCCAAGTATGCTCGGATCCAGGCGAGGTACAACAGGGCGATCGAGGTGCGCTCCCTGGTCCTTGGCGAAGACTTGTCCATTCCCCCACTTGCACAAGACAGGCGCGACTGACGGGCGCCTCTTCCTTTGCAATGCTGCCGAGCAGGCCCGCCGGGATCTGACGATCGAACTCGAGGAGAAGGAAGCGACGCAGCAACGCTTACAGGACGAGGTCGAGTGCGTCGACTCGGACTACCGCTCCGGAACGGGACGAATTTGGCCCCCTTTGCTGACACGCATACGCTCTCGTCAGCTTGATCCTCGACCAGATTCACGACTCGGACTATGCCCATCTCATACCGAAACGCGACTCGCTCTTCTCCGATGACGAAGGCGATGATGAGGGGGAGGAAAACGGCGACGAAGCAAACGGCGCCGGCTCAGGTGACGATTCGGGACTCGGCGCGAATGGAACAACAGAAGGGGCCACAGCAAGAACGGCGGTCAGGAAGGGAAAGCGGAAAGCGGATGATCGAGATCTGGACGACTTGGAGGACCAGCGCAGGAGGCAGCTCGAGGTGCACTATGGCATCGACGGCACCAGGCAGAACGTGAGAGGCGCCTCCCAGCCTGTGCGATCACGTCCTTCGATGGCAAGCTGACACGGACTGTGCTGCTTGAAAGGTCTCTCGCATTCCGACACCTCCGCCCCAAAACGCGCGGCCACCTGCAGCCGCACCGACCGACGCTCCGGTGTCGCAGCAGCCTGCTTCCGCACCCGCCGTCCCTGGTTCTATACCACCGCCACAATCAACCGCGGCGCAGACACCAGCTCCGGCGCCGACGCGGATCAAACTAAAGTTCGGAGGCGGCGGAGGTAGCTCCGCAGCTGGTCCGGCTTGACAAGCGTACCCGTCTTTGTGCATTGGTGAACCGTACATGAGGCACATACTCTGTTGTCATGGTCCGAGCGAGGATTGAGCTAAGTTCCACCAGCTAGCCCTGGAACGGGAAGCTTCGTGCCGCGAGATCGCAAGTGGGCGCTGAGCGGGGGCAGTGCCGCCCTGGCTGTTGCTGCATGGCTCAATGCTGCCGAACTCCTACTGACCGGATTTGACGGTCAGTCAAACACGACTGAGAAGGCATCCCCGGGAAAGTCCCACGCGGGACAGTTCCGCAGCATGAGTCGGATGGGTGTGCGCCCGAGAGTTCCTCTCTCCATCGCTGGAGATATAGCTCCGCGAGAGCTTAAGGATGGGACAGTGAAGCATAGTTCCGTTCAGCTCGACGATCGCGTGAGCCGAGTTCTAGTGCGTGTGCACGCTCGACGAAAAGGAGGTCGACGCTGAGGTGGACGACGACAGCCCTCTTACGCCTCGCCCGCTTGTCCGCGGGACCGGACCAGACTCTCGACCCGGACGCTCAGTGGGATAGAGTGTGAGTGATTGCGTATGATGGCACAGCAACAGAAAGTACAGGATGTTCCGCGCCGGCTCCGGCACTCAAGAGAGGAGCCGGCCAAGGCCCGTGAAGAAACGATCGTCGTGGACCCCCCGCAGTGTATCGGAGAAGCTCGTCTAAGTTAGAGATGTCGGTGAAAAGAGGGTCGGAGTTCCGAATCGGCGAGATCAGTGCTGGTTGTCCCAAGGCAGCGGACCATCGAAAAGCTTGTTGTCGAGCGGGCAGTACTCGAACAGTTCTTTCAGTTCCGGAGCTGCACCCAACGCCGGATCGTCAATGTCAGCGAGTCCAGCAAAGTTGACCGCTTCGGCCCACGCAGACCGACTCACCGGAGGAATGGTAGCCATGGAACCGGCGGAACGGGTTCCGTTTCCTCCGCTTGGCGAGGAGTTTCCCGTGACAGCCATACCGGTCATGGCGGTACGGTTCCAGCCCGTACTTGCGCTGCAGCGTCAAAGTACATGATCAACCTCCCGTAGCCATCGCCCTCGGCCCACGGCGAGGAAACGCACCTCTCCCTCATAATCGGGACTGGTGTCGCCCTCGTTATCGATCCCGATGTAGTCAAACTTGTCCTCCGGCCAGCGGATCGCCATTCGGTGCACGTCTTGGTACCGGGCGCGCTTCATGCCGTAGCCGATGACCGTGATTCGCTCGGGATAGTGGCCGCTGAACCTGAGGCGGAGCAAAGATGCATTAGCACCTGGTGACGCGCAGCACTTCAAGTCGAACCGTGACGCACTCTTTGAAGCGTGCGATCGAGAAGAGCAAGTTCTCCATCGAGTCGAGCGCAAAGTCCTGCGATTCCCGACGGTTCCAGATCAACTTCATGAGGTCGTGCGCGCTCGAGATGCCCGCGCCTGGGGAGCCTCGATGCGCTGCTGTCCGAGTCGGGAAGACCCACCTCGGTCGTGACCCGCTCAAACTCGTCTTCGGGGTTCTTGGCCCGCCTCTTCCGCTCGTCCTCGTCCATGAACTGGGTGTACAAGTTGCCGACTTTGGCGAGGCGCGCGTACGACATGCCTTCGGTCGCGTCTGCGTGAGAGCGAGTCTGGCCGCTGTCGGTTTCGTCACACCGGAGAGAAGAACGTCAGTATGGACGCGGTCTGAGGCAAATCAGGCGCAGTGCGGATGACACACCCTGAGAAGACGAGGAGGGCTTGCGGATCCCGAACAGCAATCTCGACTCTGTGCGTCGGGCTAGGAGAAGTCAGTCCGAGCCAGCAAGACCGGACCGTGTCACGGACGATGAGAACCGTAAGCCCGCACGCACCCTTTGACAATGTGCTTGAGGTAGGTCCGGACCTGACCGCCCTTTTGCATCGGCTCGAGGATCCAGTCGCGGTCGCGAGCCGCGAGCGAGGCGTCGCAGCCGGACCAGATCGCGTGGCCGGGGACCTATACCGGTCCAGCGGTGCGTCAGACGGCTTTCCGGTGACGGAAGAAGCGACTACAAGGAGCCCGAGAAGAGATGGGGAGCGCACCATGACCATGTGTTTGAGTGGCTGGTTCGACGGCTCGATGGTGGACAGGACGGATTCGGGGATCTGCGAGTCGACGAGGGCGAATCTCCGCGGTCGCAAGATCTGTTTTCGGGCGGGAGAGAAGTCAGCTCGCCGCTTCCAACTGAGCCGGCGCAGACGCGAAGCGCAACTGACTCCGACTGCGCCTCCTGCAGCTCCGAGGGCGAGGAGGCGGACGTTCAACAGGACCGAGACGGCTGCGGTTGCTGCGAGCATCCAGACTGCGAGCCTCGTGGCCCTCGACCTGGCGGTCAACGGTCTCGACCCGAACCGGACGTGCAAGCTGCCTCCCTCGTCGTGGTGGCGGTGATCGTGTCGGTGCGTCGCTGGGGAGGAAGAAGAGATGCCGAGCGAGCCGTAGAGGGCGGATTTCCAGTCGGACGGGATCCGGTGAGATGGGTTTGCCGACCGCGAGGAGTGGAACGTGGTGACGGGGTAAGGGAGCGGATCCCCGATCACGCGGTCCATCACTGCGGAGAATCTAGCCTGAGCGTCTTGAGCGTGTAGCGTCGAGCAGAGGGAAGTCGGGGAGTCCGGCGGGTTCGACTCGCTTTTCGGCGAAAGGGCGCCGTGGGCCAGCCCGACGGTCAAGAGCGGAGGGTCGCGGGGGGCCCTCCTCGGATAGCCGTGCGTCCGAAAGAGCGTGGAAGTAAACGAGTGAGCGAGAGCAGACGAGCAAACGAGCAAACGTGATCGAAGTCGACGGGTGGGGTTGGCGAAAACGGCACCCACTTTGGACGCCTAAACACTACACACTACGCACTCTGCACTCTGCATGCTCGACGTCAATTACGCTGACACGTCATGGCTCAGGCTCGCTGTGTTGCCCGCGCGCTTCGCTCGACGCGAATGGCTGCCGATCGATCTCGCGGCCCCTCAGGCCTCCGCTGCTCTCCCCCGTCTCGTCGACACCCAGTGTTCGCCTCCGCCTACAACTTCGCAGGAAACGCATGGATTTGCGGGATGGGAAGTGCTGGAGACCGCCCGGACGCCGCCCGGAGCGGCATCACATCACAGTCGCCGACTGAAGGCTTGACAACTCGGGATCTGTAGCCCGCTAACATGACATGCCGGTTTCCGCCCAGGCTTCCGCTGCGCCCGTACGACGGTGCTCGCTCGATGACAAGCCCGAAATGCGCTCGGATAACCTCGTTGCACCGAAAGGCTACAAGAGAATGTGCCGTGCGGCGAAACCTTCTACCGGCCAAGCCTGTCACCTTCCCTTCCCCTCATCCGACTGTGAAGCGTAGCGGATAGCGATTTTGGAACGGCGTAATGACGCAGAGCGCGATAGC
Organism: Rhodotorula taiwanensis; assembly: GCA_002922495.1. Taxonomy (NCBI): domain Eukaryota; kingdom Fungi; phylum Basidiomycota; class Microbotryomycetes; order Sporidiobolales; family Sporidiobolaceae; genus Rhodotorula; species Rhodotorula taiwanensis. Next base: position 218,898 of record PJQD01000050.1, on the reverse strand, counting down.
AGACGGGCACGTAGAGCACAGAGGCGGGTCTCGGGGTTGCATCGGCTGCATCGGCGGACGCGCTCCTTTCGAGGGGCGTCTGTCGGCGAGGTCACCTGCACGAATCCGCTTCAATGCCCGGACGTGCCGCGCGGTGACTGTGCCGATCGTCGAGATCGAGGTTGGCTGTAGCGAAGGCGGGATGATGGGGGCTCGCACAGGCGTTGGGAGGACGCGTGACGCGACGGGCAAGCCGTACAGGGCCGCATCCGAGCAGCAGCCGACATCCAGCGAGTCAGGCTTGACATGCGAGATAAGTGCACAGTGCAGAGTGCAGAGTGCGGAGTGCGCGAAAGTGGGTGCCGTTTCCTACGTCCGTAGACGGGGACGACCAGCCTCCCAGCCTCCCTCTCCTCCTCTACAGCTCTGAGGCTTACTGCTACACCAGGCACACGATCGTATCGCAGTCTAGCGAGCTGGCAGCCATTGAACTTGGCCTTACGCCTGCCCTCGACTTTGTCTGCCGACGAGGCTCGCGGTTTCCCGCCGCCCTTCCTCGACTCGGGCATCCACACGCGAGGCGATACAGCTACCATGACTACAGACGGACCCACTCCCGTCCGGCTCGAACGGCTAGCGAACGAGGAAGACGACGACAACGGCGACGTCGACTCGGCTGCGGCTCCACCTCGTTCTGGCATCGCGTCGTCTCGCTCGGCAGCCACGTTCCCGCCCGCATCGTTGCAGCAACCGCAGGCTTCCACTTCGACCTCCTTGCTCAGTCCCGCAACTCCCGGAGACGGACTCGCCGCTCTCTCGCAGTCGCCGACAGCAGTCACCGCGACCATGACCAGGTCCCGGTCCGGGTTGGGCACAGTCGACGCCCAGGTGTACGGCGTCATCTGCGTCGGGTTCGATCACACCCTCGGTCCCAACATCGAGTTCGCGTACCCCGAACACCTCGCCGACAACGCAGACTTGAACAAGAACTTGCCGTTCCTCGCCTTGCCGGACGGTGCCCATGCAGTGCGTTCCCACGACCTTGTCAGAGACGGTACCATTGACTGACCCTTAAAATGGACGCCCCCCGCGGCACACACAGCGCGATGAGGACTATTCCTACTTTCACTTGCTCGTACCGACCATCGCACCGGACCGAACCATCTTTGGCATCTCGTGCAACCGGCAGATCTCGGCGGACCAACTCCTCCGTAAGGGCAAGGAAGTCACGCGGAGCACAGTCCAAAAGGCGATCGTCATCCTCGCGTCCAAGGTCAGGCTTCAACGATCGCACTCGAACCAGTCCAGCTGACTAACCTGGACTGTCCGCGCGCGCGCGCGCTCGCAGCCCGTCTTTGGCGCCCTCCGCGACAAACTCGGCGTCGTCACGCGGTCCTTTTTCGCTCAGCGCAACTTTGACGACAAGTCGATCCTCGTCGACTTGTTCAACAGCTTTGAGGCGGCGGCCCACGCCGCTGCCGAGTCGGCAGAGGCGAAGCGGCGCGAGAGTCTCGCTCGCGCGCGGGCAGAGGAGGAACAAGATGAGCGAGGGACGGCGGGGACGGCGGATCGGAAGGGCAAGGGGAGGGCGAGCTCGGAAGAGGAGTCGGCGCCGATCTCCGTGGTGGAGGGAGCGGAGGCCGCCCAAATACCCGAGGGAACGGCCCTGCCGGCTTCCCCTGCCAGCAAGAGGTCGTCACGGCAACGTCTGAGTCTCCGCCTCTCGGGACGGACACTCGACGCTGCCGCCACCGCCGATGACGAGGAGCCGCCGGAGAGTCCACCGCCAGAGGAAAAGGAGCGCGCGGCCGAAGAAAGCGGCGAGATGTACATGGGTCAGTCCTCTTCGTCCGCCTCTACTCGTGAGGTCATCACGGGCACATACGTCCGCCCGGGGTAATGTCTACCCTGAGAGGGCGGACCAAGGGAGCTGTAACGACTGACCTGCCCGGGGCGAGCAGGTACCTCATTACGCGAGCTCGTGTATCGGTTTCGCTTCAAGACGCTCATGCTCTTGAAGCTCTTGATGCTTCAACGGAGGGTGAGGCCGGATGAGCGAGACAGCTCCCGGACCGCGAATTCCTGATCACGCCCCCGCATTCACAGGTCATGTTCTACGCCGCAAATACACCCGTCGAGCAGCTGTGCACCTTCCAGTACTCTCTAGTGACGCTTATACCTGGTGAGTGAATCCGGACCGCATCCATGAGGCAAAGACACTGATCCCCCTTCTCCCGATACGCCAGCCCTCTTGACGAACCTCGAAGATTCGGCTTCGCCTGTGCTGGACGAGCGAGCGAAGCGGCGGAAGAAACCTTCCAGCCTGCGCACGAGCGACAAATACAGCTTGATCCGGTACCTTGGTCTGCCGCTCGACGTCTTTGGAAAGGTTCGTCTTTGGGTTCGCGTTGACGCCTTGTCTGGCTCAACCATGGGTTGACACCAGAACGTTCTCTGTAGGACTCGTTCTTCCAGCCGTACCTACCCCTGCAGCAGATCGACTTGCTCAAGACCAGGTCGTACCTCGTCGGGACGACCAACAGTATCTTCCAGCAGCAGCGGGATTGCCACATCGACGTCTTGGTGAACGTGAGTGCGATCGCGCGACTTCTAAATCTGCTGGCTCCTGCTGCGATTGCGGGAGGGCCCAGCATAGTATCAGTCGTTGGTTCCACTCACGCTCGCATTGCTCTGCGCAGATCGATTCGGCAACGCTCGACATTCTGAATCCCAAGCTGACAGCGCTCGTGACGCTGACCGCCGCCGACCGGAAATGGATGGACGAGATCGTGACGCTCGTCGACCAGTCTTGGAACGCCGCCGACCCGTCCAGACCGCTCGGACAGGGCTTCGTCGGCAGCGACGATTTTATCCGCGCAAAGTTTGAGGAGTATGTCTGCAGCCTGTTGGCGTGCGTCAAGTTTGGCGACTTTTTGAGCAAGGAACGAGGCGAGAGGGTCGAAATGTTGTTGTCCGCTCCGGGTGAGTCGGTTGGCTCGAGCTGCGTGTCCTCGCGACTGTGCAAGCTGATCCGCCTCGCGTTGGACTAGAACTCGAATCGTACAACCCGTCATCTTTCAACGAAGCGTTCATCAAGGCGTTCAAGCACACGGCGGCGTACGAGTCTTGGGACCGCATGACGGACGAAGTCATCTTTGACCTCGTCGAGCCAAAGTGAGTCGCCCGAGACCACGATCGCTGAAATCCGCGTGCTGATGACAGGTCCGCAGGCATCCGATGGAAGGCAAGACGAACCCGATCGAAGACGTTGGTATCCGACTCGTCCATGGGCTCCACGACTCGCTCCAAGACGTGACCCTGCCGAACCTGTCTCAGCTTCCCGGCAACCTGAACCTCCAGAACATCAATCTCGCGCCGTTGCCGATGAAGGCGCGCGAACGGCTCTCGAAAGGCTGGACGAGCGGCTGGGAAGCGATGGAGCAGCTCAGGGACGACTGGAACAAGCGCGTCTCGACCGGCTCGCTCGGGGACCAGGAGGTCTACGCGCCCAACGCCCCGCCAGGCGAGGCTTCCCTCGGAACGCCCCCGATCCCGCCTACTAGCCCACAAGTCGGACAGGCGTTCTTCGCTGGCGTCGACGTGGCCAAGTCGGGTGCGGCCTCCCTCGCGACGGGCATCGGCTCTTTTTTCGGGAGTCAGGCGCGCAAGACGAGCTTCTTCGGGAACGGCAGTGGGTCCGGAACGGTTCCGACGCGCGCATCGCTCGCTGCTTTGTCGACAGATCCGGACGGCGGTGTTGGGCTCGTCGCACCCGTCGTCCAGCCAAAACTTTCGACTTCGCCGGGCGGGACCTCGTTCTTGCGCCCGCTTTCGACGGCGGCGGCGGCGACAGTCCAAGCGTCTCCTCCCTCCCGTTCAACCTCACCGGTCCCTTCCTCGTCCGCTACCGTTCCCGAATCTGCTTTCAGCCCTTCGCCCGCCGCCACCCTCGCTTCGAAACAGCAGCGTCCGACCGCACCTGCCGGCATCGGCGGGTTCTTCGGCGGCCTCCGGCGCACCCTCTCCCCTGTTCCTGGAGGAGAGCCCAGTTCGGCCGCTTCGACTCCGGGGACGGCGAGTACAGCGGGCGAGTCCGGATTCGGGACACCGCCGCTCTCGAGCTTCCTCGGCGTCGGCGGCTGGGGCGCGAGTGCCGCAACAAGCCGGAAACCGACTCATGAACGTGCCTCTGCTCCGAGCGGTCCGCCTCTGCGTGCGCGTGACATCATGGGAGACTTGGGCGGTCAAGCGGACGATAGCGACGAGGAGGACCAGCACCGGGATTCTCTCGAAGCGGACCGAGAACGTGAGCGGACTCGCCGTAAATTGGAAGGCCTGTCGATGTAGCTGCATTACGCTGGAGTCCTACACCGCTGCCCGTCCGTTCTGTGTCCTGCGACGCACGAGCGAAATTTCCGCGGCTGTTCATGGAAGTGTCACGTGACGGTCCGCTTCCAATCGACTGGGCTCTGCGTAACGCACTCTACGATCTCATCAAGCTCGTGCAAACGCTCATCCGCTCGAAAACCGCAACTGCTGCCGGCCTGGGAGGTCACACGGCGCCATGTGTGGGATCGCTTTCTCGCTGGAAGTCATCGATGCGGCGCGCGACTCTTCGCAAACGGACGCAATCTGGCAGAGCTACACAGACGCTGTGAGGTCCCGAGGTGCGTAGCCAGTCTGTAAGCGAGTCCAGCGTATTCCTGAGGTCGCTCCTACGCTGCAGGTCCCGACGCTTCCGATAGCTTCATCCGCCGACTCGAGAACTCGAGCGGCTCGCAACTTCAGTTACGCTTCCATGGTTCCGTTCTTCACATGCGGGGTGACCAGGTTACGCCGCAGCCGCTCGTCGCCGAGAACGGCGACGTGCTTCTCTGGAACGGCGAGGTCTTTGACGGTCTCGAGGTACGTCCCGAACGGGCAAAGTCGCGGAGTCTGCGACTGAGGGTCTGAATGCAGATCGGAGAACACGAGAATGACGGCAGGAAACTGTTGGATCGGATAGAGCAACTCGGACCTGCCAACTTTCTCGAGGCGATCGCACCCGTCGAGGGCCCGTACGCCTTCGTCTACTTCGCAGCTTCGACCGGCATCCTGTACTACGGCCGCGACCCTCTCGGACGGCGCTCTCTGCTGCATCGGTCTGATCAAGGGTCTTCTACGTTTGCGCTGGTGTCCAACGCTCCGATCGGAAATGCGGGTCCGCAAGATTGGACCGAGGTTGACTGCGCGGCGATTCACTCCTTGAAGCTCGGAGACTGGCCCGCCGCGGTAAGCTCCATGCCGTGTAACAAGACGGCCTCCTTTCGGCCGCGCTGACATGAGACCTCGAACAGCCCGAGTCAAGATCGTTTGTGCGCAGACATCCCTCTCTCGCTACCGAAAACGACCATCTCGTATGTCCGTACGAGCCCAATTAATCAGTCAAGGGTACTAATCCCTGATGCAAGGGCAGGTCTACCCGTTCGACCGGCTCAATCCGGCATTGCCACGGCTCGGAGACGCAGTCCCGATGACTCGCATGCTTCCGCCCGGACCCGTCATCGGTCCGAAGCTCATGGACGTCGTACACACATTCCTTGCCGAGCTTGAGCGAGCCGTCCGCGCCCGTGTCGCTACGGTCCCACCTTTCCCACCTCCTCCGGCGGCTCGGATCGCCGTCCTCTTCTCGGGCGGGATCGACTGCACTGTCGTGGCGGCCGTGCTCGATCGAGTCCTGCCGCAATCCGAGTCAATCGATCTCGTCAACGTCGCGTTCGAGAACCCACGGAGCCTGAACGCCCGCGAGTTTGCGCAGCAGCACCCGCCGAAACCGTCACGGCGTGGTATCCGCGGACCTCGCTGGAAGACGGGCGATTCCGAAGTCCCCGCATCGACAGAACCGATCTCGACCGACACAGAGCAGTCGAGCGCGCCACTCGGTCCGTATGACGTGCCGGACCGCTTGACCGCTCGCGAGGCGTGGCAAGAACTTAGAACGCTACGGCCGGATCGTCAGTGGAACCTCGTCGAGGTCGATGTCCCGTATCAAGAAATGCTCGAACATCGACAAAGGGTGGTCGACCTCATGAAGCCGCAGAACACCGTGATGGACCTCAGCATCTCTCTCGCATTCTACTTTGCCGCTCGGGGTCAAGGGCATCTCGCGACTGCGGGTCCGGATCAGCAGGAGCCACCAGAGTACACGTCGCGGGCCCGGGTTCTCCTCAGCGGACTCGGCGCCGACGAAGTGCTAGGAGGTTATGCGCGCCATCGTCGAGCCTTCAGCCAACCGGTTGCACCGGCCGTCAACGGCGGAACGGACGAGCAGCCGGTTCCTGGCCCGCCGGTGAACCAGAATTGGCAGGCGCTTCTGGCCGAGCTGCAGATGGATCTCGACCGGTTACCGACTCGAAACCTCGGACGAGACGATCGGATCATCTCGACGCACGGCAAGGAGGCGCGCTATCCTCTCCTAGCCGGACACGTCGTCGACTTCCTCGCGAGGCAGCCGGTCTGGTACAAGGCCGACATGCGGTTTGAGGAAGGCGTCGGCGACAAGATGCTGCTCCGGATACTGGCGCGCGAGCTCGGGTTGCGCGAAGCGGGTCGGCGCAAGAAGCGAGCCATCCACTTTGGCGCAAGGACGGCCAAGATGGACCTTGGTGACGGAAAGGCGAAAGGGACCGACCTCCTGTAGCCATTTTCATCCCTTCCCCAGCACATGTCCAGGCTAACGAGGTCAGAGTGCAACCATGAAAGCTACATGTATATCTCGGGACGGCCATAGAAGAAGGAAGCTAACGAGAACGGGAGCAGGGAAGGATGGATGCGAAGGTAAGAGTGGAAGGGCAATGCGTTACGGTTCCGCCTCCTCCTCGACGGGGTCCGGCATGACAAAGACACGCTTCGCGAGCGGGCTGCCGACCCTCGGCGCGTACTGCAGGCTCTTGCGACGAGCACGCTCGATCGAAGCGGCGATGCTCGCTTTCAGAGCCGAATCGTCCGGGTTCGCCGCGCTGAGGTTGGCTCGCGCGTTGTTGAGTGCGGCCAGAGCACGCGGTTCCATCGACCTGCGCCGTTTGATCGCAACTTGGCTCGCCTTGTCCTTCGCAGGACCCGAAAGTCCGAGTGCCGCCTGTGCGGTCGCCGAGACGTTGTCGGCGTTCTCCTTGCCACGGCCGGGCGCGAGGGTGGTCCCGACTTCTTCCACCTTGAATTTGGTTTCCTCGACGCGCATGTTGAGTTCTGCGCATTGCACGACCCAGGCGATGCCGACCAGGTGTGGCTTGCGATGCAGTGGGAGCTGACGGTAAAAGTCGAGAGTCGTCGGCTTGCCGGCTTTGTAAACGATGTGGGTCGTGATGGAGGACGGTCGGACCGTCACCTGAAGAAGGAGCTTGGTCAGAGATCGGGGCATCCGGAGGCGCGCGAAATGGCAGAATACTCACTCTGGCTCCGAGGTCTTTGAGCATGTCGACAAATATCATGCCCGAGTCATCGCCTTCTGCCGTCCGAACGTCAACAAAGGCGACGACACCTTTCAGGCACGACTTGGCGCGAGCCGGTCTTTGCGCGCCCGGCTGAGCGCCGGACGTGGATCCGAGGGGCAGGCGACCCGCAGAAGCCGAACCGGTCGGGGCGCCGCCGTTCTCGGACTGCTGAACGGTAGACGCGGCCAAACTCGCGCGGCGCCGCGTCGCTGACGCCGCAGCTGTAGACGAAGGCGGTTGCGGTCCTCGGTGCAGTGATGGCGCACTCGCTGAACCTCCGAGGGGACGTCCCGTACGAATTACCGAAGCTGCTCGTCGAGCCGTATTTGTCGCGACGGGCGGCGGCGGCATCGTCGACGAATCGAAGGTGGTCCGGCGTCCAGACAAGGTCGTGCTCGGCAGTCCGCCGACGCTGGTGGCGCGGCCGGACGGGCCAGTCAGAGCGGACGTTCCCGCGGCGGCAACTTTGGGTGCTTGCAAGCGGCTGAGCATGCTCTGCAGGTTTGCCAGTCGCCGAGCCGTTTCGTCCGCGCGCGACGATGTCGCAGTCGACGCCTGCGAGGTATCGGAAGCGAGAGAGGTGTCGGCGGTCTCGCTCATCGAGACGTCGTCCTCGACAGCCGGCAATTCGACTCGAGCGCTTCGATCTGGATCGAAAAGTGAGAGAGTCGGGAGGATAAGGTTCGTCGGGGCGCTCAGGGTCACAGCGGAGGCGATCGGAGAAGAGGGTGCGAGCGAAAGGGACCACATCGGAGGGTGTGCCGGACTGCCCGTTCTCGTTTCGCTCTCCGCGGCAGGCTTCTCGGCTACGACGGTCTGCTCCGATGCCGTGACGACGCGCTCAGTCGTCTTGATGCCGTCTTGCCTCGCTGGGCTCGGCGACGGGTTGAGCAGCTGCGCCCGCGATACGAAGAGCCGCGGACTGTGCGGGACCGGCCTATTCGTCAAGTCGGGCAAGCCAAAGGTGCGACCGGGAGTCCGCTGCATCGGCACCGACTTTTGCGATCCGCCCGAGGATGCTGCCGCTATCGCCGCGGGCTCAGGACCCGTGCTCGAGGCGCTGCGAATCTGTCGTGCAGGAGAGGACGACTTGGCGGGACTGCTGATGACAGGTCCGAAGACGTCATCACTGTTGACCGCAGCGTCACGAGACTCGTCGCTGTCGACCGTGTGAATGCGCTTGTGCTCGCGCTTCGACGGACTGAAGTATATTGGGGCGCCGTTCTCGCGCTCCTGAAAGTCGAGAGCGGTCGCATCGCGCTTTCGTTTCGACTTGAGAGGCGGCTCAACGGTCGAAGGCGGCGCTCCCGTCGACACTGGAGCGCTGCCCGGCTGCGATGCGGCAGGAGCGTATTCGACAGGCGTTTCGTCGAGAATGCGGAAGACGCTCTCGGTCGAACCATCGATCGGTACGTGCGGTGCGATACGAGCATTAGCGAGTAGAGCAATCGGTGAGCGGGTAGGGACCGCTGCCGCAGGATGTGCACCGGCTTCGGTCGGGAAGCGACCTCCCGAAGTCGAAGGCGAGAATTGAGACTGGCGGGAAGACGCGGCGAGGTAACCGAGCGAGCTCGAGGCGGCTCCTGCAGTCGCTCCCAGCGCCGGATTCTCAAAGGCGTACGTCGGCCGGACGAATGCAGTCGAGAACGGGTCGGACGGCCCGCCGCGCGGCGCGGTCGCGGGACCGGCCGACTCCACCGCCGCCGCTTTGAACGGAGTCCGATGACCAACGACGGCCGGCCCTGCTCGGACGACCCCCATGCCAGTCATCTGACCGGCCTCAATTCGCGATAACCGGCGTGCGCGGTTCCTGGGCTTGGCGACTTCAGTAGGTCCTGACAGTGTCGTTGTCGGAGCCGTCGGAAGCTGCGACTGCTGTGCTGGGTGCACTGTCAAGCGCCGCGCCCTCGTAGTCGGTACTGATGTTTGTATCCGGGTTGCGCTGCCCGCTTCTGCGGCTGCACTCCGTTGCGATACAGACGGTGTCGACGATTGACTGAACATTCGTGTCGACCCTTCGTCGGTATGTGCGCCGTTCGCCAGGGATTGCCGAGAGCGCAGCCGAGTGACGAGCGAGTCAGAAGGAAGCGCGGAAGCGTTCCGCGATGTCCGGTCTGGCTGTGCAGCAGCGACAGGTCCTGCGAGGATACGGCGGGTTGCGAGTCGAGTCGCTCGTCGGAGCCCTTCGCTCGCCGTTTCAGACCGCTCTGCTGCCATGTCTCGAATTCTGCACGATCTAGCGTCAGTTTACTTGCCATCGTCCGTCGTGGTTCTGCGGCTCACGGGTTCCTGGCTGCTGTTGCCGCCGTGGACTATGGCAGTTGAATGACGCGCGGACGGCGTGTTTCTGGTCCCCGGCTTGAGCTCCTCGCCCCTGCCCACTTAGGCGATTGCGAGAAAGCGAGTACGACCGCACTGAGCCCTCCGTCAGCGGAATCAGATCAGCCGAGGTGCAGAGGAACGCAGTCAAACGGATTCACCGCTCCCTTCTGCAAAACACGGCGAGGCGGTGCACCTTTCCCCGTCATGGTGCAAGCTGGGAGCCTCCCCTTGCCAGCATTACAAGCCGCGGACTTGAGCGGACTTTACTTCGATCGTCCCATCATGTCCGATGGACTGCGGGGTATCCTGCAGACCGCGAGCTTTCTGTGTCTCGCGCGGACGAGCTCGAAGCGGGACGACATACAGGGCCAACTTGCTACCCGCAGGATCGCCAAGCTCGTTCCCACACGCAGCACCTCTTGATGACGAGGCCAGATCAGGCGGCGCAAACGTCCGGACTTCCGGAGTAGAGGCTTCCTGCTGCGCCGGACCTGCGAACGCAGACAAGGTGTGGCGGGACAGCGTAGAGTCCAGAAGCAGGGACGTCGGGAAGGCCGGGAAGAGGACTCGCAACCGTTCGATCGCCAACGAGAAGATCGTCTTGATTGGACCCGCGGCGGTCCCCCTGACGCCGCCGCGCTCTGGAAGCTCATTTCTGTCAATCGCCTCGCCGCGGTCCGGCATTAACCCTCGAGGCGAGCTCTCTCAGGTACCGCTTCCTGTGCGCAAGGGAGCTCTCCCGCAGCAGCTGCTCTCTCTCCATGTCCAAGGGGTCATGAATCGCAGCCGATTGGGTTTCCCGCCCGGCTTGTCCCTTCTGCCCTGGCCGCCGGCGAGGCGTGGCCGGCCGCGCGCGCCTTGCCCCGGCTAGCCGGCTTCACAGAGCCCCCTGTGACTTTCGATCGCTTGGCAGCAGTGGCCACTTAGGCTCTTCCGTCCCGGCCGTCCCTAACCTCCGCAGCCCGCCCTGAGTCCGTACCCATACATTGATCACCTTTCGTCTGATCCTCCCTTCTAGCTCTCAGGACCGTTGTAGATCTTGCTCTTCCCCACGCATGCCCTTCGCTGGACGCGATCTCGCTTGATCGGGGGCAACTTCTGGCAGGGTTCTTCGACTTCCTCGCTCTTATTCATCTCCACCAGTCCTCGTCGACTGCTGGCGACTGCCTCGTCCTGACTTTGCTGCTGATATTGTGACAAGCGATGTCGAAAGAACTCGCGGGATCGTCGTACCACCTGTTTGGCCTCCCGTCGCCAGTCTCGCCAACGCTCGAAGACTCGTCGGACCCTTTCCTGGCCGCGTTCAAGGCGGAGATCGCCCCGGACATCCTAAACCTCACTCTTTCGCCTCCCCCGCTGATCCGTCAGCTAGAAGAGCAGGCGGACCACCTTTCAGCGGGACTGTACCCGCCCTGGTCGTCCCGAGCGCCGGTCGGCGGTAGCAGAATCCGGCCCGACCTGCACCTCGATGTGAGCGCCGCGCACGCCGGCTGGTTCAGCCCGCCCCACTCGCAAGACTCGCGACCGCTGTCGAGTCCGGCCCGCGCGGTCTCGCCTGCCATTGCGACATCCTCCTTGTCCGGGTTTGATGCAGGCCTCGGAGTCGGCTCTCCCTCGGCGGGCTTGGGGCTCTCATTCGGAGTCCTACCAGGCGCGCCTTTCTCGCACGCTTCCAACACTCAACTCGAAGACTACCTCGTCGATCGATACGAGGACGAATACGGTCGATCGGCTGGCATTGTGGTACAGCGGCGCGACAGCGCCCCGCCTGATGAACGGTCGGCCTCCAGCTCAGGGACCACCGACACGTGTTCCGCTTTGCACGACGGCGCACATCCGCGACGAATATCGCACGGACACGCCCGTAGCCTTGACAGCGCCTCGCCTCTAGACGCATCAGCCCTGCCGCCTGAGAAGGTCACGGTTCGTCCCGGATCTTCCTCTTCTCTATCTTGCCGTCGGGCTCAGGCACTCATGCAGCTCTGTCTATGAATACAGCCTTTCGTATGGAAGCTAGTGAAGCTACTGGACCAAGCGCAGTACGCACCGTGGATCATGTGGGACGCATCGGGCCAGTACGTCCTCGTCGCCGTTGGCCAAGATCGACTGCGGGCCATCCTCTCCTTGTTTTTTCGCCATACTAGTCTCAAGTCCTTTATCCGGCAGCTCCACGTGAGTGTGACGGGCTTTTGAAGAGTCTCGTCTTGAAGCTTGCTCATGCGATGCTTTGTTCCGGCACAGATCTACGGCTTCCGCCGCGTACCGCAAGGCGTTCTAGAAACGCTGCTCATCGAGCAGAACGCCACCCGATCCGGTGAAGCCTCCGAGGAGCTGCATTGTGCCGAGTACGCCGCCTTCCAACATCCAGCCTTCTTCCGACTTCCAGGCGGTCTCGATCCTGACCGGAAACAGCTGGCACGCTTGCGCCCGAACGCCCCACCTACCCGCGTCTCTCCAGTACAAAGATCCACACGTAGTCGTCCGACGTCGTACGAGATGTAAATGCGATAGCCGTGGAGTCACGTCGCGGTGTGCAGTGAGAGACCTCGGGAAAAGCTGTCGCACTCGTTTCTCGCAGACAAGCTCTCCAAGCCCCCGCGCGCGAGCACACATGGTCTGACGAGCAATGGGTTCCTGTGCAGCTAGTCATTCATCCACGCCCGAAGAGGCCAAAACCCCAGCCTCGCTTCGTCGGCGTGGGCTGCGCCTCCTGTTCGCCGTTCATCGACTGCTCCTCCACGACCTCCTGCTTGACCGGTTGAGCCTCGTCCGTAATGGTCGCGGCCGTGGGCACTTCGGCGGCGGCTGCCTGCGTCGGGATACGCAAACCGGCCTTCTCGGCAATGGCATCCATGTCGAAGGCCGTCACGTAATTGTACGCGACATCGAAGAACGGCACCTTCGGGATCGTCGTCTTTGACGTTCGACTGACGTCTGCCGACAGAGACAGTTTCGACAAATCGAGATCGTCCTGTCTGCCCTCCACCTTGCCGCCGGTCGCGGCGAACCATTCCTGCGAGACCTTTTGATAGTCCGCTTCGAGCTCGGCGTCTAGACTGTCGAGGGAGGGCGAGTCGAGCGGGAGGCGGTCGGCGACGTAGTCGTGATCGGCCGCAGAGTCTTCGACCGAATCCTGCACATCTGCCGATCCAGCAGTCGCGTCCGCGTTGAAGCGAGCCTGGCGCGCCTTGAGCTTGGCCTGAGCGTTCAGTGCCAAGGAAGACGGGAACTCGCCGGCGAGGGCGTAACCGCGGGACAGGTATTGCGAGCTATCCGAGGAAGGACGAATGTAAGCGCAGGATAACGCCAACGTCTGCTCGGGTCAAGACCGTACCGGAGAGCACCAACGTAGGAGATGCGTGCCTCGACCAGAGTCGCGAGGTCGTCGTCCTGCTCGACCGCCTCCATGTCGCGCATGCCTTCAAAGCTGAGGAGGATCGTGTCGAACACCTTGATAAGGCCCGGGTAGACCTTTGCGCGCAGGCGCTTGATCTTGCCTTCGGCGACGGCGGGGTCACGCCTCTCGGTTTGAGCGACGTAGGCCTCTTCGGCGTGCAGGATCTTGCGTTCGCGGGCGGCGAGCTTGGCCTGCGTCGAGGCGACCAGCAGCAGATCACGCTTCGCCCTGACGGCAAGCAAGTGGTACTGGACATAGGCGTGGAAGGTGGCGAGTGTCTTGGATGAAGCTTCGAAGCGAGCCGAGTTGCCCTTGCTCATTGCGATCTGCACCGTACCGTCTGTTCAGAATCGCGCACGCGAGGATGACGGCGTGAAGATGAGACCATCACGAGAGCTGACATACCTTGTTGTCCTCAACAAGCTGGGCCGCGGTCGCTTCGGCTTCGCTGAGGACGAGCAGAGCCTTGTCGAACATCCCCATGCGGCGGGCACCGAGGATGTCCTTCTTGTTCGAAGCGGGCTTCTTGCCCTGAGCGACCGCGCTGACCTTCTCCGAGCTCTGCTGATCCGCGCGAAGGCCGGCGAGAGCATCCTGGACCTTGGCCGCGGCGTTGACGAGTTCGGCGTTACGGATCGGGATCGCCTGGCCTTGCCAGCGGATCTCGACCGATGCCTTCTTGCTTTGCTGGCCCTGCTCTTCCAGTCGAGTTCGAAGCGACTCCCAGTCGGGAACGAGGCGGCCAGTCTCCTCATTCGCGACTTGCTCGGCGATCGAGGCGATTCCGGCCGACGTGTCTTTTCCGAGCCGGTAAGCGCAGAAACGGAGCATCGGCTCGACGTCGTCGAGCATCTCGTTCGCGAGCGCTTCTTCAGTGGCGGATCCGGCAGTCGTCGCGAGCTTGCCGAGGAGACCGTGAGCGACACCGAGCGAGTTCAGGCCGTCTTCGTAGCGGCTGCGCTCGAAAGCAGAGGTTCCGCTCATGACGAGAGCGTACGTATGAATCTGTGTCTTCTGCGACGCGCTCAGCTTGTTCGAAACGGATTCGGCCTGAGCGACAGCGAGGAGGTCGGCGGCACGCCCGGCGGCTTTGGTGAATCGCTTCGCATAGTGGTGCTTCGCTTTGGCGTTGGCTTCTCCCGCGTGTTGACTCTTGAGCGACTGAGCCTGGGCCCAGTCGCGCTCGGCGTCGAAGAGGAGGACCTGCAGCGACCTGTAGCGGGTCGAGATCAGCTTGCGGTCGTCAACAGGGCCTGCGAGAGAGAGAGAGAGAGAGAGAGCGCGAATGCGTACTTGGCGCTCGTCACCTTGTCTGCGGTGAGCTCTTTCCTCTCGTACTTGCGCGACTTGCCCGCCTTTTGCGACAAGCCTGCGGCCTTTCGGAGGTGGTGCACCTTTGCGACGCAGTGAGATCTGTACAGAGATCGCCATGAGCGCAAAGCGACAGAGCGTGGGCGGGAGTGAAACGCACTTGTAACGAGCATAGTCTTGATGCCTCAGGCCGTACGTGGCGCGGGCATTCGAGACGAGTTGCAACACTGCTCCGGGGGAGAAAGTGGGCCCAAGGTCAGCCCGATCTGCGGCAGGCTTCGCACGAGGACGTTGCCGAGAGCAGCGAAACCTACGCGGAAAATCGAGCGTGTCCTTGCGCTCTGCCATTGCGGGGCCGAGTGGTATGAAGGGAGTGTGAGAAGGATTCTGATCTCTCCAGCGACGACCACTCTGCACAAGTTGCTCACCGCGACCCGCTTCCAAACGCGTGAATCGAGAGAACGTCAAGTGCAGCATCCACAGTAATTGCACAACAATCGTACTTCCTATGTTTTGAACTTTTCAAAGGGGGGAGAGGGGAGTAAGGGGTGCAGGGAACGACAGCAAACGCAGAGCCCGCGATTGAGAAAAGACGCAGACTGTATGTAGGTTGACGGTCGGAAAATAAGGCGTGAGAGCATGTATAGGGGAGAGAAGTGAAGGACCGGAACGGACCAAGTCGGAGCGTCGAGGAGGCGACGCTGGCTCAGTACGCTTCGATTTCGGCGTCGCGCTCGTCCATCCACGTTTCGTCGACGGGCAAGGCCATCGTCAGGCCAGACGCGCCGACGCCGACGAGCTCCTCGAGTCCGTGCAAGGCAGTCGAGCCGAACAAGCCCCGCGTCGGAGTTCGCGGGACCGCGAGGACGGAACCATTCTGAGGCGGAGTCAGGCCGTTCCCGACCGCCGCCGCAAAGAGCGGGTATTCGTCGGCAAGAGCGGGCGAGGCAGGCGCAGACGGGGCACGCGGGGTCGCCGAAGTGTGTCGGGCACAAAGGGGATCCTCGCCGAACGTGTTGGAAGCCGAGGTCGAAGGCGCAGTCGACATGGACTCGGCGGCCGACGCTGGTGTCCAGAGGTCGGCGATCGGTGAATCGATATCAAAGTCGGGAGCGTCGGCATCCGCAACTCGGAACGAGACCTCGAAGCCGTACTGCCCGATCTCGGTCTCTTCCAACTTGATGACCGGTTGATGGGCTCCCTCACGGTCGCCATCGACGACGTCGTCATCATCGCAGACCGGACTTCCGACAAAGAGCTGCGCTTCGGCGCCGTCGCGGGCCGTCGCCTTGAAAGCCTTGCCCGGGTCGACCTTCTCCTGAGCGGCAAGTGCCTCGAGCCGTCGCATCGCTTCAAGTTCGTGCGCCTTGTAATCGATTTCGACGTCCATCGAGACTTTGTCGGTCGACGGCGACGTCTCGGTGTCGACATGCATCGCTTCGATCTTCATCGGCGAAGACATCGCGCTGGTCCCCGTCGTCAGAGCCGCTTGCAGTGCGGCTCCGATCCCGCCTGTACTGCCTTCGCCGCGGACCGGCGAGCCGATGACACCTCCAACAGCTGCGCGGACGGCGTCGAGCAAGGCAAAGGCGAGCTTGACGTCCTTGGCGGACCTCGTCTCGGCTGTCGACGTGGACGAGACGGGCAGCTCATTGGGCTCGGTCGCATCGGACGTCGATGGCGGATCTGGTGCCGCGCTCGGTGACTGCTTCAGTGGGAGAGACGTCGATCGCTTCAAGGCGGGAGGCGAAAACAGCTGCTCGGGCTCGGAAGGCGACACGGAACGAGTCGTCTGAGGGCCGGCGGCGTCCGCGTCGTGTTCGACTTTGATGACCGGACAGCCGGATCCTCGCGAGACGTCGCCAGTCGGACCGGCAGCGGCGGCCGCAGCCATTGCCCTCCGCTTGCGCCTTTCCGGGCCCTCGATCCACTTGACTTTGCGGCGAGCACCTTCGCCGCCGTCGAGTTCGAGGAGAGGCGGAACCACACCCGTGAACGCCTCGCCGAACGTAAGCGCCTCGTTATCACCGTCGCCGTCTTCTGCAGGCTCAATGCCGAGGTTCCGCTCGAGGCCAGCCAGAACGGGGAGCGGCTGCTCCGCCAGTCCTTTGCTCGCGGCGGCTTCCGCATCGGCGAGTTCGGTCTCCGAGTCTTCGTCCATCGACGAGTAGGCCGAGCCGTCGCAATCGCTCGCACTCGACAAGTCGGAGCGCCACCGGCGCGGGACTCTCCGTTTCGGAGCAAACATGTCGAGCGAGATGCGGCCGATATTGTTGTCGCGGCTCGCGCTGCCTCCGTGGCGCCTGCGCGAGTTGCCCGATCCAGTCGAAGTCACGAAAGAGGCGAGTCCGGGCGAGGCCGAACGGTCGACGAGCCCCGCTGCGGCCGAAGTGGCGAAATCGACGGCGTAGTCGTCAAAGGCGGTACTCGGCCGCTTGTTTCGTTTCGGCCGACCGGACGCGGTGGCGACCGGCACGTCGGGCACATAGTCGGGCGTCGGACCGCTTGCAAAGATCGAGACAGTGTGGTAGTGGGCGTAACCGTTTGCGGGCGGAACGGGCGCGGGCTGGGCGGCCGCCCGAGCCCGAGCGGCTGCCGCTGAAGAGCGGCGCCGAGCTGCAGCGGCTTGACGAGCCGTGATTGCTGGGGTTGTGGGCGCCGCCATCACGCGAATAGTTTGAGGAACTGTCGGTGGGGCGCTCGGGAAATGGATGGGGTTCTCGCGGTCGTAGGCGGACGTCAAAGAGTTCCGGCGTTTGACGACGAGGGTGGCGTCCCCGGCGTCTGGCACACCGGCAGGTACCGAATGAGCCGGCGCCGTTACCGCGCCAGCTCCGACTGACTGCGCCTCCCGCTCGGCCGCGGCAGCCGCTTCACCGATGAGCATGCGCGACACGCGCGCGTCCTCGTCCGACGAGTCGCTGCCACCTTCCGGCGTCGGCAACGGCGAAGGTCCCCAACCCGCCGCATTCGGGGTCCATGCGTCGATCGCGATTCCGGCACTCTCGCGCGCCTTCTTCCGCCGTTCCCGTCTCGCCGCCTTGTCCTCCACCGCAGCATCGACGGTCGGCGCTGGCGGCATGGACAAAGCGATTACGAGTTCGCCGTCTCGTTGCGGTCGCCGGACGTCCTTGTTGGACCCGCGCCGTTTCCGCTTGCAGCTCGCACATAGGCAAGCTTCTTGGCAAACGGGGCAGGCGAAGGCGGCCGACGCTTCGAACTGGGCGCGCGGGGTGAATGCGAGGTAGCTAAGTGAGTACACGAAGTCAGAGTCAGCCAAGTCCCGCCCAGGTGGAGCCGAGAGGGAAACGCACTATTTCTCGACGCAACCCTTGCACCAGACTGTCTTGCAGGTCGGCGCGTTGACGCACGTCATGCGCAACCGCTCGGTCTGACTCTTGTGGTGATGGCACACACGGTTCAGGCCGTCGCGTCCATTCTTCTTGCCCTTGCGGCCTGACCCTCCTTCAGCCGAAGTCGCGCGAGCGGGCGTCCCATCGACCGAGCCTGGCGGCGTATTGAGTGCGGCGATCGCCGGATGCGCAATCTGTGCCGGGATAGTCGATGCCGATCCTTCTGCGAGACCGGCGTGAGTTGCTGAAGGCGGGATCGCGGGTGACTCGGACCTTGACGAGGCTTCGGACGGCGCCACAGATGAGTCGAGGACGACGACCGACGGCGAACCTGTCGACGATGATGGTGTAGGTAGTGAGGGCTGTAGCGACAGAGGCAGGAAGTCAGCTCATGGCGACGGTTCACGGTCGGAGGGACCCGAGCCGGGTGTCAAGGAAACTCACGGGAGGAGGCGCGCCGGTCCGTTTCGGTGCCTTGAGTACGATCTTGAGAGAGCCAGTCGCTACAGGCGGAGGTTGAGTAGCCTGCATAGCGACGATGTAGGCGCGGGTGCAGAGATCAGAGGGCGCCGAGGGGAGTTGGCGGGCAAAGGGGAAACCGGGGGGCACGGGCGGATCGTCAGCGCGGCTGATCGGAAAGCGTCGAAATGTCCGGCGGACAGTCCGCAGAAGCCAGCTTACCGTGTTGGTGCGACCACTCCGACTACTCCGAGTCCCGTACGAAGTGCTCGGACCGGCTGCAGGCTCAGGCGAGTCGTGGTGAAGCCACGGCAAGGCTTTGAGCGGAGAGGCCTCGGGAACACCGCCCGATGCCGATGAGTCGGTTCTCTTCGGCGGCTGCGCGGACAGGGTCAGAGATCGGGTCAGCTTGTAGCTCAGAGATACACTTTAACGCCAGGCTATAGCTACTCACGGCCGGAGCGATGAGAGGCGGAGGATCGGCGGGCGAGGCTCGCTTCCTGCGCGCCATCGCCGGCGTCTTCGCGACTGTCGGCGGCAGCAACGGCTTCTGACGGATCGAGGGCTGACAACCGCAGGTGCAAGACTTGGGGTGCGGTACGTAGACGCCCTCGAAAGACCGCGCAGGTCCGAGCGGGCGTCCAGGCGGCCGAGGTGCGGGGCGGTCGAGGCAAGTGACGGGTTGCGATCCGGGCGAACGGCTTTCGGCGGCACGACTCGACGCCGACGACTGGCGGGGGAGTTGGAACGGTAAATCGAGATCGCTGAGGTCGAGAGGAGCCAGGCTACTCATCGAGCGCGCTGACGCCCATGTCGTGCAATGGCCGGGCTGTGCAAAGTGCACAATTTAGCGCCGCGTGTGCTCGCCCGGGCTGCGTTGATTGACACCGACCCTGGCCTCGCGGTCCAGATCACAATGTCGTCTCGCACTCTATCTTATCCTCGGGCCAGATTGAAGCAAGGGCAAATCACGTTTCACAACAACCGTATGGAGAGGGGGTAGAGAATCCGAAAGACGGGCCAAGTGTATATCGTACGAAGGAGAAACAGGCGAAGAAATTACTGGTACGTAGGGACGCTATGTGGATAGGAAGCACCTGCAAGCCCTTTAGACCTCGATGTCCATGCCGACGCCGCGACGCTGGCTCACGTGGGCGCCGACGAGGAGCCCGAGCGCCTCGCCCGCCTTGATGTCGGCGTCAGTCTCGTCGAGGTCGTCGCTTCCACCGACGAGGGCCGCCGCGACAGCGTTGCGTTCGCTCTCGACTTGCGCGAGCTCGTCGAGGACGCCGGCGAGCAGCTCGCCAATCTTCCATACCTTGAGCTCGCGGAGTCGCTGGGCGGCCCGGCTCAGCAACCGCTCGGTCGCCTGCGGCGCGTCGAGACGCATCGTCGACGGCGTCGACGGCATCGTCGCCAACATCTTGAGCGCCGGTACGACCGAGCTCGCAGGCTTGCTCGAGCCGGCCGGCGGCGTCAGCGGGCCCGACTGGATCCAGGCGGCGAGGAACGGGTCCGTCCGGTCGCGCAAGATGTCGAGCGCCACCTCTTGCTGCGCTCCGCTCGACGAGGACGACGAAGAGGACGACCCGACTTGGCTCTCGCGGCTAAAGGCGACGAGGGCGAGCGCCGCGTAGAACAGCGCAAACGGTTCGAGCGGGCCTTCGGCGCTCGCGCTCATGCCCGTGTTGCCATGAGCCGGGCGGCACAGCGCGATGAGCTGACCGGCGTGATAAGCGGTCGTCCGAGCGACGGCGCCGTCGTCCGCTTGCGCCCACGTACGCAGAGCCTTCGCAGCCGTCGACGCCTGCGTCGGCGCACTCGCCGACCGCGCGAGCGGTTGGAGGACGCGGAGGGGTAGACTCTGAGTGAGCGCCGTCAGGTGGACAAAGAGGGCGAGGTTCCCGCTGGCGGCGTTCAAGGTGTCGATGCGGGCGAGAAGGTCGGGCGGGAGGAGGATCCGATCCTGGAAGAAGTCGAGTCCGCGTTCAAGCGCCGCCCGCGCCGAGTCGAGCCGATCAGTACCGACGACAAGCGGCTCGACGTCCTCCTGTTTGAGAGCTGCGACGTCCTCGCTGCTGTCGAGGAAGGCAGTCTCGACGGCCCGGGCGTGCATGCGGTCCCACGCGAGCGTGTGCAGGACGCTCAGGACCGTCGAGAGCGCGAACGCATCGCGAGAGACCGACATGAGCTCAGATGCAGCGGTCGAGCTGAGTGAAGCCGGTGAGCACGCCATGCGGACGATATGCGAGAGCGAGGGCGATTTGGGTGGCAGGACGGAGGTACGGAACTGCGCCGCCCAAGCCTGAGCAGTCGCCGCATCCTGTTGTGCTCGAGGATCCGTTAGCAGCGAGCCAGGGACTCGAGACGAGAGAGAAAGCCTTACCCAGAGCGTGTCGTGACACGGCAAAGCCGTCCCTGCAGCGTCGAGGTACAGCGAGGAGCTGTCCATATTCCACAAGGCGGTGCCAGTGCAGTCGAACACCTGTTCGTGCAGACTCGTAAGTCGCAATGTCCGAACACAGAGGTCGTTAAGCAACGCACCACTGCGCCAAAGCCGAGCCGACGAATCTCTTCGCGATCCCGCCATCTCTTCCAGCGGTCGTCGAGGGGCAGCAGCTCCTCGGCCTGCTCGTCGACTTGCGGCTCTTTGAGCCAGCCCTGGCGACGCGCGAACGTGACCGGCATGCTGGCGAAAGCTGCAGCGAGGAGAGCGTATGTCAGCGTCCGCGGTGATCCTGGCCCAGTCAAGAACTGAATGCCTCACCTTGCGAGCGCTCGAGGTCGCGCTTGTGGCCGCTCATCATGCCGGACTGCAGCGTGATGAGGAGGGTCTGCTGCCAAGCGACCGTGCGCAGAAGCGTGATGTCGAGATCGCCCTATCGGAGAACAAGGTTCGGTTTACCGGCAGCTGCCAAGCGAAAGAACGTATACACTCACCATGATCTGAGCCATCCGCCGCGAGCATTCGAGGAGGGCGTGCGCGTGCATGCTCGCGCCGACCACCCGTTCCCAGGCGTAGCGGGCTCCGACGCTCGCGATCGCCAGGACGAGGAAGCTCGGCGCAGTGTTGGGGTCCCACGTCGGCTTGTGTACGAGCGGGTACAGGGAATGGTACTTTTCGAAGTAGAGCTGGATAAAGAGGTCGAGCAGTTCCAGGCGCGGGACGAACCGTTCGCTCAACGACGGGTCGCAAGCGGTGAGCTCGCGGACCTTGTACAAGATGCGAAGACGCGTCGCTTCGGTGACGGCAGGCACGTGCGCGAGGGACAGGTGCGGGTGATGAGGTGGAGGCGAGGCCGCGCGGGAACCGTAGCCGGTCCCGCGAGCGGCTTTCGGGAGAATGTCCTCAAAGGGGGACGTGGGCCGGTACGACAGCGGCCACGGATCACTCGGCGTGTGACTCGGGTGCGAGGTGCGAAGGGCTTCCTCGGGCTGGCCATCTGTGGCAGATCCGCTCGGGCGGGGCGCCGAACCGTGAACCGACTTGCTCAGCGGGACGCCGGGCTCGGGCGAGACGCGCGGCGTGTGCGAGGCGAGTTGGAGCAAGGACACGGCGGCATTGTCGGACTCGACGAGCGAATTGTTGCGGAAATTGAACGTGGGCCGGTCGGCGCTCCTGGGACCTTCGCCGTCTCCCTTGGAACGCGACCTCGCCGCCGGCGAGAAACTGCGGTCCTCTCCGTTCGCAGCGGCGGCAAGCACGAGGGCGGCCGCGCTGGCCGGACTCGGCTCTTCGGGTACGCCACGCAAGTCGGACATGGGCTGGTTCGCGTTCGAGGCGCCTAGTCCGGGCATCAAGGTCGCGGCGATATCAGGCCCGTTGCTGCCGGAACCGCTCGCTTGCGGCAAGGCGGCCGAGGCGGCAGCCTGAAGGAGCGCGTCCTGAGGCGCAAAACCAGTACTGAGCACTGACCAGTCGATCTCCTGATCGCCGGCTCCGCTCGCGATCAAGTCGAGGAAGTCGATCTGGCCTCCAGTCGTCGAACTTGAATCGCCGATCTGGCGGGCGTACGTTGAGCTGTCCCACTGCGATGAGGTCGACGCGGCGAGCGCTGGCGGCGGTGGCAAGATGGACGACGATGCGAACGGATTCAGCGGCGACGGGCCATGGTGCGGCAGCTGCAGGTTCGGGAACGGTGCAGGCTGCTGGTAGTTGGCGCGGTACGCGTACGGATCCGGCGAGCGGCCCGAGTAGTAGTTGACGGGTTGCTGTCCGACGTTGAAGTTGCCTTGCGACATGAGCGGGTGGCTACCCTGCCGGAGCGGCACGTGGTACGGAGACATGCCGGACCCGCCCGAGGCGCTCTGACGGGCCCAAGTATCGGGCGGAGGCGGCGTCGGGAGCGCCATGTTGAACCCGTTGTCCGGGGACGTCGCGCTGCTGTCCGACTCCATCGAAGGAGTCATGAGTCCGAGCGGGTCATCGGCACCGTTGGGGGACCCGGCGCGACTCGAGTCCTTGCCCGGCCGCTCAAAGCTGCACTCGATGCCAGCTTTGCGGCAGCGCTCGCAAGGGTGCTGACCGTCGCAGCGGAGCCTGCTCAGGAGTCGCCGCAAGCCGGAGACGTTTGTCAGCTCGGTGATAACGGCTCACGAGTGCGCGCAGACGACCTGGGCCTTACTTGGATCTGCTGCAGCGGCAACAAGCGCGTCCGACGCGGGCGATCTTGATCGGACCCGAGTCGTCGACGGGGATCTCGGCCGCGCTCTGGACGCGCTTCTTCTTGCTCTTGGTCGTCCCGGTACTCGTCTGCGAGTCGTAGCCTCGGTCGAGCAGGTCGCCGCGCAGGGCGGCTTCTGCGGCGGCAGCGGCCTGCTTCTCGTGACCCTGCTGGTGACGCTTGAGGATGTCTTTCCGGGCGAACCCTTTGGCACAGACGGGGCAGACAAAGTCCTTGGCGACGCGGTGCTTGGCTGAGTGTAAAAAAGAGCGTGTCCAGCGGGCAAGACGGCAGAGAGCGAGGGACGACGCGACGAGGTGTGGGGGAACCAGGGCCCCGAGAGCGATTCGATCGACGTCAGCTCCCTCGTCCCGCGCGATCTAGGCGCTTATGAGGACAGAGTAGAACGCACCAGTGATGTGCCTGTCCAGGTGCTCTTGCCGTGTGTAACGGCTCGCGCACTCTGCGCGGCGGTGGGGCCGTTTCCAGTCAGCCGAGTTTGCGGGGGGAGGGGGAGGTGGGAAGTCGGCACCCAAGCACCGCCCAGGAGGACGGCAGTCTCGCCAGAGCTACGAGAGAGACGTACCTGGACAGACAAACGGTCTCGACCTTTCTTCCTCCAGGGTGGGCAGCTGGCGGGGAGCTTGCAGAAGAGGGGAACGAAGGGACAGCGAGAGGAAAGGCGCGCGAGAAGCAGCTGCTGCTCAACAGGGCAACTCGATCGGACGCGAACGAGCACGGCCAGAGGGCGAGGACAGTGCGCAGTTGCCAGCCACAGCAGTCAAGCTGGTCGTGAGTCGGTGCCCGATCCTGCGACCTTTTCGAGGGTCGCGTCGGCTGCCGGGAGGGAGTGGGGTCCAGCTCAAGCCAGCGAAAAAACAGAAGGGGTTTTCGCCGACGGTGTGGAGCTCAGGAGTGGGGCGGAATTGGTGCCGGATCGTAATCATCTCGAGGTAATCTCATCTGGTATTGCATCGACTATTTCCCTTTTTATCAAAGGAGCTCATGTCCGGAGCTTGTCGCCACGCTATAGCAAGCTGAGCAGCCGTTTTCAAGTCGATCAGCAGTCTCGCACCACAAACGCTCGTCCCTTGCGAGCGAAAGAAGGACACGCACGTCCAGGAGACCATGGCCGTCTCTCAGGAACTCGCTCAGGAATGGCTCGGCGACGTCTACGAAGCGTTCGACGGCGAGGACGGCGACTACGAGTATGATGACGACGAAGACTATGACGACGAGTTTGGCGCCGGCGTGACCATTATCGAGGCGGAACCTGCCGAACCGGAACCGGAAACCGACTTGGCTCACGACGCGTACGGTGACCCGCTCGCGCTCGTCAACGCGTGGGAAGGAGCCCTCCAGGATTACAAGGCGAGTCCAGCTGCGGCTAAAGGAGCACAAGAAGGCCCGCGCGCTGACCTCCGAGCCTCGTTGCGCGCAGCGAGTCTACCCGGAGCAGTTCCTCCCACCGACGGAACCGCCTCGGACTCTGGTCCAGAACCAGCTTAAAGCGCCCTTGTGCGTCGCATACGGTCAATCCGGACGAGTCTGCGTGCCTGCTGACTCGCTGGATTCGTGCAGCTGGTACGGCCCGCCGCCATCTGAAGCGTCAACCTCGAAGCTCCCTCCGCCGACGCACGTCGCGGTCGAGCAAACCCGCGTCGTCGTCACGCAGTCGCAGAAGCAGCGACAGGGAGCCGAAGTGGCTGTCCAAGAGGAGTACAGCATCGAGCAGGTCGTCGAAGAGCCGACGTACCCTGAGGACGAGGAGAAGGACGATGGCGGGCCGCAGAGGAAACGCAAGAGGTTGACCGGCTCGCAAAAGAAGGCGCGCAAGGCTGCCAAGCTCGGGCTGAGACCGATGCCCCAAAAGGCTCCCGCCGAGCGCGACGGAAGCGAACCCATGCTCGAGTCCTCGCCGCCGCCCGAGGCTGTCTCGCCCGCCGCACCGAGCAGACCCGTCGAATCGGAATACGCCGCGCCGCCGCCGCCGCTGCCGCCGACTCATTCGAA
Organism: Rhodotorula taiwanensis; assembly: GCA_002922495.1. Lineage (NCBI taxonomy): Eukaryota > Fungi > Basidiomycota > Microbotryomycetes > Sporidiobolales > Sporidiobolaceae > Rhodotorula > Rhodotorula taiwanensis. Next base: position 193,928 of record PJQD01000050.1, on the reverse strand, counting down.
AGAGGCGCTCGCACCGAGTCCGAGCTCTTCAAGTGCGCAAAGTGGACCGGCCCCATTGTCGCATCCGCCGAATCTTCCCACTCCAGGCTCGTTCCGCTTCGTTGTGCCGCCCATGTCGTCACTACCTCGCCACTTCCCAGCGCCGCCAAGTATAACGCCGCTATCTGGGAACGAGCCGCCGCTGGACCCAGAGACGCCCGAACAGTTGCTTGAGTCCGCTTTGTGGAGCTGGTACAGTGCGTTGTGCAGTCTTGCTTACTCGGCTGCTGCTGGCTGACGTTGTTCAATCTTCCTGGCAGGCGCCGGCTACCAGACCGCTTTGTATCACGCGGCTGTCGGCGTGGCCAAGTTCGCGCCGTCGGCCGAGCCCGCAGACGTGTAGTTTCACCTGACCAAGGCATGAATAGAAGACGAGAACCGAGATGTGGGACAACAACCAACCATGACAGCGTCTATCAAGCCGACTCTACAAACTACGCGGCGACGTATGTCTTCTGGAAAGCGTCGACGAAGAGCGTCCGACTCTTGGCGATCCAGGCCATCCAGGAACCCACAACGAACCCAAAGAGCTGCCCTGCGCCGCCCTTGGGGCCTATAGAAACGATCATGATCTTCGGTCCAGACTTGTATGCTTTGAGGCAGGAGGTAGGTGTGGAAGCATCGTGGATGAGGGAGAGGATGTTGGCCGCGCCAACGCCTCCGTGATTCTTCGCATTGACGAAAATCTTGCTCTCCGGGAGGTCGACGATATCCCCGATCGCGAAGATCTGATCATGCCCCTCGAGCTGGAATGAAGGCCGGACTTTCGCCAGCCGGTTTTGCTCGTTCACCGCAGCGGCGTCAAACTCCTTGATGATCTGCGTGTTTGGCGAGTTGCCGATAGCGAGGAAGACAAAGTCGGCTGATCACGAAAGGAACGCTGTCAGAGTGGGCGTCCAGGCGCAAGCCTCGGAACGGAGATTTGGCTGCTCACCGGAAACAGTCTGACCGTTGGACAGCCGGAAGGTCTGCTTGCCCTCGGCCAGCTTGCCGGTCGCTTTCGGAGCGTCTTCAACCTTGGTACCGAATATGGTCCGAATGCCGAGTCCGTCGAGCTGACTTCCGATGGAGTGGTTGAAGCCGTCCTTCCATCCGTCGTCCTTCATCAGGTACCGGTCCTGTCCATGCACGACCGTGATCTCCTTCTTTGACCGGCCCGACTTGCCGTCGTACATGGCGGCGACCTCGCCGGCGAACTCGATCCCGACGGGCCCGCCGCCGATGACGAGGATGGACGAGGACGCTTCGACCTCGGCCTGAAGTTTGCGCAGGCCGGTCTTGATTTCTTCGATCGAGGCTCCGGCCTCCGGTCGGCATGGCCATGGGTAGCTTGAGCCCTTGAGAGAAGAATCAGGATCAGCTCGAGCGTCGCGGTCGAGGAGCACTCCAGCGGTCGCAGCCCTAACTCACCGTCGCGAGAATGCAGTATTCGAAGGGAATCTCTGTGCCCAGCTCGGAATGCGCGCGGTCGATCACGACGCTATGCTCCCTCAGCTCGACGACGCTCGTGCTCTTGAGAAGGAGATGCCTGCTGCCTTTCGGCACGATCGGATCGACAGACGTCACCGGCTTATCCTCCCACCCCTGTGCGCCTTGAAGGTCAGTAAGGGGCCTGTCCCGACCATGGCCGTCGATCGGACTCACCGGGACGACGGCAGCGCGCAGGGACGCGATGGGCCAATATCCTTCCGATGCTGTGATTGCGACAAGCCGATACTCGGTCGGCAGCTTGTCCACTAGCGCCTTGACCGCTTCTGCAGCCGACAAGCCGAGGCCGACAATGACTACGTTCTTCATGGCGCCGGGTTGCTTGAAGCGAGAGAAGCAGTGTGAGAGAGGGGAAAGGAGGTATTCCACTCGCAGCTGCGAAAAGATTCACATGCTTGGGAAGTTGAAACCTCCGCGCGTCCTCCGCGCCTTCTGACATAATCTGCGAAGACTACAGTACTTTATTCATGATCGGAGCGCCTCTGTCCGAAGCTTCTAAAGCTTAAGCAGCATGATCTTGCCTGATCGCCAGCTCATTGCAACGCCCCCGACCCGCATGTGACCAAGGCCCGAGGTCCTACTTACACTGCCCTAGAGTACCTCGGTGAGCGCTGACCGCTACCTTATACAGTACCCAGGCGGCAGGCTCACTCGATCAAATCCGAAGATCGCGGAGGTAGACCGCCGAGTCCTTCCGTTCCGAAGGCCGCCGCGACGCAAGGCACTCCGCGCGACCTGCCTCGGACAGGCGTCGGCCCATACAGTGGGCCATTGTCACAAAACATGCATCGAGCATCTTCTGACCCCAGCAAACAGTTCTGAGTCACCGAAGAAAGCAGGTTCGTTGACGGCTTCGCTCTACGGAGGAAGAGTCGTACAGCATTGTGACGACGAGTCTAGCTGCCTACCTGCAGCGACCGCCTGCAGCGAGTCGGGGCTTCCGGCGCCTCTAGGTCGACCTGAAGTGACAGCACTCGTCCTGAAGACGACAGAGTGCAGGAGCTCGAAACAAGAGGGGCCCGGAGCAAATCACGTGTGAGCCGGCGTAAGTGGGTCCTGGTCTCTACTCCAGAGCCCGCGTCGCCTTCGCAATGAGTCGCTTGGTCTGTAGCGTCTCACAGCGCGTCGCTGTTCAAGACGGAGACCGTCGAGGGACTGGCGGTCATCCGGACCGAGGTTCGAGAGTTCATCGGTCGCTGTCGGACGTATTCGGACATGGACGGACGCGTCGTGGCATAGCAGTTAGCGGCAAAGCATGGAGTGACCCGCATCCGAGCGTCCGTGTGTGAGATATGCGGGAGTGCGCGTGAGAGACGCGTTCCAAGCTGCGATCGACGCAACTTGGCGGCGCGGCTCTCCGGGGTCATCGTTTCCCTGGAAGACGCACTCGCTTCCAAGCTATCTTCCGGCTGCCAGACGCGTCTCCAGCTATCCATGTCGTCGGCGGGACTGCCGCGCTACGCTCCTGTAGCCACGTCGTCGTCGTCTGCCGAAGTGCACAAATTTGGCACCACTCCCACCGACGAACCGACTTCGGAGGACCTCGAGCTCGACTTGCGCGTCTACGGACCGGACGATCTCGCGGAGGAGACAGATGCGGACGGCGGCGAAGGAACGCGGGGCCTCTTGAGCGGAAAGGAGAAGGGCGCCGAGGCGGATGATGCCGACGAAGCTGGACCCGGCACGACACCTTTACGCAACGACCGAAGTCGGAGGCGTTGGGTGCGTTCAAGTTCCCGAGGCGGATCCGCGCAATGAAGCTGGGCTGACCCGTGCACGCTTTGCCGGCAGGTCTCGTGGCGGACTTTGTTCTTTTCGTCCCTCTTTGTCGCCGTCGTCCTGCTCGTCGCCGCTCTCTTCCACCCTTCCTCGCCCTACGCGGAATACGGTTCTTCTCTCCTGTCGTCTTCCACCGCCAAAGACGCCTATTACGGCGGCTCAGACTTGCCCGTCGGAGTCTACGACGCAGACCACGCCGCAGTCGCCAAAAACCCGCTGCCGACCGACGCTGTCTTTGGCGACATCCCGTTCGCCAAGGTCGGCGAGAGCAAGGACAAGTCGGGCAAGGTCCCGAACTGGGCAGGCGGCGACTGGGGCGAGGCCGAAGCGGAGAAGAACCTCGTCGCGGGAGATGGCAAGAGGTGGAACGGCACGCACTGGTTCGATCCGACGGTCCTCGTCATCTCGCTCGACGGCGTAAGGTGAGCGAGCAACTGGCTACTCAAGTACGATCGACGCTTATTCTCTTGCCGCAGGACCGACTATTTGAACGAAGGATTGACGCCACACTTGCTGGACATCTCGCGCCGAGGCGTGGTAAGTTTTCCCCCAAAAAGATCGACAGTCATGTGCATCTGTACCTCGCTGTCCCAGAGCTGATATGTTGTTGCGCCTCGACAGCGAGCCGAGTACCTGCGCCCGGCGTTTCCGACGCTCACGTTCCCGAATCACTGGACTCTGTTGACCGGCCTCTACCCGTCCTCGCACGGGATCGTCGCGAACGACTTCTACGACCCGGCGATCTCGAAAGAGTTTGTCTACACCGAGCCCGGCCAGAGTTGGGATGCGGAGTGGTGGGGCGGCGAGCCGATTTGGGCGACGGCGGTCAAAAACTCGCTGCGGTCCGCGGTCCTGATGTGGCCCGGACCGCCGATGCTTCAAGACGGTACGAAGCCCAGCTTGTGGTATCCATTCGTGAACCACTTCAACTATCACAAGAAGGTCGACCGGGTGGAGAAATGGCTCGGTGCGTCTGAGCCGCACCCCGAGTGGAAACCCCCCGTAGACCAGCGACTGACCTGTCCCCCGATGTGTGCAGACATGTCATACTCGCAGCGCCCGCATCTCATGACGGTCTACGCACCCGAGGTTGACCAGGCCGGTCACAAGTCGGGCCCTCATAGCCACAACGTCGACAAGACCTTGCGAGCAATGGACAAGTTTGTCAAGGACGTCTTTGACGCGATCGACCGTCGCAACTTGACCGAGATTGTCGACGTGATCGTCGTCAGCGACCATGGCATGGCTGGTGAGTCGAGCCTCTCATCGCCCCGCCCGACTGGATCGCTTCCTAACGAGCTCTCGCTCCGAGGACAGCAACGAGCGACGACCGCCTCATCTTCCTTGACGACATCCTCGGCGCTGAAGGCTTTGCCTCGATCACGCACAACGAGGGTGAGCAGATCAGGTCGGGCAGGGTGAGACAATCCTCGAACTGACAAAAGGGCTCCCTTGCCTCTCCGCCACCCCGCAGGCTGGCCGTCTGCTGGCCTGCGCTTCGCTCAAGGCACCGACGAAGCTGCTATGCTCGACCGCCTGCAAGAAGCCGCGTCCAAGCCCGGGAGCGGATTCGCCTGCTACACGCCCGAGACGATGCCCGAGCGGTGGCACTTTACTGGCCACGAGCGGATTGCACCGATCTACTGCGTACCCGAAGTCGGCTGGGCCATCACGAACCGGGACGAGTTCGAAGTCAAGATGCGCGGGACGTACACGATCAAAGGGTGCGGCTCCTCGTCCCCGTCGCTGCGTCCGCAGCAGTCTCGCTAGTGGCTGACTCAGAGACGCGTGACGCAGTAACCACGGCTACGACAATGCGGACGAGTCGATGCACGCCATCTTTGTCGCGCATGGTCCCTTTGCCGAGTCGATCAAGCAAAAGGAGCTGCGGCGCCGCGACGCGATTGCGGCGGATCCTCACACGCTCGTGATTCCAGGCTTCGACAATGTCGAGCTGTACGACCTCCTTGCGAGCCTCTTGCGGATCCCGGTCGAGGGCCGCGCGCAGACGAACGGCACGAGCGGGTTCTGGGACGAGTGGCTCGACTTTGACCAGTCTTGACCTGAAGTCTCGGGTTCCATCCTTTGACGACCATTTTGTTGTACCGACTCCATGACATACGCAACAGACACTTGCAACTTTCGTACGGTGCGAGAGAGAGAAGACTTGCGGCCGGCTGCTCAGATGCGCGTGATTCCGATTTCCCGCGGGCGAGGCCTCGACCGCTTCCCGCTTTTTTCGAGACCTTCGTAGTCGTTCCTACGCTGCTGAGCTGCCAACTGGCCCTCTTCCTTCTGCTGCTCTTCCACCCTCTGCGCCCCAAGGCACGGCACGGCGAGCGACTTGTAACCGGTGATCGAAGGACGGACCCACGCGGGGCCTCTTTTGTGCGACGACGACGTCGTGGGCCAACTTGTTCTTTTTCCGCGACTTGGCAGCGACACGACCGTGAGCTCCTCGGAGGCTCTCGTCCAACATGAGTCAGGTGAGTCGAGCTGGCGACAAGTTTCTACCAGATCTCCTTGCAGCTAGCTGGAGCGGGTTCTGTGGGAGGGAATTCTTTCGACACGGCTGGCCCGGCTTGGGTGACCGGCGGCCGCGGGCCAGTCGCCTGCCAGGCGGGGGGGCGAGGAAACCAACGCCTGCCATTTTCGACCCTTAGAGGGACACACCGCTCATCGGGTGACATAGCAGCTGTAAAGAGGCTGACTTTGAGACTACTACTGAGCAGGATACGCTTGCAGTGACGCAGTCGATCTGGTCGAGGGTGAGTCCCCTGCCTTTGCCGCGCTCCCCCACCCTCTTGCACGCGCGCGAAAAAACCCCTGACCAGAGTCACGCGGTACACGCACAGCTTCCCAACGAGGAACAGCACACGTCGACGAGGTCCCCGTCCGTGCGCTCTGCCGGATCCGCCGCGTCGTCCACTTCGACCTCGAGGAACCGTCAAGCGGCTGCTAGTTCTGCTAGTTCGGTTCACCACGCGCCGACCGCATCGTCGCACAGGACAGCCTCGCCGCGCGGTCCGAACTACTCGCAACACGCACCCCAGCAGCAGTACCACCACCACCAGCCGTCGCACTCGGCAGGAGGACATTTCGTCCCGCGTGACTTTGCTCCCTCGCCCCGCTCGTCTGCCTCGACTTCGGGCGGTTCGTTCCCTCCGACTCCCGACTCGAGCACCTCGCCGCACGACCGCAACTCGCACAACAAAGCGCTCGCGCCCATCCCACCCGGCAGCGTCCCGCCTGGACCGCCAGTCAAGCGTTTCTCGCCCCACTTCTCGTCGTCTTCCTTGGGGCTCTACCAGGACTCGGTCAACGCAACCGGCGATCCCGTTGCTTCCTCAGGGACTGGACGTGAGTGTACACCCTATTCGGGATGTCTGCGATGCCTCGAGTGGTTCCAGTCGCTGACTGAAAAAGGCACGGCAGCCGCAGTTCCTCCGACTCCAGCGCCGTCTTCGGCCACGCCGTCATCGCAACCGCTTCTCGCCGAAGTTTTCTCCGGTAACCCGAGGCCGCACTACCGCCCGTCGCTATCGACCTCGGCGCTCGCCCCGCATCTGCAGTACCGCCCGAACGCGCTCCCCGGCGGATCAGTCTCAGTCGGCGCGTCGCCGTACCCCTTGCAGTCTCCCGCCCTCGCACCGTCGCCGGCGCATCAGGAGCCGTCCGGAGTACCCTCTGCGACTCCCAGCTACTTCTCGTCGCCTCCGTCCGGTTCGATCCACGGACGTGGCCGAAGCGCCTCGATCGCAGTCATAGACAGGTCCTCGAACGCCATGCCCTCTTCGACGTCTGCGCAATACTCGCAAGGCTACCCTGATGCCTACGCGTTCGGCGACTACGGCGGCAGCGACATCAACGGCAACGGAGCGGATCAACACGGCTGGAAGCCGTCGGGCTCAGGCTCCGGGAACGGACACATCTCGGCCTCGCTCCCGACAGTCTCGGCAGTCGGCTCACCGACGCGTGGCAGTCTATTGCCGCATCCATCGAGCAGCTCGGTTGCGCGCGGAGGCGGGCCGAGCGCTGGCGGCGCCTACTCGCCGTTCGGCTGGAACGAAGACTCGGCTCCCTTGCCGGGAAGCTCGGATCGCGAAGGTCGCTCGCGCTTCCGCGATCTGTGGGGCAACGGGGCGAGCGGAGCAGGCGGGGCAGGCTCAGGCTTGTCGACGAGCGCAGGATCGACCGGCGGAATCGGCATGAGCAACATGAGCCCTTTCTCCCGAGACGGGAGCAAACTCGAACTCGACTCGTCGTGGGGCGGCCTGTCGAGCCTCAAGAACGGCCCGGGGCCTTACACGGGTGGCGGACCGCACGGAAGGCTGTTGCGCGAACACTCCCTCGGCGCCGTGGGGACTGGTCGGAAACGCAGTGATGCCGCCCTGTGGGGTCGTCCGACGCTCCTGCGCGAAGTGGAAGACGAAGATAGGTCCGAAGACGACGCCGACGTGTTCCACCCGCCGACCAAGTCGGGCGCGACAAGCCGGCGGCACTCGTTCGCCGCCTTTGATCCTCCGAACCGCGGCTCGACGACCCAGACCGGCTTCCATCTCCCGTCCACTTCGTCTGCGCAGCCCACCACGACCAGCAGCGGCTTCGGACCGCTTCTTGCGCCCGTCACCTCGAGCGCGTGGAGCGGTCCGGGCAACGGTGGCGGAGGGTACGGCGGCTCGGCCATCAACGACGATGACCTCGCCGCCGACTTGAATTCGCTGCACCTCAATCTCGAAGCGGCTGCTGCGTCGCAGGCGCCTCCCCGCGCAGCCAGCAAGCATTTGCACGTCGGGTCGATGCCCGCAGATTTCCCGCCTGCTCGCGGATCACGCGCCCTCGAACATTCTCGCTCGCCGCCGCCGCGCGAGATGCCGGCCGAAGTCAAGGTGGCACCGGCGCACACACAGCCGCAGCCGCAAGGGTCGTCGCCGCGTGCGACGGCTGAACCGTTCACGCCCTCGCTCAGCTCGTCCGTCGGCTCGCGTTTCTTCCTGCAGGGTTTGCAGAACCCGACGCCACTCCCGCCGGCCACGACGCCCGTCGTTGCGACTGCCTCGCCTGGGCTCGGTGGAGGCTCCATTCATCGCTACGACAGCCCCCTCGGGTCGCAGCAGTACCAAAACCAGCCGAATGGTGGCGGAAGCCGCTATGGTCAATTCGGAGGATCGATGCCGCCGCCCGTCCCGCCCGTCACGACGCAGCACCAGTACTTCACGCCAGTTACGGGCGCTCCGAGCGCGCTGTCTCCGCGCGGTGTGCAAGTGCCGCCGCCGCCGCCGCCGCCTGGTCCTTTCCCTGGATTCGGTCCGGGTCTGCAGCCCTCTCAACATTTGGCGGGCTCGATGTCGCCGCCGCCGCCGCCGCCGCCTCAACCGCCGCTGAGCTACTTCAATGCGCCGCCGCCGCCGCCGCCCGGCATGCCGCAGCTCGGTGGGATGGTTGGACCCGCGGCCTTGGCGCAGACCGATATGAACCTCGGCCGCGGCGTGCCTCTGCACGCGATTCCGCCCGGCTCGCCGCTGTGCATCGTCGGATTCAAGGCCGGTCGCAAGGACCTCTTCTTCTGCGAAGATCCGAACCTGCGCCTCGAAGAGGGGGACCTCGTCATCGTCGAGGCGGATCGTGGCCGCGACGTCGGCAAGTTCCTCAAGAGCGTCACGGTCGACGAGGTCCACAAGTTCCAGCAGCACCTCGTCGAGCTCGCGCTCGGACAGCTCGCAAGCGGAGGTAGCGCCGGCATGACGGGTCCGGCGAGCATGGGCATGGGAATGGGCGTGGGCTCGGGGATGGGCTACGACCCGAATGCCGGCGTCCAGAGCGGCACGGCGCAGCTCGCACGCATGACGAAGGAGTGCCAACCGAAGCGCATTTTTGCGAAAGCCGGCCCGGCCGATACCCACGCGCTGCTCTCGAAGGCGCAAGATGAAGTCAAGGCACTCGCGCTCGTCCGCAGCAAGGTCGTCCAGAAGGGTGCGTTCGTCGTGCCGAAGCGGCTAGCCCGCAGTGTCTGACGCGAATCTCCGAATACGCAGGACTGCCGATGGAGATCCTCGACGCCGAGTGGCAGTGGGACCGTCGCAAGTTGACGTTCTACTACACCGCCGAGCAACGCGTCGATTTCCGCGAGCTCGTGCGCGAGCTCTTCCGGATCTGGAAGACGCGCGTCTGGCTGTGCGTACCCTTCCTCAGGCGAGCTCTGTGAACTCGGTCCTCACCTTTCTTGTCGTGCTCCGCAGCTGCTGCCTCGACCAGCAACAGCCGTCGTTCGACATCCAGTAAACCGAGGGCGCCCGTGTCCGTCGCCCGAGGACCAGATGTACAAGCATACCGAAGAGCGAAAAAGCGATGCCGAAGACCATCTCGACCGAATTCCGGGTTTCATTGCGCTGTGCCATACCTGTACCCTTAATGTTTCCCCTCATCCTTTCCTCCTCCTCTCCTGCTGCTTCCGTGCATATTACACAGTCATACATCGCCTTCGCTCTATACGTCGTGTCATCCTTACAGCTTTGGTTTGTTCCCTCCTCTCCCTCCCTCCGCCTTTGAACTCTAGAGCTGCTTGCCGTGAATCTCTCTTTTTCCCATTCAACTCGGCGCCCCTAGTGCGTCTGGACTCGAGAGCGAAGAGCGTTCGTATATACGTAGGTTACACAACGGAGCTGCTTCAGCGGGTACCCGTAACGGAGTAGATCGTAAAGTCGTGGGAGGAGAAAGGGGGTGGCGAAACAATGTCTATGCGAAGCGGGGGAGAGAGCCGGCGCGCGCGGAGAGGGAGAGAGAGAGAGAGAGACTGCCTCAATAAGGCGCGTACTTCTGCGGCGGGTACCCTGCGACGTTTTGCGACGAGCCGTACGCGCTGCCTGGGCTCGCGTCGTCGTCGTTCAGGAGCGGGTCCTTGACCTCCCACACGTTGGCCTTGGACCCGACCGAGAACTCGAGGTCCTCCTTCGTGATTGAGTCCCAGAACTTGTAGACCATCATGACGGCGAGGAGGTTGCACAGCGAGTAGAAGAACGTCCCGTCGAGGTAGTGCGAGACCGAGCTGCAGATGGTGTTGCTGAACGCGAACAAGAGGACCTGGCCGATGATCCAGAACGCCGTGCCAAAGATGATGTCGCCGACGGGCCACCGGTCGTCGAGCGTCCGGATGACGAGGAGGAGTTGCGCGATGACGTAAATGACGACGCAGGCGAGGTTGAAAATGAACTCGAGGATCCAGAGGCCAGTCGGCTTCTGCGACGAGAGGCCGGCGACGTTCTTGAAGGTACCGATCGCGATCAGGCCGGTGACGAGTCCGACGACGGCACATGTTCCTTGCAGGATCTGCGCGAAGTGACGGTAAGTGCGTGTCCGGACATCAGACCCTGAGCCGGCGGGGAGAGCTCACCCAAAGAGACAATCGCGTGCCGTCCTCGACCACCTGGAAACCGACGAATCCGTTCACAAGAAGACACCAATAGATGGCGCAAGTCAAGCCGAAATGCAACGCGGCGAACCACTGCGATCGGCGACATAAAAGAGTCAGCACCCGCGCTGGCGGCTCGAGTCGTGAAAGGCTGCTTACCGGGTAGACGGGCGAGCTCGTCGGGATGATGGCCGAGTCAAGGAAGATGGCGAGGAGCTCTTCGCCAAAGTACATGTAGAAAAAGATGAGGATCTCTTTCCGGCCGACGGCGGTGTATTTCGATCGGATGTGGAGGATCATGACGAAGACCATCAGGAGGGCGCAGATGTGAAGGAAGCAGGTCGCTGTGAATCGCGCCCGAGGAGTCAGTACACTGCGCAGGGAAGTCCATAGTCCGCGGGCGCTCGACGGACCCGGTTGGAAGACGAGCGTCCGTCCGAACTGGACATTGCGCGAGTAGCACTGCGGCTCGATGCCATAGTTGGTATCGCCGAGGAGCGGGCAGACGATCAATGCTCCTCTTGAGCAGATCCAGTCGTACGACCTGCAGTTCTCGTGTCAGCCGGCCGGGGTGAACGTGCCGTGCCAGACAGAGGCTCAGGCAGCGGGTCCAAGCGAGACGAGATGGGGAGCGTACCCGAACGAGAGGCTCGCATTGGAGCTCATGGCAGTGTTTTATTGCGCGTTCGCGGCGGTCTCGGCTGGATTGTACCGGTCGCAGAGGGGGAACGGATCGCGAGTTGGCGCACAACCTGCGCGCGACGTAGGGGACGTCAGCTTTCGAGTTGGCCAGCCGCCTTCCGCTCGATGTGCTCACTCGTGTTGCCTCTTTGTTCACTTTGCAATGACTCCGTCACCCGAAGACCCCGAGAGCGACTCGAGGCGAAAGTCGGATTGTCGCGATCGACGCGCGAACGAGAAAGACAAGCCCGAGTCGGAGCGGTCACGACTGTGGAAGCTGGATGCGCTAGACTGACTGGTCGTCGAGTCGAGGGTCTTGCTGGTGGTCTGATACGCCTTCCGAGCCAGCCAGGAGCGTATTGAGAAGCGACGCCGAAACGCGCGCACTTCGACGACCGACGCGATTCAGAAGACGGCGACGGCGACTCATCGCGGGCTTTTCCTCCTCGCCCCGCTCAACAGGCTATCTCTTATAATGATCAATACTGCGCTACTGGATCCTCCAAAAGGGCCTCACGCTACGACGGTCAGCTTCGGGGTCCGGCCGCACGCAGACACCGCCGCTCAGGTTTGCCTGTCGGTTCTGCTTCTCCCGTCACGCCTGCTCTCCCTGCTTCGCCTTGTCACGCGATTAGACCGTAGGAGGAACGACGCGCTGAACGCGCTGCTATGGTTGCGACCCGGAGAAGAGGCCCCTCGCGTGAGTCTTTCCTCCTGCGCGTCTTCCCAAATCGGCCTGGTCTTCCCCCCTCGACGTGATGAAACCAGTCTTTTTCGTCATCCTTGTTCTTCGAGGTCAGGGCAACCTCTGCACTCGTCGCTGCCAAGACTTGTGCGCTCGCGTCGGGTCCGAATCGGCGGCAGGAAGCGGAGGTTGCGCCAGACTGCTGACGACAACTAGACGGGCATTTACACCACGACCGTCGCGGGGCCTTCGTGTGCTCGTCCGCCGTCTCCTTCCGAGGGGGTGACAGGCGAGCGCGGGGCATTCGCGTCGGCGAAAGCTGATTTCGAGGGGACAGGCCGCGCGAAGACTTGGCGAACAGCGCGAGACCGATCCCGGTCGGACACATGCTGACTCTTTGCCTCCTGTCGCACCGAACAAGCTCGATCAACTGCAAGATGGACGCGAGAACGACAGCCGAGGGTAGCTTGATCTCATCGCTGCAAATTGTCTCACCAGTGCCGTAGAATCAAGATGAGCTGGCTCGGAGGTCCTACCTCGTCGGCTCTTATTGCTACACTTTGCGCGCCATCTCATGCTTTTACCACCGCTTCTCGTGAAGCCTTCAAAGGAACACGCGCGAAGCCTCGCCGTCGGCCGACCCGTTCCAGTTCTTACGCTGTCGCCATGAGGTGTTCGAAGCGTCGGTTCCGGCGCTCCGCAGGCTTGGCGTACCTCGCGCATGCGAACGCGCGGTGGCTGTGCTGGATGCGCGCTTGTTCCGTGCGGGGCTGCGATGACGGTGGGTGCAAGTCATAGGGTCGTCGCGGTCGGTTACGGACCGGGATGTCCGTGGACCTGGCAAAGTGCGCCAACAACAGCCATCAGCTGTCCTCCCTCTTCTGACGCTGCTACCGTCCTTCCGGGATCAGACAGTTACCGTCTTCTCTCCTCCGAGTCGAGCGTTGGAGCTGCAGATCCAGCGGTCAATGGCGGATCAGCCCGAGATAGATCAGCTACAGGCGAAAGTCCGTGCGCTCGAGAACAGACGTGAGTTCCGCTTGACTTCGTGACGCCGAAATCCTGTCTTACTATTGCCGGGCTCGGTCGTTTCCACAGTACTTCGAGAAGAGTGCGCATGCCGACTTCCCTGGCCATGCGTATACTGATTCTCTCGCAACAGATCGCGTCCAGATCAGGAGACCAGCGACGCTCTGAAGGCGGCGCAGGTGCGATTTGCGGCGGCGGCGGCCAAGCATGTCTTGGATGGAATACTCGAGGCAAAAGTGGTGAGTTACGCGGGACGATAATGGATCAAGAGCTGACATGAAGATATGCAGCCGCAAGGGGTTAAGCGCGCCAACATAGAGCGACGACTCGATGAAGCGCTCCAGTCGGGAAGGGAGGTCGCTGGGCAGGCCGCTGAGGCTCAGCCCGGTACGGCGTCGAGGACGCTTCGTAAAGGGCGCGCAATCTACTTCAGCGAGCTCGTCGAACATTACAGAGACGCCTTGCAGGAGCTCTCGCTCGCCGGTGCGTTACTTTCGTCACAGGAGCTCGCGCCGTGCCTAATCTCAGATGAGGTGCCGCAGGCGACGCGGACAATGGTGCCAGTAGGACGAACAAGCGCAGGTCTCACTTTTCAGTCTATGGGGAAGATGTCGTCCCTCCTCGTGAAGAACACCACCATCGCGAACCGAGGTTCACCAACTTTTCGCGTCCGCTCCGTGGAGGCTTCTCAGGCCATCAGCGCTCGATCCCAGCCCGTACGCCTCCTTCGACGTCCTCGAGACCCTTCAAGCATTTCTCGCGCCCATTCCGCGGCCCGGACAGCGATATGTCCCCGTCGACGCACGGCGGAAGTGCGGCGCCCTCCGATCAAGCAGGGCCGTACGACCCCTTGCCCCGACGAGCGAGCGACGAGCTACACAGTCCGGTCTCGCCATTTCGACACGGTCACCGCCGCCACTCGTCGGGTTCCTACCCATCAATCTCGCTCGAGTCTCCGACTTCGCCGCAGAGAGACACAGGTCAGCCCGTACTCCAGCATTGCGTGCAGTCGATCCGCGAATCAAACTGATCCCTGATTCTGCAGGCCGAATGTCCAAATTGTTCTCGCAGCCGTACCATTTCTGAAATTATAGCTCTAGCTTGCGTGAGCGAGTTAGCGAGTTTGCCAAGCCGTAAATCGAGGCGCTTTGGATTTTCATCGTCGATTGGCTCATCTCGCTTGGCCGAGAACGCAGCCCAATTTCCAGACCTCCTCATCTCCAGAGCTTCCCTTGCTGGCACATGCTGCTTTTGAGTCCGGTCTTGTATGCTCCGGCAGCTGACACATTCCGGGTAGTTGTTCGGGATGCTGTGCCGGCTGCAGAACTCCGGCAGCGGGGGACTCGTAACGGTGCCTCGCAGACATCGTGTCGGGGCTTTGACTTTGCCACTCGTCGCGGAAGGTCTCACATAAGCAGTCTACCTGTCAATGCGAGCAGAGCCGTATCGAATCTACGGCGTCCGTCACACGAGCGCATGCAAGCGACGTCGCTCTTCGTGGATCGGACTGTCCGCGGATCTTGCAGGGTACGCGCGCCTGCGGATCGCAGCGCCCAGCATTAGCTGCTACCTGCTTGTCCTCTTTGCTCCTCTTCTGCCTGGCGATCAGCTCAGCCTCGCGGATACTCTTGCGATCGCCTCCCCGAATCGTCTCGCTGCCACGCCATGGGTCGCGAGCTCAACAGGCTTCACGATGAGGTGGAAAAGGCGAAGGCGAACGGTAACACCCTGCTTCAGATTGCCGGAACATCGATCCCCTCGCGCTGACCGATCTCGCTACAGTGCAGCAGGAGACTCGCGGGCACGTATACTCTTCGGTGAGAGATCGGTAGCGCAACTGACATTGCCGGCCTTCGGATAGCGATCTTGGCGAGGCGCGCGAGCGACTCTTCGATGCTCAAGTGAAGCTGGCTGCGGAAGAGGCCAAGGACGACCTTGCGAAGATCCAGACCTCCGGAGCGGTGAGTTACTAACCATTCTCATCTGGCCAGACTTGCTCGGAATTGAGCAAGGGATGCTCCGTTCCAGTCGAAGGATGCTGTCGAACATACTCTGGAACGTCGCCTCGAATCCATCAAGAAACAGGCGGCTACTGTCAAGGAAACCCTGCGTCACCATCGAGTCGGCCTGGCACTGCTGACTTCGCAGGAGAAACTGCTCTTGCAAGGAGAAGACCTTCATCTGGGCGAGCTTCTCACCGCGTATGACGACGCGCTCAAGAAGGTGCAAACGGCAGCCCGCGTCAATGTCAATTTCTCGCGGCCCTTTCATTCGCACGCCACCGGGGCAGGCCGTATCGTATCACCTGCCGATCCGTACGAGCCAGCCAATCGACGGTCCGACCAGGCGTCCCCAGGTGGCCGATAGGCGTACATCACTGCCCGATGCGTCAACCTTTCCCCGACAACTACGTGCACTGCGAATAACCATCGGCTTGTATCGGTCTCCCCATCCCGCTCTGCAACCCCAGGCGCAGTTCTTCGTCCAACCGTCTCCTTCCTGCAAAGCTTCTACGGACCCTTGGCCTTTGCAAGCTCGAGCAGATAGTTCAGGATCTTCCAGCCGCGGTCGTGCAGTGGCTGCGAGCGAAACCCGAGTTAACGTCCGAGTAATAGCGTAAGAGGAGAGAGGATAGCGCACCGAAGCGAAGCGATGTGCGTCAAGCTGCGAGCAAGCATCTTGGATGCGTTCGAGGTCTTCGGCGCGTTCTTCGACTCGGCCCGACATCAAATCGAGAAGGATGCAGACGCAGGCGTGGAAGCGCGGCAGGAACGAACTGAGCAGAAGGACGGCGTCAGTCTCACTGCAAAGGAGACACGCAAGGAAGGACACGTCTCACGATAGCCAGCCCGGCTTGTAGAGGTACAGACTGCGCCTCGCGTGTTCTACGCAGCGCGCGCGCGAATACTCAAAGCGCTTGTCGATTGCCGCGAGCGCTGTTTGTCAATAGAGGCCGGTCAGCTTCGCCGGGCGCGTCGCAACGTGGTAATCGGCGTGGCTCACAGAGAAACGGCCGGTGCAAGCGCATGATCTCGGTCGAGTAGCAAGAGTGAATGACGATTCCGCGCTGCACCGTGGACGTTTGCGGCTCGTCGAAGAAGCCTCGGAACTGATAAGGCTCGGGCAAGGCTGCCTCGACCTCGACGAATTTCTTGTCCTGCTCGAGGACAACGTCGTAGCTGCACGACCGCGCGGCAAACACCTCGTCGTACTGCATGTGAGCGCGTCAGTAGCCGTCCTGCGCACTGAGGGTAGTTCGCTCTCACAGTCGCTTTCGCCAGATAGGCGATTTTGAAGTGATGAGTTTGATTAGTTATCCAGGTCTCTTCGAACTTTGGAGACGCTTGGCGGGCTCGGAGCCGTGCGATCGCAGCCCGCTCGTCGAGGTCCAGCTCGCTACGATGTGAGCACGCGACTCGGTCAGCGAGAACGCTGGACATGCAGGAGGTTGGGACCGGCTCACTCCTCGTGGAACTCCTGCGGGAACGCGCAATCGACGTAGCGCAAGTCAAAGATCGGCCATGACTTTCCCGTCGTCGACGTCACGTTGATCGAAACGTTGAATAAAGCCCAAAAGATCCGTCGGTGCTCTTCGCACTCGCGGAGAGTTCCCTCGAGAGGATCTCGATTCAAACCGAGTTCCATAGCGGCGGACGCGCCGAAGGAGAACATGCGTATACTCTTCGAAAGGAGAGTCCCGACGGATCCAGTCTATGTGACGATGGCTCATGAGCCATTGCTCCACATCTAGAGAGTGTGTCAGAGGGTACGCACCATGTGAACGATGCCCAGGACAGTCGCCGCCCGGATTCCGTCGAGGGTGGGGACATCGGTCGGCTGTCCGTCGTGGTTCTCGGTCAGCTCGCAGAAAACTGGGGCGCTGGTGGTCAGGACCTACGAACTCGAGGAAAACCGTTGCTGATCGTACCCAGCGCGCCGCTTCAGCTTGCCGATCTCCGACGATGCCATGCTGTTGCGCAAGCGCGTCCGGCAGCTTGAGGAGACCGAATGCGCTCGTGGCCATCACGACCGCAAAGAATTGCGGTTCGAATTCCTCGACAAAGAGCTCGGAATCGTGGGCGTCCAGAATGGCCTTCATACGGGGCCAACGGGCCTCGATCTCGTCGTGATTGACGGAGAAGCAGAACGGCGCAATGTGCGCGCGGTAGAAGTCGTAGGCTACGCGCAACTCGCGCTCCGGAGGCACGAGAGCGAGCAGTCCATCCGGAGTCGGAGTACTCATCGGCGGAGTGGTAGCGGCGGCAGCGTGGATGAATGGGTCCCGCCCACTTTGCCTAGAAGAAGTCGCGACGAGGGCGACGCATTCGGCGAGTAGCCCACGACTGCTTTGCCCGTCGGGGAGGAAGGAGTCCTGTCCAGCTCGAGCCGGTACCACCGAGCCGGACGTGATCAGACTGAGGAGAGCACCCGCCAAGTCCTGCGCCGTAAGGTCGTAGCACTCTGAGGACGGCTGCTGTGCTGGCGGGACAGCCACCTGTGCGCGCGGAGAGGGCTGACGAGACTTTGGCATCGGAAACCGCTCCTTGGCCGGCGGGAGGGCCGCGATCATGGCTTCGAGATGCTTGACGTGGGCTTGCAGCTTTGTCACTTCATCCTCCTCGTTGGCCGTATAGAGCGGGACGGCGTCGCTGTGAGAAAGGGCGAGTCAGGTCTTGGCGTTTTCAAGCCTGGTTGCGGCGGCGGCTCACCCTTCCCACACGCAGCCTTCGGGGTCGCCGCGGTTGACACAGGCTGTACAGGGTTTCGAGCGACTGCATCGCATCTTCTTCGTCCTGCAAGGCGTGCACGAAGCGGGGCGGCATTTGCGGGTCACGGTGGACGCCTTCTTGCGCTCCTTGCCGGCCGCCGACCTTCGACTTTGCCCTTCGAGATCGACATCGGACGATCCGGCAGTGACCGGTGTCAGCGACAGCTGCAGTGGTGTCTCGATGCGGTGCTCGTAATGATGCGCATTCCGCCACACGTGCTGGCCGTCCAGGGTGCCGACATCGCTGGTCGAGCTGGCGCGGGCTTGAGATCCCCCGTAGCCGCTTTGCGGCGCCGAGTCCCAGCTTGATGCGTCGCGTTCGTAGCTCGGTCCGCGGGCCATGGACGCCGGAACGGCGATGTCCGAGGGCCGGTACGCGTAGGTGGCATCACGCGGGGGCGCAACATGGTACGGCTCAGTCGCCCCGTAGGCGGCTTCGTTCGACGTATAGATTGGCGCCTCATAGGTGATCGCCGAGCTCGCGTAAGGGTTGCCGAGATGCTGCCGTCGGAAGGCATCCGCGCCGGCGTCCCAATACTGCTGCCCAGACATTCGGAGAGCGGTTGCCGGCGCTCGAAGCACGGGCCGTGAAGGTGAGTCGGTGCTATGCTCGCGTGCACTCAGCGATCAATGGGAGCGTCAAGGTGACCTGTAGCCTAAGACCTCAGGCGGGACTTCTTGCCCAGAGCTCGCATCTGTCAGCGGAATTTCCTTGCGCAGGCTGCTGCGGCAGCGCGGAACCGACACGCGGCGCGTTGTCCACTCCAGGGACCAGCTGGCTGCAGTCTCCGATCACTCCGAAATATCTTCCCATTCAGTCCCGAAACGATCGAGGTCTCGGCCCGAGCAAGAGTCTGAAAACGGCAAGTCCTCTGCTGACTGACGCTCCCCCCAGAGTGACGCACGCGGGCGCCTGTGAGCGTGCTGATCTCACAGCGGGCCGGCCACGGCGGCCAGGAAGCCACGGCGCTCTCGGCTACGAAGCGAGCATTTAACGGACTTTGCCAGCCAATATGAGGTCAAGGTCCTGCTGCGCGTCGGGATCACCGAGCTCAGACGCGAGCCGGAAATAGGACACGGCCTGCGGGAGCGCGGGCTACAGTGAGCGCTCACAGCGATCCAGATATAGTACAAACCCGAGTGGAGAGACGCGCTCACCATCGGCTTGTTGCGCTCGACTCCCCAGCCAAAGCGATAACTGACGGCGAGCTCGTACAAGGCTAGCGCAAGCTCAATCTACGAGGTGCTTGTCAGCGAAGCGTCCGCAGCACGCGGAGAGACGATGCGCACTCGAGATCCCTCTTCGCGCGGCGTAAGAAAGCGCTCCACTGCGAGTGCGAGTCCGTCCGTGTGCGAGGTGGCCGCCTGCCGAAAGAGGCCGAAAGCGCGGGGCAGATCGACCTTGCAGCCCTGCCGAATGCCCGGCTGTCTCAGCGGAAAAACATCGCGTAGATGCCGCAACAAGGTCTCACCCAACCGTGGCGGAGCGCCAGCCTGTCCACAGCTGTGCGAGTCAGCACCCGGACGCCCAAAATTGTGGGTTGGCAGGAGCGCCTCACCCATGAAGGAGCATACCGGAGCAACATCCGCCACTGATTGTGCTGCTCTTCTCAAAGCACGACGTTGCTCGTTCCAGGTGGCCAGCCTCGTGGAGAGCGATACCGAGTTCTGGTCCGAGTGGAGTGAGCTTGCGAATTGGCAAGATTGCTCGGTCTAGAGAACGCACGAAGGAAGTCTTCAGGTCCAGTCGGGTCCTTATAGCGGGCTCGACGAGGGCGCACGGGGCCAGAAGCCCTCCGGCGCGTTTCGACCGCCAGGTCGAGTTTCTGCATGGTAGACAGAGTGGACGCTCGTGACGCTTTGGACGTCCGCGAGGCGTCGCGGGCGTGCTGCGTCCGCGGCGGAGGGCCCAGTGGCTCTGCGTCGACCTGCATGGAGGCGGGACTTGGTGGCAGAGAATACAGCGAGTACTCGGACTCGGCATAGATGCCAGGCGAAGCGGCTGGCCCCCCGCTCGAGATAGAGTCGCCGAAAAGACCGCTTCGTTCCTCTTGGCCGGCGCTGCTGGCCGAAAGGACGGGACCGGGCTTCGCAAGGGCGGGAACGATACCTAGGGCAGCAGCTTCAAGGCGAGGAGCAATCGAGCGCGACGTCGAAGGCGCCGACGCGTCCGTGGGTAAGCTACGATGAGGAGCCGGAGAGAGCTCGGCGGCCCACAGCCCCGAATCCAGAGTCCCTTCTCGCACATGCGCCGGGAGTCGTAAGCGAGCGAACAGTCGCGGTCCTTTTCGCGGGCTCGCTTTGCTCGCTGAAGCCGCTGGGCCAGCTTTTCTGAGGACGTTCCGCTGCTGTGCCGACCGAGCCGGGACGGAGTCGACGACGGACGACGTCGCCGCAGCGATCGCACCGGAATTTGGGTTCGATGCGGCGAGCGGACTCGGGTTGCGGGGGAGAGGAGGCACAGGAGGAGGGCGCGGGCACGTCAACGGCGATGGAGCGCCGCTTGTTGAGAGAGCGCCGCCGGAAATCTCGAGCCACTGAGATTGTCATTCGGTCGCACACTCGCGAGCATCTCCGAGCTCGGCAGCGGGAGGACTGGCGGCTTCGGCCGGTCCCGCGTCGATTGAGGCTCCTTCGGTCGGTGGCACATCGAGCTCGGCGGTCGACAAAGCGACGGACTCCACGGCGAAACGGACATGGGGAGAGAATGGACGGGGCTGGAGGGCGAGTGGACGGGAAAAGTTGCGAGGGCGGTCGCCGCTTGTCGACCTCGATGGGCCGGCGTGCCGCTCCACTGAATGACTCGGAGTCGACGTCGTGCCGCCGCCGTTCGCACGGGCAGACGCCCCGTCGGCATCGGGGGTCGAAAGGCGCGGTGAGTCCGGTGCAGTCGGTAGACTCGAGTACAGCTGCAAAGCCGGAGGGAAGAACGGTCAGATCCAAGGATCTCCACCGGGCGACCACAAATTCTCCGGCAGCACGAGCTCACAGAGAAGAAGAAAGGCGTGAAGCCTTCGTGCGATTGGCTCGAGGGAGATTCAGGAACGAGTTCGCGTACGTACGCCCTTAAGGGGTCGAACGAATCGTGGCCCCCAGCGGCCACCTGCGCAGCGTCGCTCCCGACATGGCTTTCACCGGGCCAAGCGCCTGACGGAGCGATGACATGCGGTCCCTCTGTAGCGTCCATCGTTGATGGGGGATGCAAGGGGAGCGGGCGAGCCGGGCGAGCCGGGCGGAGCCTTGGACCAGCAGTTTTCGCGGCCTCAGCCATGCAGCGTCGGGCGAATTAGAGCGGTCGCTGGCTTGGGAGAAAGAGACGAGTATCGACTGCAGTCAGTTGCCCACCGGCTCAGCACGTCGTTCGTCGGCTTAGCATGGCGTCCGTCGGCCGAAGCGTGCGGAGAAAGAGCGTTCGCCTCTCTTTAGACGACCCTCGAATGCACGTACGAGGGCCCGACGCGCGCATCTGTGCCATACGAGGCTCGTGCTGCGGCGGACGCGAACCGAGATAGCGATGAAAAGGCTGAGGCAGCAGGAGCAGCCGGGGAAACTTTTCGGCCGGCCGTTGACGGTTGAAGGAAAACCATTCAATTGTCTATGGATATGACACTAAGCCAAGAATCTCAACCCTACGATTGAACAAAGAAAACAGCGGCCGCCGCACCGCCCAGAAGAGCGATGCTAGTGCCGACGACAGCGGAGCGGGCAGCGCCAGACGCCGGGACATTGTTCTGCTGCGCGCCCGCCGATTCGGAAGCCTTCGCCACCGAGGTCGTGGAGGAGGTCGAAGCCACCGACGAAGTGGCCGCGACGAGGCCCACCTTGGAGACAAAGCCCGAACCGGTCGCGCCGACCAAGGTTGAAGTCGTCTGGACGAGCGGGTACTCATCCTCTGCGTTGCTCGAATCGGCGTCGTTCGATTCGCCAGAAGCGGTCTCGATATCTGTGACGAGGATCCGTGGTCAGCCATCGACGAAGAGCGCGTTTCGCGGGCTTCGTGAGCGCACAGGAGTCGGCCGGAGTCTGCCCGAGGCAAGACGCGATCGTCTTGATCTTGAGCTGGCCGGCGTTGATGACGCTCGGCAATACATAGTCGACTGCGAGGTCGACGGACTGCTGATAGAGATCGTGCGCGAGGACGACGAAACCGTGCGGAAGCACCTGGACGGCGTGGTCGAGGAACGAGTTGAAGTTGTTGTAGACTTCGGTCGCCGAGACGACGCCGCCGCCAATCTGCCAGTCGCGCGTGTCAAAGACCTGACCGTTGTACTGCGTCCAGATGATCGGCCGCAAGCCCATCTGGAGCGCGATGTACCGGACGCGGTCGTCGATGTCACCGTAAGGTGGGCGGAAGGTCTATCCAAGGCGAGTCAGCGCGCCGCTCTACCCGGTAAGCTTCCAGGAAGCACAGCGAGCTTCAGAAGTCTCGAGGGGGATGCAAGTCGAGCTCACATTGGGGGTCACGCCGGTCACGTCGCGAATGATCTTCATCGTCCAGCCGAGCTCGGCGACAATCTCCTCGTTCGAGAGCGTCGTCAGAGAGCTGTGAGCCCACGTATGGACCGAGATTTGGTGACCAAGCATGTACTCGGCCTGGACCATTTCGGGGCGGGACACGGCGCGCGAACCGACGATGAAAAAGGTAGACTGGATGTTTTGCGACTGGAGCAAGTTGAGCAGGCGCGGCGTGTACGGCGATGGGCCATCATCGAACGAGGCGCCCCAGTCGTTTTTGGACGGGCAGTACGTGATGTCGGTCGCGCGCGTGCATCCTCCACACGTCCACCAGCACGAGCCATCGGCGCCGCCGTTCTTCACCGCGGCGGCGTTGGTCGAGTTGGCACAACCGCCAAGGCCGGTCGGGCTGAAACTGGGGATGTTGTCAAGGTCGATCTCGCTGAGCCATTGCTGTACTTCGGGCGAGTCGATGGGCGGGACTCGGTCAAGTCGGGGGTAGTTTGCCGGGTTCAGAGTCGCGACTGCGATGCGTGCGCGCGCAGGGTCAGCGACAAGGCGGCGAGGAGGGTTCCCGCAGTCAAGCAGACATACTATTGGGCAAGACGGGAGCGCCCTTGACTGGCGGCGTCGATCCAGCGGCGGGAGTCGTCGGCAAAGGCTGCGTCGCCTCGGCGGTCGTCGCCGTTCCGATGCTCGACCTGCGCAAATTTTCCTCCGTCAGCAGCCCGAAGCGAGTGTGAAAGTGCTCGAAAAGCTCGAACGAGGGGGCTTACAGGCTTGCGAGAGGCTTGGACGGCACCGATCCGTTCGCTCCCGCGCTTCTCGTCGCCGTCGCGGATGCCACCGCAGCCGAACGACTCGCTCCCGACGCCGACGTCGACGTGGCTGTCGCCGTCGCGGGCCCGCTTGCGCTGACGACCGTTTGGCGGCGGACGAGGGTCGCGGCATGTCCGTTCGTCACGGCGCCCAGAGGTTCGGCAATGTCGTGCGCGCCAGCGTGGACGAGATGGCCGTTGGCGACGGTGACGGCCAAGCTGGCGAGGAGGAGGATGGCGTGCATGGCGGTATAAGGAACGCTTGCCAAGGTCGGGAGGCGGTGCGTGCGGGAAATGGAAAACACACAGCAAGAACCCGAGCGAGCGAAGCTGGCCTCTCAGTCTGGCAACTCGAGCAATTGCGAGCCTAGTCGGGCTGATATAGAGCCTTTTTGACGGGGAACAAAAAGTACAGAACAAGGGGAGGGAGGACGACAAACGGTGCGAGGCGAGCGAGCGAACGGTCAACGCGCGTCGTGCGCCAAGACTGCGCGACAAACGACGCGGAGAGAGCGAAGACCTTGGCCCGTCGCGGTCGATCATTCCCCCTAGCAGCGCCTTGTAGTCTATGCCCCTGAACAAGCAGACTGCATCCAGTCGCGCTTCTTGCGACAGCTTTGTGTGGCTTCCGGTGGTGCGAAGAGGGCAGGGACAGTGGATGGCGGCCAGAGCGATGAAAATGGCCACAGCGGTGACGACCTCGCCGAGCAGATCGGCTATGGTCCGAGGGTGCTGGTGACTGTAGCAGACTATCCATGCACCCTGTCCGATTGCAAGCGTGGCAGCAAGGCCAGGGGGCAACAGGAGAACGGAGGGAAGCCATCATCTTCCAACTTTAGGCGGCCTCGCTCCTCCTTGTCCGGTACCACACGACGAATCCAGAAGAATGGCAGGGCGTACACAGATTATGACGCGACTCGGGTGAGTCGGCACACGAGTACCGGCAGCGTCTCCCGCCGCCGTAGTGCTGACAGTCGAGGGACCTCGCTTCCGCTGATCTCCCTCAGCCCGATCGCAACCGGACTGCGACCGCGCCCGACGCCGGTCAGCCTCGCAGCATGGACTCGACCGTACTCTGTTACAACACCGTCGCGCGCACCCGCAGCGTCGCCCGTCGAGGTACCGTCCCATCCTGCAACCTCTCCTCCCCCTTCCGGCGGCAGCGGCCGACAACCTCCAAAGCCGAGGAGCGCGACCTCGGAGTTCTACCGCGCCCTCGTCCCGTCGATGCTGCACTGCCTCGCGCTCGGCTCGATCGTCTATTACGCTCTCGAACTCGGCTACGTCTGGCTCGCACGCGAAAAGGAAGGCGAGGAGCTCCGGCTCAGGGTCGCGCAGCTCGAGTCGGAACTCGCGGTCGCCCGGACGAGTCCGCTCGGTGATGCAGGAACCGCAGGAGGAGGAGCGTTGGCAGGATCCGGTGAGAAGCGGAGTTGGTGGAAGTTGTGGTAGCTGCAGCGAGGAGAAGCGGGAAAAAGGGACGATCGCACACCTCGCCGAAGTTCGCTTCCTGAGGAGTACTCGTGCGTGCGCTGTCTGAGAGGGATCGGATCTTCCTGGCAGTCCCGTTGCATGTGTAGCGTGTGGGCTGCGAGGGTTAAAGCGGCACTATGCCTCCCCTCGAGCCGCTCGAAAGTGGGGCGCCGTCGCGCACACGCGGTCTCGCTGTCTCTCTTCCTCTCTCTCTCTCCCCACACAGCTCGTCACTACAGCCATGCCCAACTACATTGTCGCGTTCAAGTCAGGAGATGACGTCGAAGCGAGTGCGATCGACGACGCGTGCGCCAAAGTCGAGAGCAACGGAGGAACGTGAGTCACTCAACCACAGCGATGACGCAGGGACACCGTCTCACTTCGCTACTGACCCGCAACTGACTCGCAACTCGCATAGGATCAAGCACAAGTACAACAGCAAGGTCATGAAAGGGTTCGCAGGCTCGTTCAGCGACGACCTCAAGGCCGAACTCGAAAAGGTGCAGTCTCCCCTCCGCTTCCCCAGCAGCCGCGCTGGCTCGTGATCCCAAACACAGAGGCGAGGCTGACGACGCATGTCTTATCGGGACTGACAGCACCCGCACGTCAAATACATCGGTGAGGCTGTCTCCTGCTGCATCCGCAGCGTCGCGCTCTTGTCCAGTCAGCCGATAACACGGGCTAACTCTACCCGCACTGTCCTACAGAGCCCGACTCGGAAGTCACCACTCAGTAGACAGCTTAGACGGCCCCCAGCTGGCGAGGAAGTCCACTCGTCGCCGGCGGTCTCACGCCATCTGCCTTCTCCTGTACAGGACTCCGCTTGTAAAAGCATCTTGCCTTTGTGTACTGCAGATAGGGCAGGCCGAACTCTCGAAGTCGGACATTACACTGCGCCTAAAACGGGCCTGGCATCTCCAAGGAGAGATGGGAGCACGTCGGCGCGCTCGAGATGGACGCTGCGGGATTCCCAAGGAACGGTGGATTCCTTGCGTCTACACGAGGAAGGCTCCCTCTCTACCGTTTCCTGTACAGCCTCAGGACGACCCGTGAGTTCTCGAGCTTGACCCGCGTCCCCTTGCCCATCTCGTTGTATACCTCGTCGGCGTCCTCAGGCATCCGGTACCACTTCGCGTCCTCGCTCTCGACGACCTCCCACGCGCCGTCCCCGTTCGCACCGGCGAGGGCGTGATCGAGCAACTTGCCGAGCGGGTACGTCCGCCCTTCCTTCCCGAGCGGGATCAGGGCGAGACTCGCCGATTCGACAATGAGGAGCAGAGTGCCGCGCGGCGCCGAGCGCGAAATGTCGGAAAACAGGCGGAGGGTCGCGACGCGCGATTGGAGCAAGAGTTCGGTGATTGTGAAGCAAATCGTGACGAGGCGCAGTGAAGGGGAAGAGAAGTCGGGAAGGGCGGACAGAGGCGTCGCGGCCGAGTCACCCGCAGGCGCTTTGGCGAGGACGTCACCCTTGATAAAGTCGACCTGGAACGCCTCCTCTGCTGACTCGTCGTCGCCGCCCGCTGAACCCAGAACGGGCCAATCCTCGCGGAGGCCAGCAGCCATCTTGTCGAGCAGAACGTCCCAAGACCCTTGGTCGATCGCCTGCACTTTGACGCGCGGTCTCTTGGGGGCGATGGCGGTCGTCTCGCGCTCAGAAGCCAGTGCGGCTTGGCCGAGGACCGCTCCGAGCGCGACGACTTCGCTCCCGGCGCCGGCGCCAATCATGACAGTCTCGACCGTCGCGCCCGCCCCGTCATCGCCGCGGTCCATTCCGGCTCCTGTCCGACTCGCGAGGAGCTCCTGGTCGAGCTTTGCGACGGCGGCGTCGATCTCGGCTCCGGTGCGGCCTTCCTGCCTGAGCTGACGCCGCAGTCTCGCCCGTTGTCGGTCCGCAGCGAGTTCCTCCTCTTCCGTCTGTTCCCTCGCGGCGACCTGCACCGCCGTCGTGTCCCACCCGAGGTGTCGCGCGATCCCGCATTCCTCAAAGATTCGCTCGTAGATGACGGCGCGGGCCGGAACCCATCTCGCAGCGTACACTTCGCGCCACCGTTCGCCCTCTTCCGTATCAGTCCCGAACGCGGCGAGGTACTCCTTTTCGTAGAGCAATCCCTTGACGTGTTGCAAGGTTGAGGAAAAGTTGGGCGAGCGGCGGAGTGGGCTGAACAGGCGCGAGAGGAGTGACAAGAGTCGCGACGACGAGTCGGCGCCGGCGTCTGCTTCACCTTGAGCGTCCTCGGCGCCCGAACGGACTCGCAATGCCACTTTGGCGGGTCTCGATGGCCTGTGTTGCTGCGCCGGTCCTGCGTCGGAGCTGCAGAGCGCCAAGAGGTGAGGATTCGGCCGAAAAAAAGATGAGCATGATTGAAGCAGTCGCCCTCGAGTCTAACAGCGCGGGGCGGACGCCTGGGGACTCACACGCGGAGTTGCTCAAACGTGTTGTTGAGCTGGACCATGTTGCTCTAGAGGCTGTAGGAGTCGACTGACTGTGGCTCTGTAGACGAAGGCAAACCGCGGTCGGCCGTCTTTGTTCGCTTCTCCCTCGACTCTCGACGAAGTCTGCTCCATGCTCCGCCGCTTGCTCGATAGCATCATGTTCAATCGACCGAGTGGACCGAGCGGCGTCAACTACATCTACCGGATCATGCCGCACTCGTCGGTCAACTCGAGGCGAGTCTCCCCATCATGGCGTCATGACCGTACAGGCACCCCGTGGCTCCAAGGAACCACCGAAATCAGAGATGGCGCCGGCTGAAGGGCTCGAAAACGACTCCATACGGCGGCGTAAGCTGACGAACGCTCTCGACACACCTCTGCCAGGTATACGTTCCCCGTCCCGATCCCGGCAAAGTACGAGTTCCTGCCCTCAGAACTGGATGCAGAAGTGAGCCACTCCCAGTGCCGGACGCATTCCTTCGAATCCTCGCTCACACTTCGACGACGTGGCCGTGCAGGACGGGTTCATGCACTTGTCGACCGCGAAGCAGCTCCCTGCCACCTTGAACCGGTTCTTCAAAGACGACCCCGTCGTCACGATCCTCAAGTGCGACTATGGCCGCCTGAGCGCGTGGAAGGTCGTCAAGTGGGAGGCATCTGCCGATGGGGACAGTGAGTGGCTCTCCGTTCGTATGCCGACTCGTCAACGCGATGGTATCCGTCCTGAGCCCCTCGCGCTCGCAGCCTTTCCTCACCTGTACGCGCAACTCGAAGGCGAAAACGTCGAGTCGCACAAGGAGCTCGTCAAGGGCGAGGGGCAACCGAGTTGGGACGACGCGCTCGACAAGGCACGACAGGACGGGTGGCTGCGGGACTAGGCGGGCGGTGCTACCCGTTCACCCGACCTCTGTCCGCGGCTTTCCCTTCAGCCTGTACATATGACCTTCTGTTGTTGCAAAAGGCGTTCCGACTAAGCCGTTCCCACACCGTGCGGGCCAGAACCGTCAGGTTGACTGCTTCTGGTCCGGCGATAGTCAATAACATCCAGTCCTAGAGAGGCTGTATACACCACACCGAGAAGTATCGAAAAGGCCTGAGCTGTGTTGTACAGATCGCTGTTTCTCGGAGAGGCGTCAGACATCCTGAGCAGCCTAACAGATCGAGTCCTTCTGCGCCTCGCACTCATCGAGGCTCACCAGTACCCACTGTACCCGCCGACGGGACACTTGTCACCCCAACCGACCGACCAGGCACCGAGAAGCAGCCAGATCGTCGCGCTGCACGAGTCGAAAGCCGCGAAATGGAGGAGCTGAGCCCGATCCTCCCCTTGCCGTGTCTGCTCGGCGAGACGATCTCGATGGCGAGCAAGGGCAGTCTTGCTGTCCCCGGGTTGGTCCGAGTCGGACCAGGTATCCGACGTCGAGGAGCCAGAGGCGTCGTCCTGTGCCTCCTCGAACGAGCGCGAGGTCTTGACTGGCCCTTCAGTCTCGAGAGACATCCGAGTGGCCCTCGCCGCGCGTTTCTGACGTCGCTTCTGACGCCGCTCGAAAGGTCGATCTCGGACGTTGGCGAACAGCCGAGGGTCCACAATGAGGTTGATCGCCGGCGACCCGCCCGAGCCGCCACTCCCAGAGCTGGGCAGAACAGGAAGGACGACTTGTTCCGCCCCATACAGTCCGGATGCGACACGAGCAGCCTCTTTACTTCGACGTCGCCGAGCTCGCCATGGCCGCAGAAGGAAAAGGTGGATCGACGATGCGAGCGAGAGAAAGGGAAGGATGCAGAGCGCAATGAGCTGGGGTGAGCCAGCAGGAGGAGGCGTGGTAGGGGAGTGTGTAAACTGGATAGGAGTATGATTAGTCCCGAATTCAAGTGTAACAGCCGGAATGCCTTACAAAAACGGCTCCGAGCGAACCCCCAGCAATAACGAGCAAGCCTACGGCTTGGACCCATCTGATCGCGCAGCGGTTCCGACGCCGTACGCTCGAGCTTTTCTGCACAGTCTGGTCGTATTCTTTGGCCTGAACGACATGGTCTGCCTTTGCCGTAGGCGGTGAGTGGCCGAAAGCTTCCGGCATGAAGCGCTCTCCGGCTGACTGCCCATGCTCGACTTCGCCGCACTCGTAGTCGTGCCCTCCTGCGAGCCCGAGATCGTAGCCAACGCCGACTCGATATTCGCCTGTCAAGGCCGTCCACCCGCCGAAATCTTGTCCCGCTGTGGTCCCGCGATCGGCACAGGTGGACTGCGGCGAGATCGATGCGGCTTTGAAGGACGTGGTGCTGCCACTGCGACTGCGTCGCTCTCGATCAGCGACGTGAATGTCTGAAGGTAGACTGGTGAGCCGCCTCCAGGTGCTTGCTCGAGGGCAGCCTCCGGTTAGCTTGACGCAGCCGCCGACGGGCGGCCAGGACGACCCTTCGGACGGTGTCCGAAGGTCCGAGGCGGTTCTGCATGGCGAGTGGTCTTTCTGGCAGAAGGAAGATCGCCAGCGCGAGGAGCCGCCGGAAGGCGGCGGCGAAGGCATGTCGCCGGCGAAGCGAGACGATGCAAAGTCGGCCAGACCGTCGTACTCCAGAAGCGAGTCTTCTGTAGTCTCACGAACAGGCATCTTCGTAGTAAAGCAGAGCGAGCAGCAGCAGCCGCGAGTAACTTGACGAGACCGGTGCGTGCAGCGGGCAGCAGGTAGCGTGATCGAGCGGAGAGGACCGTGCACGTCCGGGGACCGACTCAGACGACCCGCTACCCCGTCAAACTCGCACGGTTGGGTGAAGCTGAGAGAAGGAGGACGTGGACGCGAAAAGCCGAGCGCTACAGATCCTGCGCCTGATCGAAGGTTGGCCTTCTCATCTCGTCTAGAATGGCCTCCTTCGCCGGAAAGCGTCCTCCACCTTGCATACACTGCTCGGCTGATCTCCATCCTTCTAGCACGATCGCACATTAGAATGGCGAATGAACAGCGGGCATCATTACCTTCGATCCAAGCTTGATCGCCCGCTGCCCGCGCCTCGTCACCGAGTTTGACTTTGTCGCGGGGCGACCTTCTCGCGGTTGCGCCGGGCCTTCTCCAGAGGCTAGAGCGAGACGGAACTCGCGACGCCAGGTCCCTTGCGGCTATCCAACGCTTCACGAGAGCGTGTAGACTCTGCTATCGTCTACTCAGCCTTACCTCTCGAATCGTTCATTACGTCACGTGCGAATGTCGCCGTCAAAGAAGAGCGAACGGACGCAGGCAGGGCATGGGCGCGAGAAGGGGCCAAAGGGACCGGCTGGATCGTACGTGTCTCTTCTTCCGCCCAAGAGACTTGCAGGATGCGAGGGTCCGCAATAGCGACCGCGTTGCTTCCCGTTTGACTAACGTCGGCGCGTCTCGTTCATGCCTGCTCACAGCGAAGGGTCTGTCGACGGGTGAGCAGCATGAACGAGCCCTTGCGCTCGCTAAAGTGCGAGACGAGGCTGACGTCCTGCGCCGTACAGGATAAACGCTGTCGAACCGGAAAAGTCTTTCATCATGCGCCTTCCCGACGAGTTGCTGGCCGCCATAGCCACTTTCTTCAACCCGCCGATCCCGTTCGAGCTCGGCCACTTCGTTCTGCCGTCCAAGTTTACGATGGAAGGGCGACAGGAACTGCGAGCGCTGGCGGCGACTTGCAGGCGATTCGCCAAGGTCCTCCTCCCCGTCCTGTACCGCTCGCTCGTCTTTATCGACGACAAGCGGCGCACAAAGACGGTCGAGTTCTATCAGGCGAAGAAGGTGCACGAGCACGTCCGCGAGATCTATTGGCAGCCATCCTGTGCGTATTCTTGAGGAGCTGGAGAAATAGACACCGTCTGCAGCTCACACGAGGCTCTCCCGTCCCGACCAGATCTCTACAACGACATGTCACCCATCTTCCTCCATGCCGCTACGAACTTGACGTACCTCGTCCTTGCGTTTCTCCCGCAAAGCGTACCGGACGACTTCATCGCCGATGACTACGCCGGCTTGACGACTTTGCGGCGGTCATTCACCGACGCGCTCCGCAACCTCAAGCACCTCAGAGCGCTCGAGATTCCGTTCTGGGAGTCGAGGGAGGATCAAGACTTCCATTTCGGAGAGTCGATCTTGCCCTCGCTGAAGCAGATGAGCATCGGAGACTGGCAAGAGTGGGACGCCGTGAGCCACCTTCGCTTTTTGCCGCGACTGCCCCACTCACACCCCTCGTGACGCAGTTCGAACCCGATCACAATATCGACGTAGTCAAGTGGCTCATCCACCCGGACATCGACCTCGAGGACGGCCTACTCGAGGGGTGGGCAGAACGGCTGGGCAAACGTGCGCGGGTACTGCAGCTGGCTGCGCACTCCGGATGGGGACGAACAGATCTACCCGCCAAACTTCCGGACATCATCAAGGACGTTTCGTGGTACAAGGTGAGTCATCGCTCTTCCCTTTCCTGCGTCTCCGTGGCAATTCTGAACAATGCTCTCTTGCCATAGCACATTGCGACGCACCCTCTCGAGAGCCTCGTGCTTCACGGGTTCAACCCCGTCACGTCGCACAAAGCCGAGTGGACCGGGACCCTCCCGCAGTTCCTGTCGTCCCTCCAAACCCGCAACCTTCACACGGTCACCTTCCTCGACGTTCCGTCGCTCCGAAACAAGAGACGCCACCTGCTCAACTGGGACAATGTCCAGCACCTCAAGCACGTGACGACGCTGCAGATCTCGCTCGCGACTTCCGTGGACGAAGGAGAGGCTGCAGCGGCCGCCGAAGACCACGATGCAGACTTTGAGACCGACGAGGTGGCCGAGGAAGGCGAAATGACTCTCAGGGTGAGCTGATAAGCTCCAGAAGCCGCTACCGGGCCGTCGCTTACAGGCGTTCTCTGCCGCAGATCTCGGCAAAGGAGATCAAATCCCTCCTCAACGTCTTCCCGAATCTGCATCACCTCCTCCTCGCCAACTTTCACCGTTGCAGACGTCCGCACGACCAAGAGGAGCAGGAGGACTCGGTCCACCCGTTCGCCGAGGATACCTTCCAACCGGCAGCACGCGATTTCATCCGGACGCTCGACCTGTACAAGTCGTTCAAGCATCTCGAACAGGTCGTCTTCCGCTCAGCCGAGGCCGAACTTGGCGTTCGGTTCCGCCGCGAGCGCGGTCCAGGGACAGAACAGGACGAAGAAGGGTGGCACGAAGAGCTCAGGCGGTTGTACTAGACGGGGAATGGTCGGATGGCAGTCCCCACAGAGGGCGCGGGATCCTTGATATATCCTCACTTATGATACCCAGCAACGACGGTCATTTGATACCTCCCCCCAAAAGTCGTTCGGAAGAGTCTCCTTACGCAAGTCGCGAGAAAGTGAGCAGTCTCGCTTTCGAGCTTACGACCGGGGAGAGAAGACCTTCGTTACAAGAACTGCTCATTACATGTTGGAGTGTGTTGTCGCAATAGATGATATGGGTTGTGTGCAAGAGGAATGAACGACTTTGGGAAAGAGGAGAAGGCGGCGCCGGTCGGCCTCATATGGGATCGGCCACCACGTCGCCGAGGCCGTCGCCTTCGATTGTCCGCACGGCTCCCTTGCCGTACTTGCCCTTGACCTTCTTGTTCCGTAGACCCTGCAGATCGCGAAAGCTCGCGGCATGAGCCTCGCTGCATCCGAGCCGGCCCACATTTTCATCGCGTGGAAACTCACCTTGTAGAACTCGCGCATGGCGTTCTTGTCCATGCCCTGCAGCTCACTCGCCTCGTTCTCCTCCTTCCACTTGAGTTCGCGCTCCTCCTTCATCGTCAAGCCGTTCTCGTCGTGGTCCGACTCGACCGTTTCAGACGCATCGTGCGCGAAGACGCTGGCGAAGCGTTGGGCCCAGTCCTGCTGCGCGTCGCCCTTGCGCCACTGCGGGACGCCATTCGAGCCGGCGTACTTTTGCCGACGGTCGGCGGGCGATTCGAATGTATAAGACTCGAGGAGGAGGAACCAGGTATAGTCTGTGTGGAGAGCGATTTCGTCAGTGTCGGCGCCGAGCTTGCTTGAACGGAGCCCTCCGCCTCAAAGGTATCGTCCGACTACTCGCGAGACTCCTGAGACAGGTGTGGCAGAGGCGTGCGCCGACTCACTCAAGGTTTGACTCCTCCGCCACCTCTTGCAGACGAGTCCGACGGCGAGCAAGTCGCGAACGTCGAGGTCTCCGAGGACGCGACCGAGGACCTCTCCCGGGAAGCGCAAGAATGGGTCGATCGGGTTCCGCATCTGTTCCGCCTTTTCTCGCTCTTTCGCCTTGTCGCGGCGAGGTTTGCCGGCGCCGCCCTTTTTCCTATTGGCGCCCGCTCGGGACGGCGACGCGGACCGACTCGACGCCGGCGTTGATTCGACTGAGCCTGCGACGGATGCCGTCATGGGTGTCCTGACTTCGACGAGCTCGTTCTCGTCGTCGGAGCCCGACAGTGCGAGCCGTTCAAACCTTGGCGAGAGGAGTTCTCCGTCGCGGCCGCGGAGTTGCCCCGCATGGCGGTTCAATGCTTCGTGGAGCAGATCGTGAGACATGACTGCTGGCGTTTGTGCTCGGTCAGGCTGTAGGAGAGAGCGGTGTGAGGAGTCGCCAAGGGGGAAAAGTGTGGCCGTTGCGGGGAAGCGAAGCGTCATCCCGTTCCGAGGGCGCGCGCAGCTCAAAGTGGAACTACAAATCAGCAATAGCGCTGGCCAGTATTGAATAATGCGATTTTCCTATTCAAACCGCGCTATCACGTGTTACCTGTCAACGGCGATCGCCACGATCGCGCCGTCTTCCCTTCTGTTCAACCCGAGCCTGCGTGCGGCGCCCTGACCTTCAGCGGAAGCCGTCTTGCCCGAGCAACGAGAAGAGTTCACATCCTCCGAACACCCGTCTCGCTTCGTCCGTCGTCCCGACCGTCGCTGTTTTCGGCACCCAGCTTCTCCCCGAAGGCCGCTGGCAAGAGCCTGCTCCTGCTATCAAGCACCTCGCTGCACCACGACCTACAGCCCTCCTCCAGCTGCTCTGCCCCGGTGTAACATGTCCGACGAGCAGCACACGCCCTGTCCCGCAAGTCGTCCCAGGTCGCATTGCGTCGCAAACTTCATGGGCTGACCTCGTAAATTTGATGCGCAGGCGTGCTTCCAAGGCTACAGGATGGATGGCACACCCAAGGGGACCATGGAGAAGCTCGGCGGGCTCGAGTACTACTACTCGCCCGGCAAACCCGATCAGAAGGACAAGGCGATCGTCATGTGAGGCTCTCCTTGCGGTTCGAGGATCGCCAGTCTCGGCGCTCGCTGACAGGTATGCCAGCACAGCGGCGTCGACATGTTTGGCTTCGGCGTCCCGAACTGCAAGATCATTGCCGACTGGTTCGCGGAAAAGACGGGATGGCCGGTCTTTGTCCCCGATCTGCTCGAAGGTGGGCCCCATAGCCACATGGGAGCCAGACAGCAGCATTAAACGTCTGTTAGCTCGCAGGGGACCACATCGACCCGGCGTCCTTGGGCTCGAACCTTGATGCCCTCGAGGAACCGATGGCCAAGAAGCCGTTCCTGACGCGCATGGCCATTACGCTCGGCGCCGTCTGGACCTTCGGCTACAAGATTGGGCCGAGGTTCCTCGCGCGTCACTCGATGGGACACGTTGTCCCTCTGGCGGAGAAGGTACGGCGCGGGGCATGTGTGAGAAGCTCTAGTGAGCTGACCTCGGCCCCTACATTTCGCAGTTCTGCCACGACCTGGAGAAGGAGAAAGGCTTCAAGAGTCTCGGCTACGTCGGGTGAGCTTTCGGTATCGTCCTGTCGGACCTGATCCTGAGCCCTGACTGCGCGACTGACACGTCTCCAAAGCTACTGCTTCGGCGGCACGGTCAGCGTCTTCCTCGCCAAGGCCGACAGCGCAGTCGACGCGCTCGTCTGCTTCCACCCGGGGGGTCCGAAGCCGGCCGAATGGGCCAACATCGCCAAGCCGTTCCTCCTCGTCTTGCCCGAAGGTGCGTCCAGTGCGAGGTGCTCTAGCTTCGACAACCCGTAAAACCCACTGACCCGAGACGAGCTTCAGAGGACTTTGCCTTCGATCGCAGCAAGTCCACCGTCTTGCCGATGCTCGAGAAAGTGCCCGTCGAGACCAAGGTCATTGACGATAATCCCGGCACGACGCACGGGTTTGGCTGCCGCCCGAACATGGCGAAGCCTCAGATCCGCCAGGCCTTTGAACGTGGACTCGAGCATACGAAGGACTGGTTCGAGGCGCATCTGTAGCTGATCGACGAGGGAATGCTTTGTACTGTGCATCGAGTTTGTATCGAATTCTGGTGGGCGTGTCGCACGGAGGAATCGCCTCGTCTCTAGCGAAGCTTGCAGTACGCAGCGGAGAGCCAAGAAGTGTCTGCTTATTGCACACATGTACGAGGGTGGGTAGGAACGCAGCCCGCCGAGATGCGGGCGGGCTGCGAAGGACCAAGAATCTAAAAGAGAAGTAATCGAGAGAAGAAAGGAGAGGTCCGGACTTTGGCGAGCCGACCAAGACTGGAGAGCGGGCTATCCGTCACGCTCTGTCAGGGGGGTATATCAGGGCGAATGGCGTCAACGAGAGTATAGTGCGATGGGGATCGTCAGGTTTTCAAGCGCGGAAGATAAAGGGGCGGTCGTCAGGGGTGCGTCGAGTCGAAGAGCGTGTGTATGCCCTTAAAGGTCGACGTATTCGTGCTGAACGGTCGAGCGGAGCAGCTATTGGAGAGACAGCGGGCGGCGTTAGTTGGCAGTCCCCTGCAATCGAAGTCTGCGACCAGCAGGGTAGAAGACGCACCACACTCAGGATTCCGACGAGCATGCACACCGACGAAGGGAGCGAGAACCACTGGATGTTTCCCTGCAGGTTGTCGACCGTTGCGTCAGGGCCATGCAGGGTGACTGACACGCTAGAAAGCACGCTGACCACTTACCAGGTGACCAGTGATGCCCGGAATCGCGTTCAGCTTGTTCCGCGCCGGGATCGCGACGATGATCTCGACGATAAAACAGACGAACGAGAGGATGCAGGCGGTAATGGCGAGCAGGATCGTGAGGATGCCCGACTTTTGCAGCGCAAACAGGCGCGACTGCTCCGAGCCGAGCTGGGACGGCTTCATGATCAGGGACAAGCAGGCGAGTCCTCCGGTAATGACAGCTGGCGAATGCGTTCAGGTAGATCAGCAACCTTTGCCGACGCAATCAGTTCGAGCGCTTTTTTGGCGGGACGTACCCGCCACGTGGAGCCAGTACGTCGAAGTTGCGCCCGACCCGATGACCAAAGCCCTGTTGTTGGCGGGCGCGTCGGTACCGAGGATGGCGGCGTCATCGGCGATGGTGGGCTGGCAAGAACCGAGTTAGCCGCACTCAGACGCAGTGGAGGGTCCCGGGGGCGCTGACCCACGAACTGCTGAACCCCGGTAGTGTTGAGCTCGACGTAGTAGTCAAAGCCTGAGTGCTTGTCCGAGCACTGCAGCAGAAGCGGATCATCAGCGACCGAATCTGGTCGAGCCCATGTACCACTTATTGCTCACCCATGACGTCGGGCCGTTGACACCGGTCGTGTTCTGATGAGAGCAGGAGCGGAGCGTCAGCTTCGACTTGTCTCGCAGCGCAAGCTTTCAGACCGGACTGACCCTTAGCGCCGTGCAGGCTCCCCATGCTCCAACCTTGACGGTAGTGTTCGCCGCCGTTCCTCGCACGATGTAAAAGTTTTGCCTAAAGTCCGCGAGGGTAATCCCGTCAGTTATCATTCGGAGAAACACCCTACCGAGGATCAGGGAGCGAGGAGACTGGCAACTCACCAGATCGGCTCGGAGAAGGTCGAGATGAGCCTGCAATGCGCCCGCGACGTCAGCCAAAAGTCAACCCACAGCTGTCGGTGCACGTGATGGTCCACGGGACAAGCTTGAAGCACACGCAGCTGGGCCAGAGATGACGGGCAGACGTACATGAGGACGGCGCCGAGAGCGAAGGGACCCCAGAAACTGGGCACTCGCGGCGAGTTGTTCAATCGGAGAGACACCATTTTGATCTGCTTGATCGTACGTAGCACACAAGACAGCGGTGCGAGTGTTAGATACGGAGGGAACGAAGCGGGAGCAACAGTTCCGAGGGTCAGCCTCGACAACAAGGGATCGGCGGGACCGGCTGACACGGCGCAGTTCGGGACGAACCTCGTGGTACTCGTGCTGGTGCTCGACTGTGCGATCTTGCGGTGGCTGAAGTGTATTGCGTCGGAATCGAGCGTCAGATGTCTCGTCGATGGAAACCGAAAAGGCGGCGGTGCAGCGTACGGTGTCCGGCTTAGGAGTGCTGGAAGCCGAGGTCGACGCGCAAACGAGGAGGGGGAGCCACTAGCGTTGAGAGGAGACTGCTGTAGAAGACAGTGCGTGCGTCTGTGCGCCGGATCGCTCCGTCGGTCTGCACAAACGCGTTGGCACGCTTGGAAGGCGCGCGCGTTGAAGTTTGCCGCAACAATGTACACCTCCCCTCTGCTAGTCTCTCGCGTTGGTTGACCTTCTCTCCGCCGAGTTGACATCTCGCTGCTACAATCCGAAGTGTCGTCTCGCGAAAGGGTCACACTGCTCTCACAACGCGTCGTCAATAGGCGATGGAAGTCTACTTGGCATCGACCAAGCCAGGTCATGACCCTGCTCATGCTAGCGGTCGAGGCGCGTCCCTCAAGCCGGCCGATCCATCGACGTCGCGTCCGCGAGCTGCTTCCGTCAACCCGGCGCAGGGCAAACAGCGTCCCTATGAGTCTCTGACAGAGGCTCCCAAGGCGTCAGCTACCTTGACCGGCAATAACCTCGTCCAGGGCGGATTGAGAGAACGGAACCACGCGATCATCAAGACGCTCGGCAAGGAGGACAATCCGATCACAAACAGCACAGCCTACTCTCGGACTATGCACATTCAGGTGCGTCGTGACGCATGCGAGATCATGCCGCACCGTGCTCACGGGGAGAATCGCGTTACAGAGCTGCGCGACGGGACATCAGTCCGGAGGAGGCGGGCAACGCTGGACGTTGCACAGGAACGCCAAGCTCCGGATGCAGGCAGCCGAGGCGGAGTCGCAAGCACTCAAGGGCGTCATCGCTTACATCAACGGCTATACAGGTGCGCCGCCCCTCGTTCTCCCTGCGCCCCCGCATGAGATGCTGATTCTCCCGCAAGACTTGCAGGCCGAGACATGACCAACACGCAGCTGAAAGAGCTCGTCGAACGACAAGGTGGCAGCTTTGTGTGCGTATTCGTCCTCTGGGGAGCTTTACACGCACGAGACTGATCTTGAGACGCGACAGCACGATGTGTTCCGCTCGCGTCACGCACATTTTCGTCACCGAAAACCTCTCGGCGAAGAAGGCGCAGCACTACCTCGAGGCGCGGCGCAAGAACGGTACGAAGCTCGTCACCCCAGAGTGGGCGATCGCGTGCGCGGAGAAGGGCAAGCGCGTTTCGGAAGCCAAATTCGCTGCGCCCGTCTTTAACGAGGTGGGCCGGACTATACAAGCGATAGCTCGACACAGACTGATCCGAAATGGAGCATTGTAGATGCAGCAGTCAACCTACAAGCTATTTGCCAAGGATCAGGGTGGATCAGTCGCCCCGTCGTCGGAGACGACAATCGCCGTGGCCGGCCCATCGACTGCCTCTTCTACACGCCGCACGCCTACTCGCAGTACGAGCTCGACTTCGAACGAGAGCGGAACAACACCAGAACCTACCGCTGGACTCCTTCCATCGGCTCAGATCTCGCCTCGTCGCAGTCCACGCAATCACGCCAGTTCGGTCTCGAATCCCGTCCAGGCCAGCACGCCCGCGCCCACTTCGGCGACCGCTCTCCTCCTCGAACAGATCAAAGCTGCGAAAGCGCAACGGTCGCCCTCCCGCAGTCCGAACTCGAAGGACGCCGAACGGAAACGCGGCTGGTGCGCGACGTGGGAGTGCGTCGTCGAAAGTCCGGGGAGGAAACGTCAGCGCGCGGCTGCCTCCGTGGCAGCGACGGTCTCGGAGACGAAGGACGAGAAGGAGAACAAGACGGCTTCGATCGCGAAGACACGAGGGCGGAGACCGACTTCCTCGACGTCGCCAAAGAAGGAGGAAGTTCTCGTTCTCGGCAGCTCGGATACCGAAGAAGAGGCGCGGCCGAAGGCGACAAGCAAGACGCGGCCGCTACAGCCGAGCCTGAGCTGGGCGAGCTTGTCCGAGGATGATCCGAGGCGGCCCGACTTGACTGCGGATGAGGACGAAGAGTGGTCGCTCCCGCCGAGCGCTCAGCGAAGATGACGAATTTAATCGTCTTCCACTTTGAACCTATTGTAGGATGTGTTGTTGTTCATAGATCTGGCAGTTCTCGCTCTCTTGTTGTCTATGCCCGCTGCCGGGAATTGACCTTTCCCACCGTTCGTCCCCCGTTTTTTTTTTTCTCCCTCCGTTGACATCTGCACATCGACGCCGCCTGGTGCTCATAGCCCGCACTGACGAACGCTCACTGTGCACAGCAGCTCTCCTGCTCCAGGATCTCTCATCGAGAAGAGCTACGCGCCCTTTTTACGGCGACGGGCTGCGCACCGCCGTCGCTCGCCGCTTCCTCCCGCCCGTTCCCACTCCTCCTTGGACCTGATCCCGCCTCAAGTTTCGGTATCGGCGACGCCTGGCGAGGCAACATGTTGCGCATGGCCCGTCCGCCGACGCCACAGCCGTCAGAACGGCACGGCCGGAACCCATTCCATGACGTCTCCACGACGAGCGCCTCACCGACAGAGGACCCTCGCGACCAAGCCGAAGAGGTCGTCACGTCTACGTCTGAGCCTGAGGAAGCCTGCGACGTCGGCAGCTACGGACTGAGGCCGGCGCGAGGCGAGCAGGACTGGTACCGCTTTCCGGCACCGACCAAGGACGACGCGCTCAACTGGAGGCCTTTTCTCGACATCGATACGCGCAAGCAGCGCGAAGAAGAATACACTCAAGCCGGGATCGTCCCCGCGACCGTCTGGAAGTACAAGCTGATCGGCGAGTGGCGTCTCGGCGAGAACCTCGGCAAGGGTACGAGCGGTGAGTCCTCGCGCTCCATCTCAACTGCTTCGGGGCACTTCGGCCGCTTAGCTGGTGATTGTTCCACGCCGTGTGATTACTGACGAAAGACGTGCGAGGCCTGGCAGGTCAAGTTAAGCTCGCAAGGAGCACCGCCACGGGCCAATTTGCGGCGGTCAAGCGGGTCTTTCGCCTGCCGGAAGGAATGCGTGTAAGCCACCTTCGGACGGGACTGCGCCGAGGTCTAGCTAATTTGGATTACCTTGTCGCAGCACGCCCATTCGATTCACCAAGAGATCAGCATCATGAAACTCGTGGCAGCGCATCCGCACTTTGTCAGCCTGTTCGACGTATTCGAAACGCCGAACTATTAGTGCGTACTACGCAACCTTCAAGTCTCAATGAACGCTGACCTGTCGCCTATCGTCGTAGCTTCCTCGTCATGGAGTACTCGCCGCTCGGCGAGCTGTTCAACCACGTCCACCAAAACATCATTCTGCCGCAGATGACCCAGCGCTTTTTCAGTCAGCTCATGTCTGCCGTAAGCTCGAACCGTATGCTCCGAGGACGCCTGGAGACTGATATCGCTGCGGATTGGTTCAGGTCGCATACCTCGCTCGCTTTCGCATCGCCCACCGCGACATCAAGCTCGAGAATATCATGCTGTTCCGCGACGAGCGTGAAGATTTGTCAATCAAGCTCATCGATCTCGGCATGGCGACGTACCAGCCGCCTGGCGAGCTGTTGACGATGAGCTGCGGCAGTCCTCACTACGCCGCTCCCGAAATCATGGAGGTAAGGCTATGACCTTTTCTGCGCGAGCGCCAGACCTCGGACTCACGATGACGGGGTACAGGGCCAACCGTACGACGGTATCAAGACGGATATCTGGTCGTGCGGGGTCGTTTTGTACGCCTTGATCGCTCGGACGCTCCCGTTCGACGACGACGACATCCCGACTTTGATCGGCAAAGTCCGCATCGGGACGTACGAGATGCCGGCGTCCATCGGCGGTTACGCTCGCGACCTTGTACAGCGGTGCCTGACGAAGGATCCTGCTCACCGTATCGGGGTAAGCGAGGTCCTCCTTGCTCGCCAGGTCTGGAGCTGACCGCTTTCATGACATGGACGACAGCTTTCGGCGCTCTTAGCTCACCCGTACATGGTCCAAGCATCTATCGATACGGCGCCCCCAATGTCGACCAACCTGCACCTCGAGGTCATGTCGGACAAGCGGTTGGCTCGTCAGGTGTGGGTCGGCGGGATTGCTGCGAACGCGACCGAAGAGGGGATCCGGCACTGG
Source organism: Rhodotorula taiwanensis (assembly GCA_002922495.1). Lineage (NCBI taxonomy): Eukaryota > Fungi > Basidiomycota > Microbotryomycetes > Sporidiobolales > Sporidiobolaceae > Rhodotorula > Rhodotorula taiwanensis. The sequence goes on along the minus strand of PJQD01000050.1, from coordinate 152,541 downwards.
TTCAACACTACGATCGAGGAATGCGGCTTCCTTTCGGACGGAAGGCGCTCGCCTGATCTTGAGGAGGCGGGCATCGAAGCACCTCAACCGGTCGTCTCAGTTCAATTCGCCCGCGGGCAAGATTGCGCTTACGTAGAGGTGAGGACGTGCGACACCTCGTGCGCGGTCGGTCCTATCCCTGCTGACTCTTCTCACCCCCGTACGATGCCAGTTCCGCAACAGCGAAGAGCTCGAAGGCGCGCTCGGCCTCGACGGCTGCGTCTTCCTCGGAAGCACTTTGTTCGTTCGCCGTCCAGAAGAGGCGTTCTGGACCCGAGAGGTCGAAAACCGACCGAGACCGCAAGCTCCGGTGGCCCAATCGCACGGCGCAACTACCGCCGATACCCCAGTGACCGAAAGCGCGCACAAGATTTTCGTCGGCGGTCTCCCGAAGGACCTCACAGAAGACGAGATCGAGGGCGTTCTCGCCAATTACGGCGAGCTGCGCACCTTCAAGCTTGTTCGGGACCCGGTCACGGGCCAATCTCGGGTGCGTGATCCTCCAGGCTCCCGATGGCCGCACCGCAGCACGCTCAGCAGCCGACGTCTTTCACGAGCAGGGCTACGCTTTCTTCGAGTACGCCGACACCAAAATGACCGACCTCGCATGCACCGAGCTCGATGGCATGCAAATCTGCGGGATGACCTTGCTCATATCTCGCACGCCACCCGATACGAGGCCTCCCGCGAAAGAGATGCTCAGCTATCTCCGCGAGCACTCGAGCGTGCCTTCGACCGCCTCGTCCGGACAGGCGTCGAGGCGGAAGCAGGGCCTCCCGTGCGAGACTGATCTCGAGTTCCCGTTCCCGACCTATGATCATGGCCTCGACGATTACGCTCGCTTCGTCGATCCGCCTCGCGCGGTGTGGGACCCGGACGAGCCATTGGACGAAGATCTCGTCAAAGACGTTGCGATGCTCGTCACCGACAACGACTACGAAGGCGCGGTCGCTGAGATCCGCGAGAAGGAGTGAGCCCATCCTGCAGACGCCGACCGATCAGAGGATGCTGACAAAGGTGTGCCCTCCCGGCAGCTCCTGCGCGCGACTGTTCTATCTCGTCCTCCTCGGCTTCAAACAGCCGGGCCTCCTGGAACAGGAGAAGCCCGTGCAGCCAAAGTCAGTGTTCGAGAGCTCCGGCCCTTCTTCAGGTTCGACATACACCTCCGATGGCTCTACTCGACGCTCCTCGTCGGCTCCGACCGCTACTTTCCCGCTTCCGCCCGCTGTCATCGAGGAGGACCTGGTGCTCGTGCCCCGCCGCAGCCTGCCCGGCCCGAAGGATCTCGTTCCCGATGACGTTTCCACCGAAGCGATGAGTCGCAAGAGCACAAGCCGCGCCGTTACGTCTACGTCGCCTCGAGACGGTCCAACGGGTCGCTCGTGGCAAGAGATCAACCAAGTCTACGTCTTTCCGGCTCCCTCGGTGCGCGCCGAAGCGCCGGCAGAGACGACCGCCTACGGAACGGCCGCCCCTCTCGCCTCAGCGCCGCCTCAGATCGAGACTTTTGCGTTCGAACCGCTTCCGATCTCGCCAGAAGCGCTGGCCTTCGCCCCTTCCGGTCATCGCATGACCCGCGCAGATCGCGCCGGCGTCATGTACTCGGTGCCTTCATCTCCCGCCCTCCTGCAGGACTTCGACCACCAGAGCACGGGATCTGAGGCAGCGGAGTCCCCATTTCCGCAGCGTCTGCGCAGCAAAGTTTCGATACAGCAACGCCTGCGATCGATTTTCAGCGGCCCGTCGCTTCGCCAGGACGCGCCGGCTCCTCTCACACAGCTCGGCGACCTCGTACGGCATACGGACGAAGAAATCGTAACCGCACGTCAGCATCGGCGTAAGGTGTCCGTCAATGTCCGCTGGTCCATCGCCGAACCGGAGGAAGCAACCACGGAGCGCAAAGCCTCGAGCCCGGCATCGTCGCGACGGTCTAGCCTGCTGAAGCGGTCCGACGCGTACAACTCGTTCGAGCGCGCCCGCGCCGGGAAACCACCTGTCTCGCCTGCGCTGCAGAGCTTTGCGACTCTGCTCGAACAGGGTGCCTCGGCTCCTTCGGCTCGCTCGTACAAGCTCTCCAACTTGCCACCCTCGCAGCAGCCTTCCTTCGAAGTCTATGAAGACTCTGCCGCCGACTCAGAGGCGCCCGAAACGCCGCGTGCTTCCGCCTCCAAGACCAAGCCACTCGGGTCGAAAGACCTCGTCAATACCGTCGACGGGGACGGTACCAAAGGTTGGCGTCTGCTCCGCAAAGCGTCTTCGCACGTCGTCGGCCGAGTCCGCGGAGTGCGTCAGCTCGGACTGTCCCGCCCTGCTTCAGCCGCAATCTCGAACTCGACTGAGGCAACTATCCGTCCAACATCGGAAGTCCCGACCGTTGTCATCCAAGCGGGTACCCCGGCCCGCGCACAGCCGACTGCGACCATCGCGTATCCTTGGCAGTCCAGCTCGACGGACCTTGCCGGAGAAGGTGCGAACAAGCCGAGCCGCTGGCGCCGAGCGTCGTTGTCGATCCAAGTCCCTGCGATTCCGCCGTCCGAGACTCGGATCTCCCCGTCCACCTCGCCCGCCTTCGACCTGTCCGCACCATTGACCGCGACACACACCGATGGCTCGGCTTCTGCGCCCAATCTCGCGAAAGCTCCGCCTTCGCCTGAACTGTTGGCGCGCTCGCTCGAACTCGCCCAGCTCGAGAATGACCACCTCCGCCGTACACTCGACCGCCAAGAGAAGGAGCTCGGTCTCTTGCGCGCGCGCGAGGCGACGTTGGCCGACTGCCTCGAGACCGGCGGCAAGATGGTCCGCGAACTCAGCGAGGAACGCGACGAGTTGCAGGAGCGCCTCCGGCGAATCAGCTGGTACAGTACCGGCGGTGATCCGGCTTGGCTGAGCCCGAAACCGCCGAGCACGCGCAGCAACTCCGCGACGAGTGGCAGCTCGCTCGAGACAAAGTGGCTCGGCGGCTCGCGCAAGTCCCGCTTCGAGGACGAGGCCTCGTCCTGATTCCTTTCTCCTCCCCGCTTGATCAGCTTCCTCAGCGTATTATTCCTGTTGTCGTCTCTATTCTCCAGCATCTAACACACTGCGCCCCGGTATGCTCTCGAGCGCTCATGTCACTGCATCATTTTTTCCCACACACAAAGCGTTGCGATAAGGCGACAGCTCCATGACGCCCGAGTCTCGCACTACAAGGATTGCTTGGGTCGGTGCTAGGAATTCATTGCAGAGCACGAAGAGACAGAAGATTGTGGTGAGATCGGGGGAGAGTAGAACGAGCGCGAGAATGAACGACGTGTGGCGAGAAGAATACAACGAAAATGGCACGGCGGGAACGAGAAGTGAATGTCTGTGAGGCGGGAAAGCGGGTGGAGCGTGGCGATTGTGGTTAGGGATGGCTGCGAGATAGAAAGTACAGTGTGGTCCGAGTCTCAGAAAAGGGTGAGCAAGGTCTCGTCCTGCTCGGCGGCGAGTTGCCGTTCGGCGAGAGCGCGGTCGGCGTCCTTCTTAGCCTTGAACGTGAAGCCGACCCAAACACCTCGCGCGAGACCGGGATCCGCGACGCCACGTTCAGCGACGGCATCGACGTGACGTTGCTTCTCGCGGACTTCGGCGTACTTGGCCATGTCCGATTCGGACGAGAACTGAAGCGAAAAGCGGCCGGTCAGTAGAGGCCCGTGACAGCGTGGTTCGATGGTGCGCATACTCACATCGTCAAAGTAGCCGGCGTCGACCTCCGAGTCGAGAGCCGGGATGAACGGCGCCTTCCGCTCGCGGAGGTGGTCCCAGTCGATTCCTCGGAAGAACGGATGCTGCTTGACCTGATCGAGCGAAGACATGCGTCGATCCTTGTGGGCGATGAGGCTAAACGGGGCGAAAGCGCACGCAAAGTCAGCTGCTTCGCCTCGCAGGACCGCCTAACTCGAAGCCCGAAAAAGGCTCACCATGTGATGGCAGACCAGCCGTCGTCGCTCAGGTTGAAGATCAAGTCTTCGGGGCGGTCGTAGTGCGGGCGTCGCAGAGCCCGCTGCCAATTTTTGAGGTTGTTCCAGGTCTCGTCCGCCGTCGCTCCCGAGAATGGCGGGAAGCCCGCGAGGAACCTGCATCCAGACCGGTGTCAGTTTGTCAGAAAAGGTGGACCGCCCGACTTTGAGACCCAAACGCACTCGAAGAGGATGCAGCCGAGACTCCAGTAATCGACCGAGTATGAGTAGCTCTGCCCTCGCAACGTCTCGATCGCCATGTAGTCGGGCGAGCCAACGACCGAGTCGGCGTAGCGCGCATCGGCGAGGCGGAGCGTCTTGTAGATCGACTTCATCTCGAGCGTCGAACGGTACACGAGCGGCGAGTCGGCGGCTTCGTCGAGCTGTGAAATGCGGGAGGCGATGTCAGTCTTGCGATGGGCGAAAAGAGCCGAGAGTCTGCATCGACGCGCTGCTCGCTCGTTACAAACTTGACAAGACTGACCTTGTGCTTGAGGTGCTCAATCTTGCCCGGGTTCAGCGCTCCCGCCGCGAGCCCAAAGTCGGTGAGCTTGATGTGGCCTGTCGTGTCGATCAAGAAGTTCTGCAGGCGTCGCATCGAGCGTGAGCATGCTGCGAACGGCAAGCCTTCACAGTCGGATGAGCGAGACGGACCTCGGGCTTCAGATCGCGGTGGATGTAGCCGAGCTTGTGAAGTTCAGCGACAGCGCAAAACATTTCCGCGATGTAGAACCGCGCGTGCTCCTCCTTGAGGACGCCCGAGTTGTTGAGGAGTGTCCGGAAGTCTCCGCCGGCGATAAAGTCCTGTGAAGCGAGAGCGCAAGTCAGCTGATGCTGGCCCGGTAAACATCGCACAGCGAGGGAGGCCTTTTGGGTGGCTCTCTCGCATGACGCCAAGTGTCCAAGTGGGCAGCAGCTGACCATGGCGAGAAAGACGTGCTCGGTGTCTTGGAACGCGTACAGCAGGCGGACGAGCCAAGGGGACGACGTTGACGCGAGGATGTCTCGCTCGGTCAGGACGTGCCGAATCTGCGAGGCAGGATACACGGTCAGCCCCCACGTCGCTCGCGGTCCAACGCCCGAGGGCGACCACGAGGCGCACCTCGTCCATCTTTGCGAGGGTGCGCTTCTTCATCTTTTTCAGCGCGACGACCTGCTGCGTCTCCTTGTGCCTCGCGAGGTACACTTCGCCGTACCCGCCCTGGCCGACCTGCGTCACGATGTGGAACTGCTCGAGGCGGAGTTTCGTCCTCCGTTTCCGGAGCAAGTTGCGCTCGGTCTCAGTGTGCGACTGCCACTCGGCGGCGACCTGGGACGGCGAGGCGCGGCGGTGCGCGAGCGAGGCTTTCAGGTTGGCGAGGCGAGACTTGCGCGCCGAGACGTAGGTCAACAGGTCAAAGTAGTGGTCGTAAAAGTCTGTGAGCGGGTCGAGCGAGCTGTGAGCGAACGCAGGCAGCCAATAGAGAAAGAGGCAACGGGACCGACAGAGTTGCGCGACGTCGGCTTTCCGTTTCACCTCTTGCGACTCGAGTTTGACTTTTTCCCACTCTTTGAACCCTTGGCCCTTTCTCCAACTGACGAGTCCGGTCGCGGGTTGCATCGTGGCGTCCCCTGCTGCTCCTCCTCCCGCTCGAGGCCCGTACATGAGCCCGGGTCCCGGTCGCCCCTGGGCTGCGAGGAGCTGCGCGACTGTCGGGTCGTTCGAGTAGGCGGCGTAGGAGCTCAACGTGGGTGTCGAAGCTGACGAAGAGAGTCCCGAGGGCGAGTGCGAGGCGTGCAAAGGGAGTGGGTGCGGGTGTGGCCTGACATAGTGGTTGACGACTGCGGTGGCAGTAGTCTTTGTGGGAGCTGGGGGCAGTGGCCTGTGGTAGTGGTGACTCTGACTCTGTGCGAGCGGGTTCAGAGCGTGCGGCGAGTCCCTGAGCGACGAGGATGACGTCGCCGAGCCTGACGACGCGATGACTGAATGGAACAGCGAGTTTTCCTTGTTGGCAGCAGCTGGGTACGCGTGTGGTGGTGGTTGGTAGTGAGTCATGTCCTCACACGGGTCGCTCTAAAGAGAGAGAGGGGCCAGAGAGGAGAGAGAGAGGAACAGGAAGCGGGGCAACAAGTTCGCAATGTTGACTGATCCGCTCGGGCTCGAGCTCTCAATGCGGCCTCCGAATGCAGTCGGTCTTGTCGAGTACCCTACTTGGGGATAGAATAGCAGTCTCTACTATTGCAAAAATCACTCCAGTCCCTGTGCGAGAGCTCCCCGAAGTGAGGATACGCGGTGTCGTGCACGTGACGCGTGTCGCGTCAAAGCGAATTGTCACTCAACCTCTCGCTCGGTCGTCTGCAGTCTCTCGTTTACACTGACCAGATGGCGACCACTAGCTTTGCACCTCGCCCTCCCATCGCACTGTCCATGCCAGGGACGCCCCGCAACAACGGTTCGACTCCGAGGTCGGCGAGGCGGTTGCAATCGACTCCGTCCAGCAGACTCTCGTTCGGAGGTAACGCCCTCGCCCTCGCCCAGGCATCTGCACTCGCCCCCTTGCCCCCCATCAACTCGCGCGTCTACCCAGACAAGTCCTACGCCGACGATGACGAACTCCGAGACTTGATCGAACGCGACAAGGTCGCCGTCGACGACGCCGTCCAGATCCTCGGTCACGCCCTCGCCCACACCAGGAAACGCCTCGTCGAGTCGCTCGAAGAGATCGCGGCCGAACACAAACGCCTCGAACGGCTGACCCGCGAGTTGGGCGACGCCGCAAAGGACATGGTCAAGACGGTCCAGCGCGAAAAGGACGAGATGGACAAGGCGCGCCAGCTCGAGAACGAGGTCCAGACCAGGTCGAGGTCGCTCGCTGTCCAGGTCGAAGCGGCGACCGGAGAAGTCAAAGAGATCCACGCGAAACTGCACGCCCGCCGCGACCGTGAGTCGCCGCCGCCGCCGCCCCCTTCTCCGGCTGCCCGCCAGTTCGCTGACCTCCTTCTACCCCGGCAGTCAAAGCGAGACAGCGCGCCGCGTTCAGCAAGCAGGTCGCACGGAACGGACCCGAACTCGCGTTCCTCGAACGGAAACTCGGCCTCTCGGTCCGCGGAACCGCTCGTAAGCCTCGCGTCCTGACTTCCCGATGCATCGCACCACCACCAAATCCCGCCAAGTTGTTGACTGATCCGCCTGCTTGCAGCCGACGTTGTCCGGTTCTCGTTCCACAACATTGATCCGGCCTCGTTCCCACGAACGTTCTCGCTCGATTTGGACGCGTCCAAGTCGCAATACACAGGTACGCCCCTCGCCCCTCCAGCTCATGTCACGCTTCATGACCCGCACGAGGTACTCACGAGCCAACTCCCCTTGCTGCAGTCGCCTCCGTCACGCCCGCATCCTTCCTCCCCTCTTCAACTCTCGGACCGCTCCTCGCCCAACTCAACTCGTCCCGGAACCTGTACCGGTTCGTCCTCGCGGTCCGACTCGCCCTCGTCGACGAAGTCGTGCTCGAGAAACGGAGTTTCGCGAGCGAGGTCGAGCGCGAGAAGGAACGGAAACGGGTCAGGGACGCGAGGGAACGGAGGAGGGACGCCGGCGGCGACGAGTACGAGCTCGCGCACTGAGAGTGGGGCGGCGGTCCTCCCTCCTCCGCTCGAGTGCTTTCTGCCAGGAAGGCCCAGTGTTTCACGAGCGCTCTCTGTGTGTATTGTTCAGACTGAGCCGGCCGGATGTAGAGTCTGTTGTTTCCAACTTGACGCCGGCCACGATCTTTCTGATCTCGCTCATTCCTAGCGCCGGAGGATCCCATGGAAGCTGACGCACTGTGAGTAAGGTATCTTGTGCACGAAGAAAGGATAAGGACAGGGAGCGGTACAACAAAGATGGGCGGGTTTCTAGCACGCGGCGCGGAGACCGCACGACTAACTGACGAGGACAAAGAGGAGGAAAAAGACAATCAGGACGCCAAAGACCTGCGACGGAGTGTATCTCGCGTTAGCTTGTGCAGACAAGGGAGGCGACAATCGCAGCGCAAAGACTCGCCTTCATCATCAGCCACCGGTTCGACGACACGCTCGCGTAGTATTTGAGTAGTTCCCTGTAGGCGGTAGGATGCGGAATTGTGAGATGCCGTGCCTGCACGAACGGATGCGATACCCGCGCAAGCGCGCTCGCGATCGATCGCAAGAGATGGCCGGGCCCGACTCACGACTGCGCCCCGGAAACGTTCGCGGCAATGTCCTCGGTGTCGGCGTCGATCCGCGTCACCTGCTCGCCTTGGACCGCGACCATATGCGCGAGTTGACTAAAGATCTGTCCGAGTTCGGCGACCGTGCTCTCGATCGTCTCGATTGCGGTACTCCTCGACGAGAGGTACTGGTCGTCGCCCTGCTGTTGCGCCAACTCCATCTGCATGAAGCCGCCTTGGCCGCCTTCAGCAGCGCCGAGTTGACTATCCGACGGCGCGCCGAGGTCGAGCGCGAGAAAGTCCGAGTTGCCGCCGGCTGGAGCTTTTCCTTTCCCCTTGCCTTGCGAATCGAGGATGCTCGTCCCCGGGCCTCCGGCGCCTGGGGCAGCGGACATTGGTCGGTACAGTGGTGAATCTGTGTTGGACGAGTGGTACGAGGCCGGGTAAGGGTGCGTAGAGGTCGTGCCAGAAGGATAGCCGGGATGAGGATTGCCGCCGGAAGGGGGTGCGCGCGAACGAAGGACTAGGAGTGAGCACAGGGTGTCTCTTTCGGGCGTCAGCAACAGCACGTGTAGCTGAGGCTGAGCCATGCGAGGGCAAACGGATGCCCAGAACTGCAAGAAGGAATGGCACTAACCGGATGCAGGCGCCGTGCGAGGATTGGATGCGCCCGAGTACGTGAATTGCTCTGTCCGGTCGCGAGACGCTTTCATGTTCTGCGATGAGTGTCCTGTCAGTCCCTGGATACCTCACAGCTAGGCGCGGATTCCGTAGTCTGCGGTGCCGAGATGCCAGCCCGCCAGACCGATTCGCGACCCGAGACTCACCTGGGTCCGAATCTCGAGCACATCCTTGAATCCGATCGTCGTGTCGGCGAGCTTGGTCTGCAGCATCGTCACGACGTTCTTGTTGTGCTCCGAGACCTGCTTGCCTCCGGCGCCGGCGTTCAGGTTCGACTGCGTGAACACCTGGAGTTGGGCGATCTGCGAGTTGAGCGCGGCGATGTCTTGCTTGATGATGTACGTGAGCTCCTGTTGTAGTTGTCCGGACGTCGTCAGCGGTCTTCTCCACAATGGTTCCCGACGTATCATCAAGATTCGAGCGTGGAGAGGAACTAACGCTGATCTCGACTGGTCGGTCGTCAAAGAGCGTTTTCCGCTTGGCGACTGCAGGCATAGCGTCGTCGTCAGTACCTCCTGCAAGACTGCGAAAACGGAAGCTCGCCGCGAGCAGGGTGACTGCCCTGGCTGCTACACTTCAGGTCCCAATTCGAGGGGGAACTCACGCTGCGCCAATTTTTCGAGTTTGCCCGTCGTAGCCTGGATATCTTTGCCGATCTTGGCCGCCATCCTCGCGAATTCACTCCTCTGCGCCGTCTTGTTCCTGAGGGCGCCTCCTGCCTGTCCGGATCCATTCGCGAGTAACGGCGCGCCTTGAGCGGACGACGCGGCGCGGAACGCCGCCGACTCGACGGCCGAGCGGAATTCGGCCGTACGGTCAAAGTACGGCCGCGACATGGGCTCGTAGAGGCTTTGCGTGCGTTTGTCAGTCGTGACGATTCGGAGTTGAGAGTGACACGCGGCGTGGTGGGGAGCAACGGTCGACGTAAGGGACTGGCGGCACTAGGGAGCCAGTCGAGCCAGCGATGGAGTGTTCAAGGGCTTCTTGTAGCTAGTCAGTGTGAGGTCCGCGTCAACGGCGCGCTCGCACGAAAGGCGAGCCCGCGGTCGGGCCGAAACTCGAGACGGGCGCGGCGCAGCAAAATCATTCACGGAGGCAACTCGCTGGCTATAGCATGCAAAGTTTCGATGAATGCGCTTTAGTTTGCAGTAGGACGCGTTATCGAGCGGTGTACGAGCGGAGAAACATGAGGGTATAGATCTGTACGGGGCGAAGAGGGCGAGACAAACGTGGCAGAAGGAAGTCGGCGAGCAAACAGGAGATGATTCAGATTACGGCGAGGCAAATAGACGAGAGGGAGAAGAGAGAGGCACCGGGCGCGTCGGAAGCCGCGGACCTTTGCCTGCGACAAGGGGCGGCAAAGGAGAAGACGCGCCCATCGAGACGAGCGTCGGCGCGGATGCTGGAGGGTATCTCTGGAGCGGCTGTATGCCACGACGGCAAGATAGGGAGTCGACCGCCGCCGTGGCGTATCCAAGCTGAAAAGAGGCGGGAGCAGAACGTGTATGAAGGAGGAATGATGGCAACAGAAAACGGCACGCAAAAAGCCGCAGGGCGACACCTTTTTCGAGAGTACAGTTGCGGCGGCGACGACGAGCGTCGGCACTTCCGAGCGACGTTTGCTCGGTCGTCTAGAGTTGCTGTAGGGCGGTCGAGATGCCGTCGGCCTCGCCTGCACCTGCCAGCGCGGCGCCATCGGCACCCATCGATGGGAGGTACAGGTTCGCATCGAGCACGCTCCGGATGTCGTCGACTGTACTCAGATCCGCCAAGAACGGGATCAGGTCCGTCAGCTCCGTGTCGTGCCTGCGGGAGAAAGTCGTCTCCGTGAGTCCGTCGTGCGAGGAAACAGTTTGAGTTCGAGGGACGGCAGCACTTACGGATCGTTGAACCAGCTACTGATCGGGACAGCGTTGTTCGGGTGGAACACGTAACTGGCCGGCGAGTTGTCGATGATGATACACTCGCTGATAGGTCGACCGAGTTGCGAAAGATCCTGCGCGAGCGTTCCACCACGAGTCAGTCACGTCCGGTAAACGGCGAGCGTCGAAGCGACGAAGGAGCTTCTCACCTTGACATAGTTGCCCTTGTTGTTGTAGCAGCTCTCGCGGAACAGGCGGTGCTTGACGACGCGGTGGATGTCGAGGTGGTCCAGCACCGGGTCGGCGTATTTGGACAGCGAAGCGGTGAAGACAACGACCTCGTAGATCTCGCCCATCGCCTTGAGGAAGGCTGTGTGCGGTCACTCGTAAGCGATGAGTCAGATGATGACGAGCGTGGCTAACACCGGAACGTACCATCGACTCCGGGCCGCTTGATCACGTAGACATTGTGGAACTGGTTCTCGATCTCGACCGGAACAACAAAGTCGGCTTGATGCACCATCTGCAGGGTACGACAGAGTCAGTCTCAGCAGGGAGCCGGCCACTGGCCAAAGAACGCTCACCTTGAAGCTCGAGTGGACCAGCGTCTCGTCCAAGTCCAGGACGAGGCATTTCCGCCCGTGCAGATCGGACGACAGCTCGTCCAACAGAGGATGCGGCAGGCCGTCCTCTCCAATCGGAATGCCGACGCCGCCCCGCGCGATCAGCATCTGCTCCTCGTCCTCCTCCTCTTCCTCCTCCTCAGACTCGTCAAGGTCGTCCTCGTCCTCTTCGTCGGTCGAGATCTCGCTTGAAGTTATCTCGTCGTGCCGAGGTGCCAGGAGAATTCCACCGCCGACTGCGCCGGGTTCAGGCACAGACGTGATGATCCCGTCGGTACCCGAACGTGCTTGCTGCTGCTGCTTGGCACGACGCCGCCGTTGCCGCGGCGTGGGCGTCGGCGCCTGTGGAACCTGAGAAGCAGCGACCTGACCGGGCGGGACGACGGCGCCCGACGTGACCCCTTCAGTCTCTTCGGCGGGAAGGACGACACCGCTGTTGGCCGTCGGAGCGGTCGGAAGCGGCTGCGAGACCGGGTCGCCGGTCGACGCAACAACGTTCGACGCTGGCTCGACCACCGGCGAGGTCACTGCGGCTTGCGGGTTCGGGTCCTCGGCGGAGACGGCCTTTTCACTTTCGACGACGGCCGGCGGCGCCTCGTTGGCGGCGACGGCGGCGGGTTCGGCCGGCGGATCCACCGCAGCATCGCTGCTAGCAGGGACAGGAACCTTCTCCTGGTCCTTCTCGGCTTCGTTCACGGGAGGAGTAGGCGACACTCGCCGCGCCGGCGCGGCAGGTTGTTGCGGCGGATCTTCTTCGTGGCCGGTCGAGCCGAAGCAGGGCAGGCAAGCCAGCAACGAGAACCCACCCTTTCGTTTCTTCGCAGAGGGCGAGGGCGTGGTCGGCTGCGTCGTACGGGGGCGCGGGGTGCTCGCGTTGCCGGCCGCAGCGGCGGGAGAGCGAGTAGAAGCGGCCGTCGTGTTCAGGTTGTTGTTCGGCGAGGTCGACGCCGACGGCGCCGCGGCGCCGCCAATCTTGGGCGTAGAAGCAGTAGACTCGTCAGCGACGACCGTCTGTGAAACAGTCGACGGCCGCTTGTCCGCGTCGGGTCCGGTCTGGGAGGAAGAACCGGCCGTGGGGACAGAGGCGCCGGCCGATTTGTCGATGGCAGCCTTGGCCGCCGCATCGTCGACTTTTTCTACCGAGCTCATCTCGGGCACTGCTGAATCGGCACCACCGGCTCCGACGAGGGTTGTCCCTTCGCTCGCGTTGGCGTCGGTCGGCACGACGGATTCAGACGCGACGGCGGCGGGGTTCGTGCCGGCGATCGACTCGTATCCGGACGTGCTCGTGCGCCTCGATGCGGTCGAAGGTCTCTGAGCTGCCCGCGGGGGTCGGACGGGCTTGGACGAAGGGGAAGCGGAGAGGTCGGTCGCGTCGGTCGATGCAGGATCGGAACCTCGCAGCGGCTCGCCGAGGTGGACAGGCGGCGCGAGCGCGAGGGCTGGCGGGTGCGCAGCGATAGGGTCGGCGAGCTACCACGATGAAAAGCAATCAGTGCATGCTTCTGGAAGGTCGCCCGCGTGCTGTAGGCGCGCCCAACGAGGGACGAGGTCCGAGACGAGTGGGGCAGGCGGACCATGTTTGGCCTCGTTCTCGCTCGTCCGGATGCGCGGGCGGGCGCTCTCTGGAGGACCATGCGACTCACAGGTGACAAAGTGAGAGCACTGGTTGTCTCGTCCGCAGGAAGGGTTGCCGAGGTGTTACCGGCGAGGGACGAGGCCATGTGCGGAGGAGGGGCGAGACGCGACTCGACGGCTGCTCTAGTCGTCGTACGAGGGCGTGGACGGTCTCGGAAAGGACAGGAAACTGTCGTACAGGCTACTCGAGGTAGTCTGAGTTCAGACAAAACCGCTTACGATGCGAGATAAGGCTACTTCCTGCTCTCGCCTCGACTGGCGCCTTCGGCCGCTCAAACTCGATCGCGAGTCCTCGCGCAGCGACGGCGGCGTCCTCTCTCTTGCCCCCGATTCCTTCTCTCTCTTTCTCCCATTTGCAGCAGGGCCAACATCCTTCGATTCGCCCCGGATCAGCGCCAGAGCGTGTGGGCCACGGCGACACAAAGAGAGCCACTGGGGTCCGGTTCACCGCGATGGCAGGAGCACCTGTAGGTTTATAGGTCCCGCTGCTCGCTTGCTCGTCTACTCAGATGGTACCGCGACGCTATGAGCTCACGCTCGAGATGACCACGGGAGGGGATGGCGAGGAAAGAGGCCGGACAGGGTTGGGAGGGTCCCGCGGTTCGAGTCCGCGGCCTATGCAGCGCAGCGACCCGGCAGAGACCGGCGCGTGATGCGCGAGCACAAGGCCATGAGCTTGATCTGCGTCAAGTATGCAGTCGCGCTTGAACGAGAGGCAGTCGCCAGATCGCCTGGCAGCGAGGCGGCCTCGCAATGCCGAAGGGGCCCCTGGCATTGCCGCGCGCGTGCTAATGGGCGGCCTGACCGGGCAGCAGATAGGTGGCGCGAGAGAGCTTCGCCGAAGCTGGTCCCGATGAACTAGACGCCAGTATGAGAGCAGCAAGAGCTGTCGACACGGGGGGTAAGGGTGGGCCGGATAGCACAGCGGCTGGCTCAGCGAGTGAGCGGGACTCCAGCTGTAGCAATCAGTGCTCCGGTCATGTAGCAGTCAAGCGAGCGCGAGGTGCAGAGAGGTGGGGAGATGCCGGTAAAGGGCGTGGTCGGGGCCAGCCGTCTCTGCGAGAATCTGCGCGCCGACGACTTGGCGGCGATTCGCTTCTCCCGACACACGGTCACTCGCTACAACGATGCTCCGCTCCGCTGCCGCCCGTGTCAGCCGCCAGGCTATCCAGCCGCGCGTGCTCGCCCCGTGAGTCTGGTCCCGAGCGCCTCACAAGGAGAGGTTGACGAGGAATGCGACCTCTCCCGCCGAGCTGCCCACACCGCTGACACCGCCTCGTTCCCGCCGTCGACCGCTTGCGTCCTAACAGGGTTCGTTCCCAGTCGACGAGCCAGCCTGCGCCCGCCGCCAAGGCTTCGGCCCTGATCGATGCGCTCCCGGGCAACTCGCTCGTCTCCAAGACGGGTATCGTCACCCTGACCGCCGCGACCACCGCCGCTGCCATCTCGAACGAGCTCTTTGTCTTGAACGAGGAGGTCGTCATCCTCGGCTCCTTTGCCATCTTCCTCGGCTACGTCTCGTCCCTCGTCCGCGAGCCGTACCGCGAGTGGGCCGACGGCCAGATCCAGGTTCGTCGTTGCCGCCGTTTTCCCCCTGACACACATCGCCCGAGAGTTTCTCTCCGTGTTGGAACTCTCACCGCTGACACCTCGACCTGCCGCTCACCCTTGTCCGACGAGTAGAAGGTCAAGGACATCCTCAACACCTCGCGTGCCGCCCACACCTCGGCCGTTCAGGAGCGCATCGACTCGGTCGGTGAACTCAAGGACGTCGAGGGCCTCACCAAGGCTCTCTTTGCCCTCTCCAAGGTGCGTCCCCCGCGCGCGCTTCTCTTTTGTGTACTAGCACCTCGGGGGAAACATGGCGCTGATGTCACTGCGCGGAATCGCCTGCAGGAGACTGCCGAGCTCGAGCACGAGACGTTCCGCCTGAAGCAGCAGGCCGCGATCGCCGCCGAGATCAAGTCGGTCCTCGACTCGCACGTCCGCCACGAGGCTCAGCTCCGCGAGCAGGAGCAGCGCGACCTCGTCCAGACCGTCCTCGGCAACGTCCAGAAGCAGCTCACCGACAAGAAGCTCCAGCGCGACATCCTCCTCTCGGCGGTCTCAGAAGTCGAGCAGCTCGCCAAGAACAAGGCGATCTAAGCGACGTCGTTCTGAGGCGAGCCGTTGTTCTCGGATGGTCTTGTGATCGTCCGAGAGTGGCGGTCGTTGTGGAGGGAGATGGAAGTGGCGAAGGCGGCGCAGGTGGGGAGCTGCGCTGTCTGTCGGAAGGAGGCTCACATCCAACGAGGGGATGTGCAGCGAAGCACGAGGTGGATAGAAGGCCGCACGGATGTACGCCCAAAAAGAGAGGACGCCGTGCGGAGTGAAAACGCAGTAAATTCCCTATCCGCGGCTTGCCTTGTTGGCACGAGAGGTTTGGACAGAGCCTCGTCTTGATCGTGTATCGGTGTTGTTTCCGTAGAGCGAGGCTGGCCACCTGCTGTCGAGTGGCAAGGAATTGGACGCGTCGAGGTTGACCTTTTGGCGGTATCGGCTTGACTTTGTCTCGCTGTCGTCTCGACGTCCGCTCGCTCCTCGACTGGTCAACCCTTACTTGCACTCGTAATGCCTGTGCTCGAGTTTGCCCCTCCAGCCCCTCCCGCGGTGCACAGCAGCCCCGTCAAGCCGGTCGCCCGTCTTCAGTCAACCAACTTTTCTCGGAACGCTCTCAGTAGCCCGCTCAGCTCACCAGCAGGCAAGGATGCTACCTTCAAGCGCTCATCACATCTCGGAGGCGAAGCACGCGCGCCCGGGGAAGCTCAGGAGGACGACGTCAGCATGGAGATGGCGCTCAGTCAAGAGACGGATCGCCGACTCTCGCTTCGCGGCGGCGCTGCAGAACGCTGCCCCGACGAGACTGGCCGTGAACCGCTCACTGAAGTACGTCTGAACGGCAACGGCGTCGAAGAAACAGCGGTGCACCCGCTTGCCGATGAGGACGCTCAGAGCAGGAACGACCAAGACGACGAATCCGTTGACGAGCGCGCGCCGCTGCACGGTGAGTCACTTTCTCTGCCGTTGCGCAATGAGAGATGTAGCGCTGATGCGTCCGTTCTCTCTCAGTCGAGGTCCGGTTGCAGCCGACGTCGACAATGCGGTACGACGTCCTCCGGAACCTGATCTCGAAGCACCTCCATGCCGAGTACGACGGACTGCGGACGCACGCCGAGGTACACGATTGGCGCGACGTCGAGGTTCTCGCTCAGCACGTCGACCGGATCTGGATCGGCGAGTGCGGTGAGTCCCGCGCGGAGGACTTGATCCATGTCAAACGGACGCTTTCCTGAGCCGTGTGTTCTGCCTGCAGCTATCCCAGGGTCCGCAGTCAACATGGAAGATGTATCTCTCGTCATTCACTTGTACCAGCCGCCATCATCGTCCCGCCTGACCGAGTTCTCCACCTCGCCCCTCGCCGACGAAGACGGCGACTCGGACGTGCCGGCCGCGTCCGTCCTCGAATTGCCGTCCCTCGATCTCGAGGGCGTCTGGGACAGCCTCATCTACGACGGGGAAATCAAAGAGAAACTGCTGAACTACATCTACTCGACCATGCTATTCTCCGATGCGCTCGTCGACTTCAACATTGTCACTTGGAACCGGTGCGTTCACCGATCGTTGCTCATATATCGCTCAATCAACTCGCAGGTCAATTCTCTGACGCTTCCTCTTCTCCCTGTAGGGTCGTCCTGCTTCATGGACCGCCGGGTACGGGCAAGACCTCGCTTTGCCGCGCGCTCGCGCAGAAATTGGCCATCCGGCTGTCCGATCGGTTCGTCTTCCGATCGCGCATCGTCAAGCGTTTCGGACTCGCGCTAACCCGCCGGAATGACGTGACCAGTTACCAGCACGGCAAGCTCGTCGAAATCAACTCGCATTCGCTCTTTTCAAAGTGGTTCTCCGAGTCTGGCAAGCTCGTCCAGCGCCTTTTCGCCCAGGTCACGGAACTCGTCGAGGAAGAAGGGTCTTTTGTGGTGGTCCTCATCGGTGAGTACAAACTTACCCTCCTGTCGCGCCGACCAGCTTTCTTGACGCTCGAAGCCCGCAGACGAGGTTGAAAGCTTGACGGCCGCTCGCGCTGGCGCGATGTCCGGCAAAGAACCGTCCGACGCTCTCCGAGTACGCCCCACTCCCTGATCGCCCAAGGGAAGACCTGCCTGACCCATGACGGTGCCCTCCAGGTCGTGAACGCTCTCCTGACGCAACTCGACAAGCTCAAGCACCGCAAGAATTGCCTCGTCATGACGACTTCGAACCTTTCTGAAGCCATCGGTACGTGCACTCGTGCAAACTCGAGGTCCCGCCGCTCCGTGGCTTATGTGCGCAAGTTCCGCAGATAACGCGTTTATCGACCGTGCCGACATCAAGCAATACATTGGCTTGTACGTGGGGAAATGCTGCGTCAGGCTCGAATGTACAGGTACTGACATCACGTGGACGCAGACCCCCGACGGCGGCGGTGTACTGGATCCTCAAGACGTGTCTCGAGGAGATCATGCGGGCCGAGCTGGTCCCGACAATCGTCAGTCCTTGCAACCCTTTACGCGACTCAGTGTAAGAGTGACCGGAGCTCTTACCTTTTCTTACCCTACAGGAGCTCGAAGACTGCGAGACGGTCGAAATTTACCGCTCGGCTGGTTCGAGTGCGGCCGCGGTTCAAGGTGACCGGAAGATCAAATGCAGCTTGATGCTGTATGAGCTTGCGGAGCAGTGTCAGGTGCGCAGCATTGCCTGGCTGCCCTTTATCAAGCCCCTGACTCACGCTCGCGCGCCGGATGCAGGGCCTCTCTGGCAGGAGCCTGCGACGGCTGCCGGTCCTCGCTCACGCTCGGCATATTGGCTCGCACTTTGCCTTCGGACCCAAACCCAAGCTCGAGGTGTGGATCAACGCCATGCGCAGGTGCGTCGAGGAGGAGGGCAAGGAGATGGACCGCGTCAGGGGCAACGCGTGATTGTTCCACTGGCCATGGCATTTTATCGACCTGCATCGCGTAACGCCCGCATGTTCCTGTCGGTCTCGCAACAACAAGTGTCTACAGATCGATGAGATATTGTGCGATGCGTCGAGGGATGGCCTCGAGCTGGAGCATGCCCATGTGTGTCGATCCGACCGAGTCGAAGTCGACCTCGACATTTGCCGGAAGCTCCTCCTTTTCCTCCTCGCCGACAGGTGACGCAGCATCCGGGACCGATTCGAGAGATCCCGACGTCGTGCCATAGATCTGCCTGAGCCGCCGGATCAAGACTCGTGCTTGGCGTGGCGAGACGAGCTCATCCTCGAGCGACTGGATCACGAGGATCCGCAGCTTCCGCCCCGCCTCATCGTCGTGCTTGAACCATCGCGCCGGTGATTCGATGTCGTAGGCCTCGCGATCGGTCCCGAACGCCTCGTCGATGAACTCGGGTCCGTACGAGGGGTATTCGTCGAGCGTGGATTCGAGATCGTAGATCCCGACTATCGGAATGATGCGTTCGATCGCGGCGCGGACATTTGACGGCACAGAGTACGAGTTGTGCTGTGGCGGCGCTTTCAGGACGAGCGTCGCCGCCATCCACGCTCCGGCGGAATGTCCCGAGACGACGAGTCTTGAGCGACTCCACTTGGGCGAGCCGCCTTCGCATTCCAGTAACGGGCCCGTCAGGAGCTCAAACCCGGAAACGACGTCTTGGATGTGGACTGGATGTACGACTTCCGGAGTGAGCCTGTACTCGACGAAGGCGACGGGAAGCCCGGTGTGGCGGACGAGGGCCGGCGCGAGCGTCTCGACGAAGTCGCTTTTGGCCTCTGTCCAAGCGGCGCAAAGGGAAGCACAAGTCAGCAAGGGCTCCGGCAAGCAAAGCCCCCCATGCGGTACAGCGCCAGGCCCGAGCTGCACGAATGACGGGGATTCGTCTCGAAATAAAAGCTGCGCTCACCCCATCGCCACGCTCCGCCTGTGACGAGCAGCAGTCAGCTCGATCGATCTGCAGAGAGGGACTCGGCGAGTGCTCACCGTGGATAAAGACGAGCAGCGGCGTCGAAGCGTCCGAGTGGGGCGGCAAGTAGATATCGCACGCTCGTCGCGGGTGCTGCAGCCCTTGGTACGGGACGTCGAAGCGAGCAGTATATTCCGCAGTCATCGTAGCGGACCTGCAAGCGGTGAAAAGACTCGAGCGAAAGAGCATGATGACCGGCGTTCGGTTCGGCGCTTCGGGCGGCTAAGCATGCCAGCACCGTCTTCTCGCGAGCATGACGAGCATGGGGTCCGCGCGCTGCATCGAGACAAGTACTTCGCCTTCCTGGCAAAGTACCTGAGCGGATGAAAAGGGAGGGGACATGTAGGCGAGGAAGATCACTTCATGTTGACATTCATGAAAAGGACAACAATAAGAAACCGAACGCTCCGCTCGTGCGCTCCTTGTTTGAGCAGTGATTGGGGGAGGTTGTAGAAGGAGAATGCAAGGGCCCGTGAGAACGAGGTGAGAGGAGGAAGAGAGGGAAAGGAAAGGACGGCGCGCGGGGCGCCTACACATTGATGTCCAGGGACGGCACCCAGAATTCGACATAGCGGCTAAAGTCGAGCGCGTCGAGCGTGAGGATATAGTGCTGGAGGAAGTGGTCCCAGGTCCACCCGGACGCGATGCGAGTGGCGGTCCAGGCGGCCCGGACCCATTTGCGGACCTCCCGATCAGGGGCCGGCAAGCCTGCTTCGCCGTATCTCGTGGCGAGGTCGAAGAATTCGCGAACCACGTTCTCGTCCCAATCGAACGGGATCGAAGTCACGGTCACCGTCGTGGGCGTGACCGAGAACTGCGCTCCGGCGCATTCGAAACGTTTCAGTTCGATGTCGACGACGGCTTTGTAGTCCGTCAAGTTGTTCACGTCCATGAGGAGCGAGAGCGTCCGCATAGGGGCGACGAGCTGGTGCCGGCTGACGCTGCTCGATGCATACAGCGCCTCGATCTGCTCGACGATGCGGCGGAGTCGATTACGAAGGACGAGCTTCTTGCTGAACGACGGCCGGGCGGCAATCAGCGTCCGTGTGACGTCTACGAAGTCCTTGTCGAGCCAGTCGTTCCGCATGAAGGCGTTCGCGGTGTCGTCCGCCTCGCAAGACGCGCATGGGCATGGACCCTTAAAATGCGTCCGCAGGACGTCTGTTCGTAGGGCCTTCGGTGCGGCAATCGGAATATACGCCAAAAAGACCTCCTCGCCGGCTTTGATCGGCGTGCGAGCTCGGACAGAGATGTTGGACTCGATCACCTGCCAGGTGGCGTTCGGGACGCAACTGTGGTTGAAACCCGACGCGGCGACGTAGAGGGCGCTCTCAGACGCCTCATGGTAGTTGACGTAGCTCGTCTGCACCGATTCGAGGTTGAAGGCGTTGTGTCGCACAATAGCCTCGAGGCGCTCGATGTCGGCGTCAGCTGGAAGAGCAAACAGGCTCGGCTCGGCGTGCGCGCGCAGCTTAGAAGTAAGCTTTCCACTGGGTGGGTGCGCCGTTCCACCATACAGGGAGTAGATAACACCCGCCAATCTTGGATCGTCAACAATCATGCGGGCGAGTTCGGCGACGAGATCCGCTTTCGCGGCTTCGCTGAGAGTGTGAGTCTCGAGGTCGTAAGCATAGGCGTGTTCTTCGTTGGGCGGCGTCGATACCGCGAGAGGTCTCTCCACTATGAGCGGAGCAGAGTCAGCCGAGTTTCGGGCAGTAGGGCGGATCTGCGGAGATGCTCACCAAGCAGAAGTTCGCCTGCTGCGATGTCGCGGGTCGCGACGACCCCTCGACCTCCGGCACGATCGGGAACATCGTCAATCGCGATGCGCCCGACGAAGTCGCCGATCGGAAAGTCCGCTTCGCCGACCGTCTCGCTCGAAGCCTCCTGCGCGGCGGCGATGGCGGACCAGTCGTACGTGCCGGTCAACATCTGCTTGGTCGCCGTGATGAGCGCCGCCTTTCCCTTCAGGGCCGCAGGCTGAAAGGGGTCGAGCTGGAGCAGTCGCTCATAGTCTTGCGCGGCTCGACTCCACTGCCCCATCTGATGGAGCGCTGACGCCCGCCGGAGAAGTGCCTTGTTCTCGGCGAACGGTGGACCTTTGACGCCTTGTTCGAGGTACGCGAGGACGACTGACGCGTCTCGGAAGCAGGAGGCGTTCCATTCGAGGCGGAGGTAGGCTTGAGCGCGGTTCAGGGCGAGAACGAGGCGCTGCTCGGGTGTCGGATCCAGCGCGAGTGCGGCCGAGTAAGCACGGAGCGCGAGATCGTACTGATAGTCACCAAACTCGTCGTTGCCCTTGATCCGCAGCGAATCGACCGTCTCGACTTTCGCTTCGACCGGAGGGACCGTCGCCCACCGTGCCTCTTGCATCAACGTCGACGATGGCGGCAATATGGAAAAGTCGGTGGGCGAGTCGACGCGCACCACGATCGTGTATGGTGATAGGCCCATTTTGACCAGGGTCGGTTCCCTGATGACGAGGGCTTGTCCGAGGGGGTACAGCTCGTCGAGTTCCCATCCAGTCGAGCGATGCTCGTGAACGTCGTTGTAGATGCACACGTGCTCAGCTCGGCCGTCCTGATCCTCGACGATGAAGTTGACGCTATTGCGGTAAGCTGAGAAGGCGAAGGTAGGTCAACGAGAGAGACGAGGATAAAAAGACAGGACGCGACGAACTGGGCTGAGAGATGATGCGGCAGAGCAGGTAGGACCCTTTATGCGACTTCGGTACACGCATATCCTTGAAGCGGATCGGTTCGAGTTGATGCAGCGGCGTCGACGAGTGCGGCTTGCGGAGGCCAAAGAAAGTCAACAACGAGTTTCGGTCCAACGGGCCGTCCAAAGAATCGTCGCCGCTCCGACGCGCCTCGGCGAGTTTGAGCAAAGACGTGCGATTGCTGGGACACAACGCAACCGGTGGTTCGAGAAAGTGAGCGTTGTACGCGATCATCGCGTTGACGTCCGCGTAGTCTTCGTCGTCGAGATCTGTCACCGAGTAGAGGGCGCCGGCGTCGGCGTTCGAAGTCGGCTCGATCTCGAAACAATCGGAGCAAGTACATTTGCCTCGGAGCTCTTCGAAGCGGACGAGCATGTACTCCCGTATGTCGTCGTGGTCCCGTATCACGTTGAGGACGTCCTCCTTCAAGTCGACGTCTTCCATCGTGTCGAAGATGTCCTCCCACGCCTCGTCGAGGTCCTCCTCGGTGGCAGTCCCCTTCAGGAGGACGTGCCGGGCCGCGAAGTTGGTGGCGCGTTCGTCCTTGTCGGTTGGGGCAGCGAGGATCCAACGGTCGATCCGCCGGAGCGTACTGTTCCGGACGCCAGGAAAGATCCGACGAGTGACACCCGGGGCAAGCGAGCCAAAATTGGCGAATTCGCTGCGCTGGGTGTGCTCCGCAGACGAGGCGGACTCGGCGGAGGAGGCCTTGGCCCCTTTGCTGTCCGTCGCCAGCGTCGCGGACCGCCGAATGGCGACGGTTTTGGGCGCGAAGGAGGGGTCGTTGAACCTTGACTCCTTGAACAAGCCCGCGATCTGTTCCAGGAGGAAGGGGACCATATCGCCGCCGACGGCCGAGTCCACCTGGTGCAGGCGCAAGAAGAGCTTCATGTGCGCGATCTGCTTGTCGGTCGCCTCTGTCATGAGCCACAGCATGACTTCATGACGCTGAGGAAGGACAGGGCCAAGGTCTGCGGTGAAGCGGTTAGCCCGGATCTGGTCGATGAGGGCGACGAGGCTGGCGACATGGTCGGTCGAGACCAGGCAGTAGCCGTAGCCTGAGTGGCGGCAGATGAACCGTTTCTCCGGCGGGATCGTCTCGTCGTTCTTGTCTGCGTCGTCGGGCTCGTCCGCTGCCACTTTCGTCGTCGCAGTCGTTGTCGGCGGAGACGACGCGCCGTCGTTCGCGTCGACCTTGCCCTTTGCGCGCGACTTTTTTGTGCGTCCCATGGCGCCGCAGCAGGACAGGGACAGGTCAGAGGGGTAGAATGAGCTATGTCGCAGACCGCCACAGGTCTAGAGTGAGGCACACGAGAGAGAAGGAACGTGCCCGCGACAATTTCTCTCCTGCTGTCACGTGACTGCCGGCTTTCGGTCAAGAGGCGGGGCCTGTCGATATAGAGCCGTGCATATCCTCTGCTTTCTCCGGCCCCCTCACTTTGACAAAAATAGCGGACGGATCGCGCCGATGCAGGAATCCATATTCACGGCGAGGTTCAGCTCGTCCGCCCCGAGACGAAGACGACAACCGCCCTTACGGTCCAGCTCGCGTGACCAGCACTCGGAGGGTCCAAGCTCTACGCGCCTAGCCAGGGCGGCGGCGTCCACGACGCGACGTATCTGTGCAGTCCTTCGACGGCCAGCGTCATCGCTTCGTGCCGGAGAAAGTGGTCCCAATCCCAACCGCTCGAGACTCGGGCTGCGGTCCAAGCCGCACGGACCCACTTGCGGACCTCGCGCTCCGGGTTCGGCAAGCCCGACGCAACGTATCGCTTGGCGAGGCGGTAGAGATCCGTGATCAGCGACCCGTTCCAGATGGGCGGGATCGCGAGCACGTCGCACGTTGTTGGCCGGACGGACAGCTCGGCGCCGGCGTAGGCGAAGCGCTTCAGCTCGAGCTCGACGACTGCGCGGTACTCCGACAGGGTCGACATGCCCATGAGCGCGGCCAGCAGCTGCATCGGCCCCACGAGGTCGAACCGGTCCGGGCTCTTTTCGTCGTACGTCGCCTCGAGTTTCTCGACGAGAACGCGAGCGCGTGAACGCAGAGACAAGCGTTTGCTGAACGTCAAGCCGCCGTGCGCCACTTCGTCCTGCAGCTCGTTGAACTCGTCCGTGAGGGCGTCGCGCTCGCTGACCTTTGTCGGTTCAGCTTCGTTGCTGCAGATCATGCACGAGCACTTGCCGCCCGGTCCGAAATGCTGCACGAGGACTTCATGATGGAGCGGCAGCGGAGCGTCGAGGCCGATGTAAGAGATCAAGATCTCCTCGCCAGCCCTGATCGGCGCACGCGTCCGGACGGCAATGTTGCCCGCGAGGGGGCGCCAAATGGCGTTCCCGATACACTCGTGGTTGAACGCGGACGCGCCAAGGAAGAGGGCGCACTCGGACGACTCGCGATAGTTGACGTAGGTCCGCGAGACGAACTCGAGGTTGAACGCGTTGTGACGGACGATCGCTTCGAGCCGCTCGATGTCGGCGTCGGCGGGCAACGCGAACAGACTTGGTTCGACGTTCTCCCGCATATCAAACGCGAGGTCGCCGCTGGGCGGGTGGTCCTTGCCACCATACAGGGAATAGATCGAAGTCGCCATCTTCGGGTCGTCGACGATGATACGGGCGAGCTCATTGACGAGGTTCGTCTTAGCTGCCTCCGCGAGGCACCCTGTCTTCCAATCGTACGCAGCCCGCTGGAATGGTCCCGGCGGCGCGCAATGTGCGAGGGGACTCTCCACTGCGGTAGCGAGCTCGTCAGCGACTGACAGCTCACGGTCAGATAACATGCCAAGCCGCCTCACCGAGGACTACTTCGCCTGCCTTGATATCGCGCGTCGCGACGACGCCTCGGCCACCCGCGCGGTGCGGCATCTTTCGTACCTCGATCGGGCCGACAAAGTCGCCAATAGGGAGAAGATCGAGCGGAGGAGACTTCGTCTTCGCTGCCAGGTCGTAAGCAATCTTGATATCGTTCCAGAAATAGACGCCCGTCTTGCTGTGTCCGATCGCCGTCTCGACCGCCGCCTTGTTCTTGACCGCAGTGGGCTGGTTCGGGTCGAGCTCCAGCAGGCGCGAGTAATCCTCGAGGGCCCTGTGCCATTGTCGGAGGTAGTGCAGCGCGGTTGCTCGTCGCATCAACGCCTTGCTTTGGGCAGCGGGCGGGCCCGCGACACCTTGCTCGAGGTACGCGAGGACGATCGAGGCGTCGCGGAAGCCGGAGGCGTATCGTCGCAGACGCAGATAGGCGGCCGCTCGATTCAGCGCGAGAACGAGCAGCTCCTCCGGTGTCGGCTCGAGGGCGAGGGCGGCAGAGTACGCGCGAACGGCGAGCTCGTGCTGGCCGCCGGAAAACGCCTTGTTCCCCTGGATCCGGAGCCACTCGACAGTCTCTTCGATGTGCTTGCTTGGCGACTCGGTCGTCCAGGTCGCCTCTTGCAGTAGACTCGCGGACAATGGCAGAAAGGTCACGTCTGTCGGAGAGTCGACGCGGAGGGTGATAGTCGGTCCCTTGACGGCCCGGACGAACGTTGGTTCGCGAATGACAAGCGCTTGTCCAAGCTTGTACAGTTCATCGAGCGCCCGCCCAGTCTCGATCACGTCGTGGACGGCATTGTAGAGGCACAGGCTTTCGGCGCGGCCGTCCTGGTCCTCAACGACGAAATGGACACATTTACGGTAAGCTGAGCAAGCAAGGCCATCAGCGAGGGCAGACGAGCGCAGATGAGTACAGAGCGGCTCACTCGGCCGCGAAATGATCCGGCAGAGCAGGTAGGACCCCTTGTGCGATTTCGGCACTTGCATGTCACGGAACCGGATCGGCTCGAGCTGGTATAGCGGCGTGGATGAGTGCGGCTTCCGCATGCCGTACAAGTCGAGGAGGGAATCGTTGCCCATCGACGTGATACCGCCGTCTCCGGTGCGGCGAGCGGCGGCCTTCTTGAGCAGCGTCGCCCGGACGCTCGGGGCGGGTCGCGACGGCGTCTGGTCGAACTGTTCGTTGTACCGCTCAAAGAATCGCGCGTCGATCACGTCCTCGTCGTCGAGATCGTGACGACTGTACAGCGCGCCGGCGTCCGGGTCTGTGTGCCCCCCAGCGTCGTAGCATTCGCCGCAGGCGCAATCGGCCGTTACGGCCACGAAGCGGTCCGCCAAGAACGAGCACGCGGGTCTGCTGTTCCGGAGCGCCGACAGGACGTCGGCGCTGAAGTTCGTGTCCGACATTGTATGAAAGATGTCGTCCCACGCGGTCCGGATCTCGGCGTCCGTCAACCTTTTCCCTTGGTCGCCGCGGGCCTGGGAGTCCTGAATGTGGTCGACGAGCGACTGGCGAGCGCGAATGTAGATCTCGCGGTCGGTCTTGTTGGTCGGAGTGGCGAGAATCCATCGGTCCAACCTCTGTAGCGTGTTGTTCCGAATGCCCGGAACGAGCCGCTTTGTTTTCATCGGTCTTCCCGAGGGGACCACTGGACTCGCCGCAGCGCCCCTCCGGGTCGATGCCAGCGGGGTGTTGTAGCCGGTCCCGCGATAGTCCTCGAGCGCGGCGTTGCCGCCGTCGTCGTCTCTGGTGAGGTCAAAGTGGGTATGCTGGAAGACGCTCTCGAGTTGATTGATGACGATGTCGCGGGCGCCTCTCTCGCGCGTATCGAGTTGATTAGCGAGCTTGAGCATGAACAGTTGCTCCTTGGTCGCGTCGTGCTCGAGGAACTCGACAAACTCGTCCGGAGTCGGCAGTCTCGGTGTCAGCGCGGCGGCGCGCGGGTCGAACTGGAGTCGGACCAGCATCGCCTGCATTTCGGCGACATGGCGTTCGGTTATCTCGATTCCGCGGTCGGCGCCAATGTTGGACGGCCTTGTCTCCCCGGCGACGGAAGGTTGGGCAGTGCCGCTAACCTTGCCGTGTCCCGCCCTGGTGAGGTTCACACTCGTTCCGTCCGCCTTAGACGAAGCGAGAGAAATAGCTTGCGCGAGCCTGCGCACGAGCAGAGGGTCTGCGTGTGACGCTAAGCGAGCCGCTTCACTCCGCGCAGCCCGCGACCGGCGAGATTTTTGGTCAGTCACGTGACCGCGGAACGATCGAAACTGCGCAGGGCGCGATAGGGCACTCTACGGTCGAAGCTTGGCGTGCTTTGGGTCGTTCACAGACACAACTCGAGCGTGCACAGGCTGGCGAATGGCGGTGCGAGCTCCGTGTTCGAGCGCTCCCCTTTTTCCTCTTCCGGCTTGTCCGAGGACACTGGCCGCTGCCTTGTCATGCTGGAGATCAGAACGAAACAGTCCCACACATCACAAGGCGCCCTATCGTGAGCTGTGTCGCTGTGAGAGATGTCCTCCCGTGGCTCTCCGATACCCAAGGAGCTCGAAGACGGACCCGCGAACCCATTCCTGCCGTTCGTCCCGCCGCTCGCTGCTCTCCGCACTCGCATCGCACGCCGACGACCAACTTTGCCGCATACGACCGCGAGCGCGCCGACGCATTTCCCGTCGATCCCGTTTGGCGAGATCGGCCGCGAGAACGACGATGACTTTGACGTGATGAGCGTCTTGTCCGGCGGCGTGTCGGATCTCGACGTTGACGCCGAGTCTGCGGCGTTCCAGCCGAGAGTGCGCAATTTGCAGACGAGGCGGCCGATCGTGCGGCGCAGGATGACGGCGGACGTGGCGGCGGCGGGGACGAGGGAAGTCGGCGACCCCAGAGTGCAAACGGCAAAACGTTCCGAAGGCACTTCGCAGGACGCATCGGAGCAGACCCGATCCGACGCACCGCTTCCGGCGAAAGGGACAGCCGTTGCTTCGCCGCCAGAAGAGGCAGATGAGCCGCGAGAGCTGGTGTCAGGACCGGCAGCGAGACCAGCCGCCCGTGAGCAAGACAAGGCGAGTCGCATTTTTAGCGTGGTTGGACGGGTCTTGACGGCGTTGAATCTCAGCTGAGCAGCGTCCGGGTTTCGCAGACGCAGCAATGGGACCCGTCGGTCGATGATGGCCAGGTGTCTGGGCCGCCCCTGTAGCGCCTTGTTAGGAGGCAGACGAGACCTGCTCCCTCAGAGCGACGTTCGAGCATGTCTGCCTTTGTGCAGCTTTGTGATCTCGACTGGCGTGAGGATGAGCGCTGCGGGAAAGGTAGCTCTGTGGCAAAGCCAGCGAGCCGGGAAAGCGTGTCTGTAGAGATGTCGAACTCGGCGCCGATGGAGCTTCCGCGCGATGTCCTGAAATTCCAAGAGGGACGCTGGCTCACGCTCTCGGTCTCGTGGCCGTATGCACGCTACGCTGATACAAAGATTCTCGAGGATGGTATCAAGGCGCTCCTACAGCGAGGCGATCGACGCTTTGAACGGCTTGCAGTCGAACGCGGCCGTGATTGACGCGATCCGGAAAAGTGGGGGCAAGGGAGGCGACGTCCAGCTGAACGAACAGCTAGAGTACATGAAGCGCATCGGTTACGCAGTCAGTCACCACTCTTTACACCGACTTGTGTCATGGGCGCTCGCCCGGCTAAAGGACGTGACAAGGCGAGGCGTTGACTCTTTCGACGCTGCCGACAGCCTGCCGACTTGAACCGGATGAACGTCTTGCACATCACCGGCACAAAGGGCAAAGGCTCGACGAGCGCGTTCGTGTCGTCCTTGCTGACGACCCTTGCGCCGAACGCAAAAGTCGGCCTGTACACTTCGCCGCACATGGTCGCCGTCCGAGAACGGATCCGGATCAACGGCGAACCGATCCCGGAAGACATGTTTGCGCGCTACTTTTGGGAAGTGTGGGACAAGCTCGAGACGGATCAGCAGGTGAGGACCGAGATACAGGGTGGGGAGAAGGCGGCGACGCATCAGGCTCATCAGCATCTCGTCCCCAGCGAGCCGACCCAGTCACTCCGGAGAAGCCCGCCTACTTCCGCTACCTAACCATCATGGCCATGCACGTGTTCCTGCAAGAAAAGGTACTTTGGATCGGTTCGGCCCGCGCGCGCGAGAATTGGTTCTCACGGACAAGAACCTCGCAGGTCGACGCTACCGTCCTCGAAGTCGGAGTCGGCGGCACGTACGACTCGACCAATATCGTCCCACAACCCATCACGACGGGTGTCACCGCCCTCGGAATCGACCACATCTGGGTGCTCGGAAAGACGATCCCTGAAATCGCTCATCAAAAGGGCGGCATTTACAAGGTCAGTCTGCGATCTAGGCTGAGGGGCGCGCTCAAGGGTTGACATTGTTCTTTCTTAGCCTGGTGTTCCGGCGCTGGCGATCAAGCAGAACGAAGGCCTCGACGTGCTGGAGAGTCGCGCAAAAGAGCTCGGCGCCTCTTCCTTTACAGTGATTCCGGAACACCCGCAGTTCAAAGACATCAAGCTCGGTGAGGAGCTGCAATCTGTATCAGAATTCCCCGGAGCGCGCGGTGCTGACCTCTGCTCGATCTAGGCCTCGCCGGTGTTCACCAGCGCTCGAACGCTTCCCTTGCAGTCGGTCTCGTGCAGACCTTCCTCGCGTCTGAACGCTGCCCGCCTGCTTTCACTTTGGCCAAGGAGGCCGTGTCTGCACCGAAGCCAGCGCCCAAACCTTCCGCCGATTCTGCCTTGCCGACCGTTCCCGCCGAGCTTGTTGCGCCCAACCCACTACCGGCAGCCTACGTCTCTGCCCTCGAACAGACCCGGTGGCCCGGTCGCTGTCAGCTCTCGACGGATCCGGCAGACAGTCGGGTCAAGTGGTACCTCGACGGCGCGCATACGGTTGAAAGCTTGCATTGCTGCGGGCAGTGGTTCGCAGACGAGGCGCTCGCATCGTGAGCTCGGTCCCTGAGTCTTCATATCCTCGATCAGCGACTGACGCCACCACATTCACGTACAGAGGAGGGCCGGCTACTCGAGCGTTGATTTTCAACTGTACCTCCGGGCGGTCCGGTCTCTCCCTCCTTGGCGCTCTCACGTCGTCTCTCTCTGCCGGCCAGAGCCGCGTCAGCGCGCAACCGTTCGAGCACGTCATCTTCTGCACAAACACGACCTACGCATCCGGGTCTTCAAAGGGCGGTGAGCTGCGCCGCGAACTCCTCGTCCGTCGCAGCAGCTCGAAACTGATTCTCATCCCACCTCCGCTCGTCGTCCCCCGCCGCCGTCTACCGCCGCCTCCACCGCCTTTCATCCCGAGCGAAGATCTTACGTCGAATGCTGTCGACGCGAAGGATCTCGAGACGCTCGCAACGCAGCGGGAACTCGCCTCGGCCTGGGACGAGCTCGTCGCGTCGATGCCGTCTGGATCCGAAGGCAAGACGGCAAAGGTGCACGTTCTCGGCTCGATCGAGGAGGCGATCGATGTCGTCCGGCAGGCAGCAGGAGAGAAGGACGGCGAGGTCCAGGCTCTCGTCACGGGCAGCCTGCACCTCGTCGGCGGAGTCATGGCCGTTGCCGATCTCCCTTTGTAGGCTCCGTCGATAGAACTATGCACTCTGTTGCTACAACAGTCACCAACTTGCGGAGGGGCGAGTGAGCCAATCCTTCCCCTCAAAGCTTGGCCTTGCCCTGCGCCTCCTGAGCTGCCATCACCCGGAGGTCCTTCCGGAGAATCTTGCCGGACGGGGACTTGGGAATCGCCTCGAGGATGAAGACGCCACCGCGGAGTCGCTTGTGGTGCGCGAGCTTCTGCTCGACATACTTGGCGACATCTTCCTTGATCGTGGCGGACTTGGCGTGCTCTGCACTAGGGACAACTACGGCGGGTACAGGGCGTCAGTGGTGACCTTAAGCAAGGCTAGAGGGCTGGCTTACTGTACGCGCGCGGCAGTTCCGTCGCCTGGTCTTCGGACCAGACACCGATGACGGCACAGTCCGCCACAAGGGGCGAATTGAGAATGACGCCCTCGACCTCTGCCGGTGCCACTTGGAAGCCTGCATTGTCGCGGGGACTCGTAAGCTTGCTGTACGCCTGATGAGATTCTCTCAACTGGAAGACCAACCTTTGTACTTGATCAGATCCTTTGACCGTTCGACGACGCGGTAGTTGCCTTCCTCGTCGCGGTCGCAGATGTCACCTGCACATCACACGCCGGTCAGCTCTGACGACGATCGGGAGTAAGAGCACACGTCACGCACCGGTCATGAGCCAGCCGTCCGGCGTGAGGTCCTTCGTCTCCATCTTGTGGTATCCGAGCATGATGTTCGGTCCACGCAACCACTGCAATTGCTCGCCTCATTAGCTCGCGGCCATACGCACGCAGCTACGGTTGGACTCACGAGTTCTCCCGATTCGCCGCGCTTGACATCCTTGCCGTCAACGTCGACCAGCCGCGCCTCCATCGAAGACAGCAGCTTGCCGACGTAGCCCGGCTTGGCTCCCGTCAGGACGGGGATCATGCCAACCGAAGTCGTCTCGGTCATCCCAAGGCTGTCAGGGGAGCATCCGCTGTCAGACAGATGACTAGCAGCAAGTCGTGGAGCAAACGAAGCTCACCCCTGGACGACGTAGGTCTTGCCCTTGAGGCGGGCCTGCAGCGCCTGCTGCAGGTCGGCAGAGAGCGGCGCAGCGCCGCAAAGGATGTAGCCTGAGCCAGATTCTCGCGTCAGCGCTTGCCTGCCTGCGGACGTAATGTGCGGCCCACTCACGAAGAGACGAGAGGTTGTACTGGTCGACGATCGGGTGCTTCGCGAGCGCGAGCGCAATTGGCGGAACGATGAGAGCAGACTGCGGAACCGTTCCTCGTCAGCCATGAGTCTTGCCAAAGCAAACAGGCGAGTGCCGTAAGTCGAGCTTACCGTGCACTTGTACTTTTGCACGGCATCGAGGGCCTTTGGGAGATCAAACTTGGGCAGGACGATGCATGTGCCGCCATGGTAGAACGTCAGGTGCAGCATGACGACGAGACCGAACTGCATATACGGTCGAGAAGAGTCAGTGGGCTACTAGCTGGCGAGACTCCAGCCCATGTCGCAGGGTCGCACAATGTGGAACATGGGCAGCACGGAAAGGACGGTGTCCTTGGTGCCGAACAGCTCAGGGCTCTGGCTCGACTGGAGAACGCAGGTGGTGATGTTTGCAGACGAGAGCGCGACTCCCTTGGCCTTGCCCGTCGTGCCCGAAGAGAATGGCAGGTACGCCAAGTTGCGCTTCGCCTCCTGCGGTGTCGGCCGGACGGGTTCGAACGACGCCAAACCGCGCAGGTCGGTGTAGGGCCTCATCCCGCGCGGGATCGCCGCGGGCAGCTTGCCGTCCGTGCCCGGCAGGACGTAGATCGTCGCGTTCGGGATCGACGATTCGATGACGGCCTTTTGCGCAATCTCGAGCAGGTCGGCGCTCGCGAGGACGACTTTGCTCCCGGCAATGTCGATCGCGTGCGCGAGTTCGTCTGGCAGGTACGAGCTGTTGGCGGTCGAGACGACGACCCCGGCCGCTTGGCCTCCGAGCAAGAGCACCGGGTACAAGATGCTGTTTGGCGAAAAGATCAAGATGCTGTCGCCGCGCCGCAGTCTCGCGACCGAGGTGAGTCCGTCGGCGAAACGGAGCGACTCTTCGGCGAGTTCAGCATAGGTCGTCTGCTGTCCCGTCGTGGCATCGACGAGAGCGGCCTGGTCCTTGAAATCGCGGATCTTTGCCGGCGCGAGCAAAAAGTCGTACACGCTCTGCAGGTTGACCTCGACTTGAGGGTACGGAGAAGTGTAGATGGTCATCACGTTCGCTCAGTGATTGCGTGTGTGTACAGCTAGCGCAAGCGAAGGATGGAGGAGAGCGAGAACGAAGGCGTTCCGGCAATTCGAACCAGCCGCCCGCCCGCGCCCGCACTCGGCTTCGGATGTGGGGCCGCCGCAGCCGCCGCGGCCTTCTCAAAAAATCTCAAAGCTCGGTTGAGCGTAGAGCGAGCGTGCAATGCGAAGTAGTGCGAGTGTGTACGGAATCAAAGCGACTGAAAAAAGCAAGAGGAGGCGCCGTCACATGCGACCGCGCTTCCTCGTCCGACCCGAGTGCGAACCCCCTCCTCCGCCTCCGCCTTGCCCCGGACTCGCCGGCGGGACGGGCAAGCCACCTCCTGCCATCGCCGAATAGGCGGCCGGATCAATGTCCATTGGCCCGTCTTGGTCGTCTTCGTCGTCGTCGCCGCCGCCGCCAGCACCAGCGCCGGATGTCGCCTTCCAACCTCCACCTCCTCCTCCTCCTGCCGCCGTCATCGCCGACGAGCCTTTCCCTTTCCCGCCTTTTCCGCCTTCGCCCTTGTTGGCCACCTGCGCCGCCACCTCCCTGACGCGCTGCTCGTGCTCATACTTGACTTGGGCGCCATTGACCGTCTCGGCGTGGATCGCGCCGAGGTGATCTTCGAGCGAGTGGATCAGGTTGAGCAACGTCGCTTGCCACGACGACAGGGTCGCGTGCAACGACGCGAGCGAAGGCGCGCGACGGCTCGTCGTTCCTCCCCCGCTCGTCGTCGCAGTGGCCGCACGCGAGTCGACTTGCATCGCGTCGCCTCCGCTGATGGTCGCGCTGTCGTCGGCGCCGTTCGTGGTCGTGCGGCGGACGTCGCGCCCGAGCGACGTGACGACTTCGAGGCGCGAGTGCTTCTGGTCGAGGCGACCCGTGAGGGCGTTGGCGTAAAACAGTTCGATCAGGAGGTCTTCGAGTTGCGGGACCGAGTCGAGCGAGAGAGTCGAGAGCAACGTCGAGTACGGGATGACCTAGGAGGTATCGGGCCGGCAGGTGCCCCGGTATCAATTGACCAGAGTCGTGACTGATGCTCGCTCGCGCAGACTCACACGGCTCTCGGTCGCGAGCGAGAGGACCGTCAGGTGCTTGAGTTTCGTCTCGTGCTCGAGCGTCAACTTGGGGAACTGGTCGCGAGCGCCTGTGCGAACAGTCCACATCACCAGGCGAGTAGCTTTACCTCTTCAATGCGGAGAGGTAGCGCAAGATACGGAGCTCGGGACGCACCGTCGTAGTCGGTCCAAGTTCCGTACGCAAACAGTTCGAGCAAGCGGTAGCTGCGCTGGTGCTGTTCCTGGTTCGCGAGCTGTGCGGTCTCGAGGGAGTCAGATTACAAGACGCTGGCACGGAGGGAGAGGGAGAGAGCCGTCCGAGCGTACGTCTTTGATGCTCGGCTGGTTCAAGAGTTCGGCAAAGACGTAGACGCCCGGAGCGGCGGTCGCCTTTTCGACGAGGCCTGCCGCTCCGGCTCCGCGGGCCGACTTGCTCAGGAGGATAAAGGGCTGCGTGCAGGGGGTCGTTGGGGGTCAGCTGGTGCAGCGTGGAGGTCGAGAGTCGCTTGCGAGTTCCGAAGGTGGGGGCGACAACAGAAACAGGGACAAGACGGCGCCGGGACTTGGCTCGATCCGGTCGAGGGACCGTGGGACGTTCTCGGTACGTGGACAGTACCACCGTGTGACAGGCAGGCTCACCTCGAGAGCGGGAGGGAGCGTGAAAGCGGGTCCGGCCGATTTCGCCTGGACCGGTTTCCTCTCGTCTTGCGGGACGGCGACGCGTTCCCCGATCGTCGTATACGCAGCAAAGTCATCTTGGAGGTCGGCCATCGTGACCAGCGTCTACCGGTCGAGCTGCGGAGAGAGAAAGAGAGAGAGAGAGAGCCTGCTCTCGCAACTGTGTAACCTCTGCCGCTGTACGCTCCACTCGGCTCTACAGGAACTCGAGCATGTTCCCACCGGTCCAAGGACCCGCTTCGAACGACGCTGCTGTCCGCTCGACCGACTCGGACGCGCTCGTGTCGCGTTACAGTGCTGCCAGACTCGGCTACTTGTCCGACAACTACTCGCACCACTTTCTCTCGTCCCAGCAGCGCAGGTCGACCGAACGGAGACCGCCATTGATCAACATTGGAACTCACGCTCGGACTTGGGCAGTCGACAACCTCGTCGAGCAGTTCCTCGACCTGCACGCGACCACAGACGACGCCGACTCGGCTCGCTGCCAGGTCTTGTCCCTCGGAGCAGGAACAGACTCGCGCTTTTGGAGGTTCAGGAACCAGTGGCAGCAACTCCGGCGAGACCGAGCGTGGCCCTGCGCGAAATGGGTCGAGGTCGACTTTGCCGCAGCGACCGCGACAAAGGCCAGGACCGTCAGCTCGAAACCCGAATTGAAAGAGCTCCTCGGAGGCAACATCAAAATCGGTGCGTTGCCGCACGCGCGGCCCACCGGAGCATGGGCAGGGTGGAAACGGGACACAGTCGTGCTGATGTCGGGACTCTGCGCAGAACGAGGCGGACTCGGCATCTCTTCTCCCCTCTATGCGCTCGTACCGGGCGACCTCCGCCAGCTTCCCGACCTCGCAGCCTACCTCGTCCCCGGCGCATCCTCAGCCCCTTCCGCCCCTCCCCCGCTCGACCCCTCCAAACCGACCCTCCTCTTGCTCGAATGCGTCCTCGTCTACCTCGAACCGGGCATCACCGACGCCCTCCTCGATTGGTTCTGCGGCATGTTCTCTGCGCCGGGGAATGCCATCGTTACGTACGATCCGTTCGGACTCGACGACCAGTTTGGGATCGTCATGAGGAGAAACCTGGCCGTGCGTCCACCTTTACGACAGCGGGCGCGCAATCTCAAGAGCCCGAGCTGCTCTCCTTTCTTCTAGGAGAGTCAAATGGCTACTTGCGCTAGAGCTGACGAGACATCTGCTCCCCACGCCTCAGCTTCGATCCTTGTCGCTGCCCGGCGCCGACGAAACGCCGACCCTCGCTTCGCTCTCGGAACGCCTCAAGCTAGCTGGCGCACGCGGGCCCGGCGGCGCGATGACCATCAAACAGATCAGGGACGAGGTGATTCCGATTGAAGAATTGCAGAGGTGAGAGCTCGATTTCTTCATTCGTTCTGCCTCTCCCTACCTGCGCGGTGCCGGGGCCAGTGCCCGTCTCTGCAGGTCGAGCGAGTCCCCCTTATCCTCGCAAGGAGATCTCTCTGTCAAAGTAGAGCATCAGCTCATACCCGTGACGACCTGCAGGATCGCAAAGATTGAACAGATCGACGAGGTCGAAGAGCTCAACCTCGTCCTCGAGCACTATGCCGTCTCGTGGGCTAACGTGGCGCCGAGTAAAACGAACGGGGGGCCGGGACACGAGGAGGACAGCTTGCAGATTGGCTTGCGGAGACGCGACGCTGCATGAGCACGGTTTCTCAATACGCACAGCGAGATCAATGCAGAGAGCAGCCGGATGAGAGTCCTGCGGAATCGCAAAATGCGGTCCGTATTCACATGCATGCGCCACTCAGCCGTACATCTCCCTCCCAGCATCGCGCGCCAATTCCGGCCCGAGCAACCCTCGCTCCCAGCTGATCGGCTCCTTCCACTCGACGTTCCCCTTATCACTTCCTTGTGCCGCACCCGTCTCGCCTTCTCCGCCTCTGATCCCGCCACTCGCGGGGGTAGGCGACACGCGTTCGACGCGGTCTTCCAGCGCGGCGAGTTGCGGTTCGAGCAAGTACGACAAGGCGTCGGCGAGGAAATGCGCCGATTCGGATGCGGCACCTTCTGAAGTGTAGATGAGCAACGCGGCGATGTCGACTTTTGGTGCAGTCGGAGAGTCGGAACGCGAGGGAGAGGAGGGAGCGGCGGTGGTGAGCGTTGTCAAGAGTTGGCGGGTGAGGCCGCCGTGCGGGATGGGCGGGATCGAGTCGGACGGGAGGGCGGCTGCTTCCGACGTGGATTGGAACCCTGAAGGTGCCGAAGTGAGGTACGAAGGCGAGATTTGACGGAGAGTTGTGAGGAGGTGGGATGAGGTGGACGCGGACGAATTGGGCGTCAGGTGCCGCAGCGGAGTGATCCTGTTTCACGACGGGGTCGTCAGCTTTTGTGTGCCCAGTCTGGGACTGTAACGGAGCCGTCCTCGGGCTAGAAAGCGGAGGGAAAGGTCTGAGGGGCAGCTGGGGAGACTCACTCGTTCAGACCGTCGTCGCCTCGCATCGCGGCATCTGCGCCCGCAACGACGAGCACCTCTTTGAATCCGCTCTGTGCGATCCACCGTTCGATCGAGTCGAGGTAGTTGGCCCTCCGCGCGTGAATGACGGGAGACCTCGGTAAGGCGATGAACAGCGAACGGTCCGGCGTTGCAAAGACTGCCTCGGGAGTAAGCGACGCGTCAGCTGGTCGATCCGCAGCGCCACTGGGTTAAGACCGTCCGCACCTTCACAGCCGAGCGCGATCCCGTTCTGAGCGGGTTGGCCGGGTAAAGAGTCCCTCGCGCCGACTGCCGGGACGTGATCCTGCAACGCCAAGTAGCCGACGAGCTCGAGGCGGTAGTTGTGGACGATGAGATCGCATGCGAGTTGCGCCAGGGAAGCTAGTGACGGTTGCGGCTGTACACGGCGCCCGTTCGAGGTTCGGTGGGGCTGCGTCAGCGGTGCGAAATCGGCGACTCGACACCAAGACTGTTGCGTACCAGCACGAGCGTCGCTGACGTGAAAGACGGCGCGGCAGACCCTCTGAGCGGCACAAAGAAGCTCATCCCGGTGGAGTGAAGGTTGAAGTGTCAGCGCGAGAAAAGGGAAACGAGGCATGTTCGCGATTTGGCGGGCTCTCAATCCTTTACTCTCTCCTGATCCTGGACTCGCTGCTGTGTAGACTCGCATTGCTGAGACCACGTAGATCGAGCGGGCGAAGGACTCCGAGGAAGAGGTGCTGCTAATTCCGACGAAAAGCGAGTCGTTCCGCCGTCAAACATAAGGCACGGAGTATTGACAAAAGATATGGAGACATGGCTTCGGGGCTACAAGAGGTCGAGAAACAGTCGGCGCCTCGGAAAGGCTTAGATCGGCGAACCGACGGCCGAGCACTTGGCTGTGAGAGGGTAGACACAGGTCAGTACCCTGCAGCTTCTCCTGTTGGACTGCACGGATGCGGTCTCACCGGCACAGTCAATCGGGTACTTGGCGTTGCACTGTATCCGGTGGACGAGAGCGCACGAGATCAGTACGCGCGAAAGGTCCGACTGCGGAAGCCAGAAAGGTGGCAAACTGACTTCGGCGGTGTTGATCTTGGTGTGGCACTGCTTGCACTTGAGAGTGCCCTCCGGGTGGCAGAACGACTTCTTGCCGATCTGAGTATCACAGGCGACCAACGGTCGGAAAGTCAGCGTCGTGGGCTTTTCGCCGACCAGAGACTGATCGCCACTCGGGAGCTGCGGATACCCCCGAATAACGGATCCTCTCGCTGTCGTCGATCGATGAGCATGGTCCGACTCACCTCGCCGACGAGTTCACCGCCCTTGTCCTTGCGGACGCAGCGGACGATCAAGTCCGGGCACGCGTCGTCGGGGTTGTCGAGGGTGCCGAACGTCAACTGCTCGACCTGGTCACGAGCGGTCGAGACGGCATTCTGCGCGTCGGCGTACGACGGGATCGCCGAAGCGAGTGCGGCCGGAACGGCGACAGCAAAGAGGGCGACGAGGGAGAAACGCATGGCTGTGAAGTGGGATTGCGGAGACGAAGGTACTCTGCGGGAGTCATGCCGTTCAGTCTTCGCTTCCGTCCGCCTCCCTTCTCGCCGTCAAGGTCCCATATTTGCTTACGTCTAGAAGTCGACTATACACGGGAAAGAGGTGAAGTCAGCGCTGCTCCTCACCCGATCGGATTTGCGGACAATCCGAGGGGATCGACATCCGCGAGCCGTCGCCATGACGACAGTCGCAAGACTTTTTCCCCTCGGCGGCGCCCGCAGCCTCTGCCGATCCCCTCCTTTCTCTTCTCTCCTACTGTATCGCCTCGATGATACTGATACGTAGTCAGTGGCATCGTTGTAGTAAAACCTCACCTATGCGGCTGGCTTGACCGAGATAGTGTCCCTCGGAGTCACCAAGCGGGTCGGAAAGAATGCCAGAGAATGGCGCGATCCGGGCTCGGACTCGAATGCTGCCTTGCCCAAAGAGCCTGTAGAAGTAGAGACAGCCAGTTGTAAGCTGGAAACAGAAAGTCTGTAGCGGAACGCAGCAGGAAAGCCGGACGTGCGCCTCCTTCACCATCGTCCCTCTTCAGGCTCGCCCAGCCTTTCCCCGCCCGCTCAGCAGTGCATCGCCGCTCGCTGTGTGTATACCCAGGGTTGCATTTACCCTACTCGCACCTACACATACACCGCGGCCGAGGTTGTCGGGCGGTGACGACTTGCAGTGATCGACCTGGGCTCAAACTGACGACCGACCCGTCTCGCCATTCTCTCGCAGCCCTCGGTGCGGCTGCAGAGACTGCCGAACCGTCTCAGTCGAGCTAGTAACTGACATTCAGACCGTCAGCAACCGTGCGAAGGTCGTGTGACGCACGCAAGGAACGCTTCCGATCAGAGCAGAGCGTCACCGACGACAACTCGGGTGCTCTAGACCCAGTCCCGACTCGCAGGTGGTAAAGGGACAATCTCGGATCCCGGTGCAGCGATGGATATATACACGACGTCCTTCTGCCTGCCGCGGCCAGTGGCGTCATCGACCGACCTCGCCGCGACTTCAACGTCGGCGTTTGATCTGGCGCCCAACTCGCCATCGTCGCAACCGCCCCCGCAAGGTCGGAAGCAGTCACACCAGCCGAGTCTCTCGGATGGCGCCGTTGCTCCGTCGCCGTCGGTCGGGTCGGCGGGAACGACCAGTACCGCCGACCCCGCCCGAGGTCACTCGACGTCGAGTAGCGTCGGGAGCGCCGGCGCGCCCGGAACCGAGGCGACAAGCGTCGCTGGCGGTTCAGCCAACGGGACGGCAAAAGACGGCGCCGCTGGTTCCTCGACGGGGACGACCGCGTCCGCGTCCGTCACAACTTCAGGCTCAGCCGCCGGCCTTCCGGATCGACGCGCGAGCATCGATTTCAATGACGCGATACAGCGCCTCTGCGTCGAGACGATGGCCGCACATCAGTGCATCGCTTCGTTCACACCGATCGAACCGACTTCACCCGTCGTCGGGTCCGCCGTGACGTTCCCGACTGCGACTGGCTCGCGAGCGGACGTCGTGGCACCAAATGTCGCCGGGGTCTCCCCGATGGACAAGAGTGGAAGGATGTACAACGTGCACCTGAGCGGCGGTTATCAACAGGTCATGGCGGCGCGCGGTCACATCTTGCGAGAGAGCCCTTTCCTCGTGAGTCTGCTCCGTTACGTGCGATCGTACCGGGTGCGCGGCTGACTTCCTTCCTCCTTGTCGCTCTTGTAGCGCAAGTCGGTGGTCAAGGTGCCTCGCGCCGAAGTTCTCGACAGCAAAGAGAACGTCAAAGTCGAGATGCGCCGCAAATTGGACGAGATCGCCGCCCTCACGAAGGCGCACCTTGCCATCGTTGGCCAGGCGAACGCCTCGATTGGGTTCGGCCTCGAGACGGAGCGCAATGTCGAGATCGTGATTACCGGCCCCTATGAGAGCGTCGAGCAGGCTCGCGTCCGCTTGCTTGTCTTGCTCGACGAGCTGAGCGGGTTGCACTCGGAGGTGTGCGAGATCGACTACAAGCTCCACAACCCGGTCGCCGGCCGTAAGCGTTGCGTCATCCAGACCATCCAAGAGGAGACGGCGACAAACATCTACTTCCCGACGCCGCTCTCGGGCGTGATCGGCCAGAAGAACCTCAACCTCCTCGCGA
The DNA here is from genome assembly GCA_002922495.1 of Rhodotorula taiwanensis. Taxonomy (NCBI): domain Eukaryota; kingdom Fungi; phylum Basidiomycota; class Microbotryomycetes; order Sporidiobolales; family Sporidiobolaceae; genus Rhodotorula; species Rhodotorula taiwanensis. The sequence goes on along the minus strand of PJQD01000050.1, from coordinate 112,303 downwards.
AGCAGAACCTGATCTTCATCACGGGGGAGTTCTTCGGCGTCCAGCGGGCTCGCGACATGCTCTTCCAGGTCTCGCTCCACAAGGTACGTCCTTCCTGAATCCGGAGAACTGCCTGGTCGCTCAGAGGGGAGGACTGACACGGCTCTGGCGCGCCGCAGAGCAAGTGCATCATTTCGCGTGACACCGCGATCTTGCCGCGCAAGCTCGACTGGATGCTCTCCGACCGGCTCGAAGACGTCAAGCAGATCATGAACGACAACGGCACCTTCATCAACTTTCCGCCGATCGGGAGTCAAGCCAGCCTCATCTCGGTCTACGGCGACCACCGCGTCAACATCGAGCGCACGATCCGATCGATCATGGCTCTGGTGAGCTTTCGCCAGGCAAGAGTCTCTTTCCACCGCGGAATCACGCGACTAACGCGCTCGTGCTGCAGGCTTGCCAATTCTACGTCGCGTCCTTCTGGCTCCTTCCCGTTTCTTTCGACGTGTTCATGCCGCCACCGACCATCAACCCGGCCCAGGTCCCGCCGATCCTTCGCCATATCAGCGTCACCTCGGGCGCCGAGGCCGTGTTCAAGAGCAACTGCTTCGAGTTCCATGGACTCGAGGGTCAGGTTCGGCAGGCGGTCCAGCTCGTTCTGGAACTCGACTTTGTCAAGGTCAGGACCTCCTCGTGGAACGCTTTCCTACAACTCGTGCTGACTGTGCTCCGTCACGGGCAGGCCTTCCATCACGAAATTCGGTTCCAGATCGAGCTGGCCAACGAGCACCGCGAATTCATCTCGGGCAAGAAAAACGGCAAACTGAACAAGGTCATGAAGTCGGCGAACGTCAAGATCAAGTTTGAGACGTTCAACGACTACAACTTCCTGATCGACGTTGCGGGAACCGACATGGGCGCGTTGCACGGCCTCACGATGCTGCAGGAAGAGCTGCCGGCCGAGATCTCGTTCCACGTGCCCGAGGCATATCACAAGCGGATCATCGGCGTCGGCGGCAAAAACATCCAGCGGATCATGAAGCGGTTCGGCGTGTACGTCAAGTTCTCGAACGCGGAAGAGTTTGCGTCGCTCGGCGGGTACCACGACAACGAAGACAACGTCGTCGCCAGGACGCCGGCCAAGAACGCCAACAACCTCGACCTCCTGAAGCAGAGCGTCATGGAGCTCGTCGCTCCGAAAGACAAGGACTTCATCGTCGAGATGGTCGCCGTCCCGCGCCGCTACCACCGGACCTTGCTCGGCGAAAAGTCGATCTTTATCCACGACATCGAGGGCAAGACCAATTCGCACGTTCGCTTCCCGAACAAGGAGACGGCGTCGGACATCGTCAGCATCTTTGGGCCCGAGAGTCAGGTCCACATCGCCGCACAGATGCTGCTCGATCATGTCCCCTTCGAAGCGTGAGCCATCCATCCGCATGCGACAACTTACGGAGGCGTACTGACTTTGCCTCACAGTGAATATCGGCTCCCGCACTCGACCGAGATGGCCAACCTGACGCTTTCGCAAGACTTCGTCAATCTCACGGAAAAGATCAAGCGCGACCTCAACATTACGATTCTGCCCTGGGTCGACCGCTCGGGCAACAACGAGGAGACAATCATTCGGTTCTGCCTCAACCGTTCGAACGTCGACTTCCTGGGCACAAGCCGCGACCTCGTCGAAGAATACCTCGTACAGCGTAATGTGAGCGCTCTAACGAACTCGAGTTCAGTTAACGGTTTCGCTGAGCTTTGCCCCGCTGGCAGATCAACCTGTATCCGGGATCGCTCCGACCGCGATCCGATTCGCTCGCAGACGTCTTTGCGCCGTTCAACAGCAAGTTGCTCTCGACATCCGCCAACATGGCAGCAGCGGAGGCTGGCGACGCGCGTATCGATCCGCGACCGGGGTCGGACCGGAAACTTCGACTCGCGGCTTCTTCTCCCAACATCAAAGCCATCTTCGATGCGAACCCCGGCGGTGCCGCCTCGGCCTACTCTTCGCAATACGCTCGTCTCCCGTCCGTCGCGACGCAACCGATAGCCGAGTACGCGCAGCCCACTGGACCGGATCTCTCGAGTCCCGCCGCAGCATACCCGCCGTACTACGCCAGTGCTCCCCTCCCTCGCATGCCGCATCAGTACTCGCATCAGCCTCATTCTCACGTGCCTCCTTCCCCGCATCTGCACTTCTCGCACGGTCCGTTCGCGCCCGGACCCTCTCCCATGCACCAAGTCTCGCCGCAGTTCAACGACTACCGGTGGTCGATGCCTCGGCCGATGCCCGGCTTCATGCCGCCCCCATCTCCGGTCCCGTCGGCATATCCTTCATCTCCTGCGCTCGGCATTGGGCCTATCGGCGGGTACGCGCCCGGACCCTACGCTCCCTTCGCGCCGAGCGCGCGCGATGCTGCGTCGGGAGAGGCCGAGGAGTCTCTCCGATCGTCGGTCAGCAGACCTCACCATGCCTCGTCCGCGTCGATGTCTACCATGCCGACACCCGCAACACGCGGCGCCGCGCAGACGACTGACGCGCCGGGCAGCCCAGAAGACGAGCTCCCGGACTTGCGTTCGAGCTCGCGTCAACAACGCTCCTTCGTCGGGCGAGCTCAAAGCCTCGACCTCAGTCGTCACGCCGCCGCCTTCAAGCGCGCGAGTACCGCACCTCGTCACGAGAGTGTCGACGAAGTCGCAAACGTCCTCGGCGAGCTTGGGCTCTGAAGGAACCGACAAGCTTTCGTGATACCCACCGCCGACAAGCGACGGCACACTCGATTCGCCTTCATACACAGTATATATCTATTTCGGCCCCACCAGTTCCACCTCCATGCATCGATATCTAGGCCGCCCGGCGGTCCTGTCCCGATACCCCTCACGCGCTCGCATGCACGGCTCGACTCGTTCTACCCTGTACCCCGTCGCACAGACGACGTCATTCGTCCACGACTGCTACCGACCTCAGTAATACTTCGCTGTCGGCGATCGTTGGTCGAGAAACAAGCACCCCTCATCTTTTTACCCATTCTCGTAGTTAACCCACAGCAAAGTCACTTCAACTAGTCCCTTCCTTCTTACAAACCCCTCTCGGCAGCACGCCTCTTGTCATGCATTTGCACGTTGCGCCGGATTCCAAGGTCCCGCCGCGAGTTTTTGCGGGGGCGCACGGTCCTCGCTTCCGCTTGTTCGCTCGTGAACTCTCACGTCGCTTCCTTCGTCAGACGTCGCGCCCGCGTCAGTGCACCGTCTAAGCTCGTGTCCGGCCGGCTCTGGACCAGCTCTTTCGGCGCCGGACAAGCTTCCTCGTTCGCCACCAAGTCAAACTCGCTCGCCAACATGTGCGCCGCTCGTCCTTTCCCCTTCGTAAGTCTCTTGCTCTATGGACCCGCCCGTGGTAGACAGTCACGCTGATCACCACGATCGCTCACAGCATACCGGTCCGTCCGTCGCCGCGGCGTTCCTTCCCGGTGAACCCTTCAATACCTCGCCGACTTCGTACTCCTCACTTTCGACGGCAGACCGGACCGGCGTATATCAGCATGCTTCATATGACCAGAGTGTGCTCCATCACTACACTCCGGCGAACGCTCGGCAGCTTTATCCTTCGGTCCGGATGTCGTCCTTCTCGTCCTCGACTGGTTCGCCAATCTCTCCCGCGCAGAGCGCAAGTCCGTTTATTCCGGACCGACCTCTCCATCCGTCAGTCGCTCCCATGATCCAGCCGCCTTCAGTCGGTTTCGTCAACCATCAACAGCTACGTTCCTCGACTTCGGGCTGGTGGGCCGCCGACGATCTTCGAGGGCGACAAGCCTGGTTCGCCTCGTCAGTACGACGCCCGCCTCCCTTGGTCTCTCCGACTCATGCGACTTCCTCGAGTTTCTACGCGGTCGCACATACGCGTCCATTCCGGACTCAAGCCGCCGTTGCTCCACCCATCTCGTCGCCAGCTATATCGCAGGCCTCGAGTGCGCTGGCTAGTCGACAGAGCGCCACCCGTAGGCGCAAGATGGTCGTTCGCCTTCCATTGAGCGGCAAGGCAGACCACAGAGTGCCTCTTTCGCCGACGACCCAAGCGACTGTGGCAGCGAAAATGAGCGAGGATGGAGCACATCTCGTCGAGCCCGCTAGTCGCCGCCCGCATTTCGAGGAGGGCACTCGTGATGGTCTCCCGGATACTCTGGACGTGTATCTCCCGGGCCAGATTGCGTGGCAAGACCTGCGCGAGGAATTCGCCGTTCGCTTGCGAACAGAGGTGCGTCCGCGGTCTTGCTCGCGAAGCTTGCCTTACGTTTCTTCAAGTCTGACGAGCTTGAGCACTCCACTTCTACAGCCGTCTCTTAGCATGGAGTACGGTCAGAAGCCCGATGCTGGCCGTCCGAAACAGCTGCACTCCCGATCCCGGTCGCTCTTCACTCCGCCGCAGCTACTCCCGCCGAGGTTCCGGACGGCGGGCGCCCACGACGAGGGCTGGCGCGGACATCGCTTAGCCAAATCTCTGACTACCACGACCGACTTCGTCAACGAGGCTGTGAGCGGCAATCGTGCCGACCTCCTGACATGGCCGCCCCTTTCCATCGGACAGCCTCGGCTGGAAAGCGTCTTTGCGCCGGACAACTTGGCCGGTCGGATCTCATCGCCAGTCCCCCCGGCGTATTTGGAGTCGGACAAATCGCAAGATGGAGACGCCGAATCGACTGACTACGCAGGGCGGTGCCACACGGCGTCGCCGCGCTTTCCGGGGTCCGCAGCATTCGAGTCGGACGGCGATATTCCTGAACAAGGCGTTGTTGTGTTCGACGGAGGAGCTCGATCCGCCAGCTTGAACCCTGGCGCGCTGACCTTCCAACCCGTTGCCTCCGTTCCGATGATGCGGACAAACTCGCCACTGCTCGCGAAAGGCACTCGTCGTCCGTTACCGCCGCTGCCGATCCCGCAAACGAAGCTTCCAGCCGAATCTTCGCATCGCTCTATCGGCTTCGCCTCGCCCGTGCCTGTCCTCGTCGAGCTGAAACATCCACAGCCGCGTCGACCGCTGCCAACGTCGCCTCTCGAGGCCTCCGAATCGGATGCAGACGCCGCACCGGCCAACAGCCTTCGTACCGGTTTGCAGGCTCCTCTAGACGATGCAGAACGGAGTTCGACGTCTTTCGAAGACCCGTTGCCGGAGCAATACGCGCCGGCGCGCATGTACAGCCAGCAGCGCTCGATCCCGAAAGACCGCTTCGCCGCCCTCGAGCCGAGTCGTCCTCGAGACGCCGTCGACGGCGTCGGTCAACTCCGTCCGTCAGCTTCCAGTCCTGCGCGTATGGGAGATCCTCGCGCGCTGCAACACGAGCTGGCTCGTCAACGAGCGCCTTCTGGGGAGACGGAACTAGCCTTTGAGGCTGGGCTTTCAGAGGTGCGCAGCTCGGCTACTGCCTGACTGATTTCTAGCCGACTCGCCTTTCACTCTTGTACAGCTTCCGACACGGGACGTCGATGCAGAGACGGTCGTCTCGACAATTGCCGACGACCTACCGCTCCGGATTCTCGAAACGTTGATCGACGAGCGGTTCGGGCGACTCGGAAGCGAGCTGGCGGCTGAAGTCGCTAAGAAACACGCAGCACTCCTCCAAGCTGTCGAGGTCGAATTGTCAAAATGCATCCGACAGGCGATGCAGCCCGTGCTTGAGAAGGCTAATTCGAGCCTGTCGTCGCTCGACCGCCTTGTTAATCGCCTCGCCGAACGCAAGGTCGTGGCAGGTACAACTCTCGAGCAGCCGCCATCCGACTCTGAGCAGCAGGACCGTCTCCGCGAGTCCGAACTCACGCTCGTCGAGGAGGACAGTCAAAACGTCCTCCCACACACGGAGATCGCCTCTGACGCACGAGCCATCACCGAGGCGCCCATGCTCGACAAACACGGATGGTACAGCTCATCGTAGACACGGCCTGGGAATGACGTTCGCCCGTTTCTTCCGGGTCGGCGTATCGACTGCAGCCCTGGATTGCATTTCAGATCTGACCCGACAAGACCTCCTCGCGAATGCGACGTGCGGTCAAGATCGCGCGAGATGGCATGCCTGCGAGGCGCGCCACGACGAGCCCGGCCGAGTCGTTATTGAGACCCCTCCGAATAGCATGCAAGTACCGGACGTCAGTCTGTACTCGCAGTGCAAGCGTCAGCGGAGTCCGTGACAGTGCAGCTGAGCACAGTCACGCTCACCTCGCTTTCTTCGACGTCTGTGCACCAGAACTCGACTGCCGTCCAATCGCCGGTACCACGCGCGACGGACTCGTCGTACCCGAGGAGGCGGCCGAGACGGTGATAATGCGTCGCAAAGAGAGTGCGCGATCGGTTGGCATGTGCGAGATGCTCTAGAGCCGCATATGCAATCGCCAAGCCGTCGATCGGAGATGTTCCGCGACCGAGCTCATCGAGCAGAACCTGCGCGCGAGCGGTCGCATAAGTCCTGAGTCCGTACAGACAGCTGCAACCCTGCACCACGCACCAGAGAACGATCTGTGGCAGTTTCAAGGATGCCGGTCGCCTCGTCCATCTCGATCATAAAGGTACTCCGGTCTCGATCGAGCTCGTCGCGTGCGCCGACTCGGCTGAAGAGCCGGTCGAGGACTCCTATTCGTGCGCCGTCGGCCGGTACAAAGCTGCCCGCTTGCGCCAGGATTGCGATGATGGCTGTCTGACGGAGGAAGGTGCTCTTGCCGGCCATGTTCTGCTCAGGACTCTGATCAGCGCGAGACCTCGTTTGCGAGACAGCGATCGGACTGACGGGACCAGTCAGAACGTGTATGAGCGATGGCTGCGCAGGCTCGTCGTCCGGGTGCGTCATTGTGACCGAATTGGCGTGGAATAGACGGTTCTGCGCGAGCAAAGCCTGCTCAACAGTCGGATGCCGTCCGCCCTCGATGTTGAGGCTGCGGCTATCCGATGTACCGTGTCAGTTTCTCGCAAAGGATGCGCTGACTGGATGATCATGCCTACCTCGTGTCGACCACCGGTCGAATCCATCCCTGATCAGCTGCCAGCTCGGCAAGGCCAAGAGCGACATCGAGTTCGGCGAGCGCATCAGCTGTACGCCCGAGATCGCTATAGTGCTCGAGGACCTGAGAACGTAGACGATGAGTCGTGGACCGAGGCCATAATACCGGAAGCACACTCACGCGGGCGACTAGGACTTGCATCGCCTGGTTCTCGTGTTCGCGGATCTTGTCTTGCGTGCTGACGATTTTTCGGAAGAGACTGCTCCATTCCTGCAGGGGTTCGAGATGAGTACATGATTGCGAGAAGCGAGTTGCGATGCAAGCGGGCGTACTTTCATGACGTAGAGGCGCGTCGAATTGGTGCGCAAGACCGCATGGGCCGCTGAGTCGACGTCGAGTAACGCAACGCCGTCTTTGACTTTGATGTGAGCTCCTGCGCCGAATTTGAGGTGGTTCTTGAGCGTGAGCGAAGGCGATTGATATCGTTGGCGAAGGTCGTGCTGCAAGCTGGCCGATTTCCGTCGCAAGGACTGCAGCGTCGCGTGCAGGTTGGCGAGAGTGGGCGAGAAGCTATAGACAGACAGCGTGAATGTGAGATCAAGTTCGCATCCCGTCCCGTCGCAACTCACTGAGGCCGGATGACCCAAGGCTGCTCCTCGCCCCATAGCCCTTCCGCAGGCAAGCTCCTCGCCTGCTCGTCCGCTTCCCGCACGAGCGTACTCTCGCCCATCTCGTCGGTGACTGACGACTTCCGCTCCTCGTCCTCAGCTCGCTTGGTGAGGGCCTCTTCGTCGACCGCATCCTCGATCTGCGCCGCGAGTTCCGCATATTCGCCGAGTTCTTCGAGCAAATGGCGCACGACTCCGAGCTCAGTCGAGGACCATCCAGCTTCGTCCGCTTCGACCGCGGTCAGGGGGAGTGACTGGTCGAGTTCGCCACGGATATCCTCGAGCGCTCGCATCGTCTTCTTCAGGCCGAGTAGATCCCATGCGGCATTCGGTCTTCGCATCGCGAGGCGTTGGAGCAAGCGAGGCGTGTCCTCGAGACTACGGAGAGTCGTCCTAAGGAACGAGCGGACAGCGGGGATGCGCTCGAGGAAAAGCTGAATCAAGTCGAGTCGAGCGTTGATGACGCTGATGTCGGTCGATGGATTGCCTGCGCTCACACCGCAGTCAGTATCTCTGGCGATGCGCCCTGATGTAAAGACTGCGAGCCCACACAGCCGATCGGTCAGCAGACGTTGTCCGCCCGGAGTGACTGTCCGCTTGACCGTGCCCAGCAAGCTTCCTCGGATACCGCCGCGCAAGCTTTCGCGGACCTCGAGCGATTGCAGCGTCACAGCATCCATCTGCATGACACTAGCAGGGTCGATGTGCGTCGACGGTGTTTGCGGTAAAGGGGTGGAGACCAAGGTCGTTGCGAGGTAGGCGAGGAGGACCGCTTCGGCCTCGGACGTGGCTGTAGAAACGGTCGAGGAGGTCGAAGGAACCGCCGACGTCGAGACGTTCGACACCATGACGCCTTCGCGCAAGCGTTCTCCCTCGAGAAGATCCAGGATGCGGTCGCCGAGCTTTGTGCCTCGGAGACGCTCGTCTACGACGACCTCCTTCGGCTGGACGAGACGGATATCGTCTCGGAGCGCGGACAGCTTGGACGAGCGTGTGAAGGAGGCGCCGGTCGAGATATCACGGTACGCCATGCCGACCTCGTTCTTCAAGCTTGAGCTGTCACCGATTCCGAGAGCGAGGACAAAGTTCGACTTGTCGAGCGAGACGAACGCCTCATCCACGCCGGTTCCCGGGGTGACGACCCGCGTCACTTTGCGAGTCGTCTTGACCTTGCTCGAGCCGACCTCCTTGAATTCTTCGACGATGACGACCTTGTGGCCGGCTTGAACAAGGGTCGAGACGTGCTTCCCGAGTTGAGCGAGCGGGAACCCGGCAAACGCTTGTCGTCCCGCCTTCGTCGGCTTGCTCGTCAATTTGATGCCTAGTATCTTGGCGACAATCTTGGCTTGTTCGAAATACGACTGCAAGGGGCAGCCGTAGCATGAGCACGACGACCTCGTTTCAAAGTTTCTGCTTGTCAGCTCACCTCGAAAAACGAGCCGACTTGCGTCAACAGGAGAGCGTCCGGATATCGTTCGAGGTTGCCGCGGATGACGCTCTCAAGCTCGGTCATCTCGCCTCGACTGATGCTGGCGGTGGCGGCGGCGGCATCCTCCAGCTCGTCCGGCAGGTCTTCCTGCTCAGGCTGCTCTTTCTCCCTCGTCGCCGAGGGAGTCTTCTTACGAGTGGTGACAGCCTTCCTGGCTCGCGATACAAGTCCAGGCGGCAACGTCGTCGTGCTAGCAGCCGATAGGGCCGAGTCTGCGAGCACCAAATGAACGGTTTAGTACAGTGTCGAGTCGCCGAGTTCTGCTCTAAAGCCTGAGGCGTACCTGATGAAAGTATGCTGCCCCCCGGCGAAGGCTGTTCTCGCCCGTCGAGCCCGAGAGGCGGCAGCGGCCTCCGTTCGGTGCCGTACTCGTCGAGGACGACCCTGGGTTTCGCTCGTTCGCCCTGCTTTTTCGGCCCCTCCCACCGTGCCAACGTACTCAAGTTCAAGCGGTATGCTAGCGCTGTCCGTACCGGCTGCCGTGCCCTGGTCACGGTCGCTGGATGCCATCGACGGACGAACATGGCGGACGCGCCGAAGTGGGGAGCTCCCAGTGGCTCATACAGCACAGCCCGGCCGCCAACGCTACGCTGAGCAGGAAGAGAGCGTTGCTGATGGCCGGAGCTAGTCGTTCGTGGCCAGAAGAGCGAGTAAAGAACAGATCGAGAGCGACCAAGTTTTTCTCTGCCCGCATCGCCTGCTCTCGCTTGCTCTCTCTCGCTCGAACCCACGCTGAGAAGAGGCAGAGATGGGCATTGTACCGCTACAAAGACCACCGAGCCGCTGCAAGAACCCGTGAGCGCCAGCCAAAGCGTAAAGGGGGAAAAGGGGGGGAAAGGAGGGGGAGGGAAGAGGGTTGCGGAAAGGGACGAGAGGTGGGACTCTCTGAACCGCTTAGGCCGAAGCCTCAGTGGCGGCCGGCGCCTCGGACGAAGCGTCAGCGGCAGCAGCAGCAGGAGTCTCCTCGGACTGCTCGCCGTCAGCCTTGGTCTGGCGGGCCGAGTACTCGGCGAGGACGTCGAGCGCCTCCTGGACCTTGGCGGCCATGGCCTCGTCGTTCTCAAGGAGGTACAGGACCTCCGACGAGTCCATCTCGATGAGCATGCCGGTGAGCTTGCCAGCGAGCTCGGGCTGAGTCTCGTGGATGCGCGGGTAGAGCGCCTCACCGAGCATCTGCTTCTGCTCGGCCGGGCCGGCGTTGGCGAGCATCGCGGCGGTCAGGCCCGACGACGGCTTCGACTCCTCGGCGCGCGGGCGGCGAGCACCAGCCTGGCCGGCCTGGCCGGGGCGGGGGACGCCGTTGGGCGGGACGGCGGCACCGCGCGGCGGCATCGGCGCACCGTTCGGGAGCGCCTGACCGGGGCGGGTGGGGACGCCAGCCGGCATCGGCGGCTGTCCGGGCTGACCAGGGCGGCCAGCGGCGGGGGCACCACGCGGGCCGGGGCCGGCAGCGCCCGGAGGCGGCGGCGGGTACTGGCCAAACTGCTGCGGCGGGACCTGGCCGTAGGGGCCCGGCATCGGGGGCATGCCCGGCATGTTGGGCGGCGCGTAGAAGCGCGGGCGGGGCATGCCGCCCGGACCCGGCTGCGGGTAGCCCATCGGGCCACGCGCGCCAGGCTGAGGGTAGCCGCCCGGACCGTAGTACATCGGCGCGCCCGGCATGTAGGGCGGGATGCCCGGGATGCCGGCGGCGGCGAGCTGCTGCGAGCGGATCTGGTTGCGCTGGGCGACTTGAGCCTCGAGCTGCTGCTTGCGGACCTCCTTGCGCTGAGCGAGCGCGACGTAGAGCGGCTTGGTGCCGAGCATCTTGCCGTTCAGCTCGGTGACGGCCTTGGTCGCCTCGTCCGGCGACGAGAAGCAGACAAAGCCGAAGCCCTTGGAAGCGCCCTTCTCGTCGACCATGATCTTGCACGAGGTGATCTGGCCGAACGCCTCGAACTCGGCCCGGAGGCGGTCCTCCTCCATGTCGTCGTCGAGGTTCTTGACGTAGAGGTTGACGCCCTGGTACTTGAGGTTCGCCTCGTACTTCTTCTGCTCGTACGACTTCTTGAGCTCCTCCTCACGCTCGCTCTTGCGCTGGGCGCGGGCGACGTAGAGGTTCTGGCCCTTGTAGTCCTTGTCGTGGAGCGCGTCGACGGCCTTGGCGGCGTCCTCGTGCTTCTCGTAGTTGACGAAGCCGAAGCCCTTGCTCTTGCCCTCGTTGTCCTTGGTGATGACGGCCGACGTGACCTTGCCGAACGGCTCAAAGATACCGCGGAACTCCTCCTCCGAGACCTCGAGCGGGACGTTCTTGATGTAGAGGTTGGTGAAGTGGGCGCGGATCTCGTCAATCTTGGCCTGACGCTCGCGCTTCGGGATGTGGATGCCAACGAAGACAACCTTGTCGTTCAGGAGCATGCCGTTGACGCCCTCGATGGCCGCCTTGGCCGCCTCGGCGGTGTCATAGTGGACGAAACCGTATCCGAGCGAGTTGCCCTGCGGGTCGGTCGCGACCTTGCACGACAGGATGTTGCCGAACGCGGCAAAGGTGTCGTGGAGCGCCTTGTTGTCGATGTTCTCGTCGAGGTTCTTAATGAAGATGTTGCCGGCGCCGTTCTTGCGGAGCGCCGGGTCGCGCTGCGACCACATGATGCGGCACGGGCGGCCCTTGATGCTCGAGTAGTTGAGCTGCTCGAGGGCGCGCTCGCCGTCAGCCGAGTTGAGGTAGTTGACGTAGGCGTAACCGAGCGAGCGACGGGTGACGGCGTCACGGCAGACACGGATGCTGGCGACCGGGCCGATCATCGAGAAGACTGTCGCGCGCGAATCGGGGTATCAGTGACCGTTGCTCCCGACCGCTCACACACGCCCGCAAGCCGAACTCACTCTCGTAGAGCATGGCCTCGGTGACAGTCGGGTCGAGTTCACCGACGTAGAGCGAAGTCGACGGCGACGGGCCAGTCGACGACTGAGCGTTGGCCGACTCGGACTTGGTCTCGTCCTTGTTCGATGACTGCTCAGCAGCCGGGGCGGGGGCAGCCTCGGCGGCGGGGGCGGGCGAGGTAGCCGCCTCGGTCTTGACCGGAGCGGCGGTGGTGTTGGCAGCGGCGTCGGACGACATGGCTGTACTTGAGTGTAGGTTTTCTGGAGTTTTCTAGGCTGCATGGCGTGCGTCACAACGTCCCACAAGGGTCGTAGCAAGGGCGAGCGGAGCGAGGCAACGAATGCCGTGCGATCGAGGGGAGGCGGTGCGAGGAGACGCGCGGAAGGGAAAAGGGGGAGGAAGGGGAAGATCAGTCACGCCTGCTCGCCGCAACTCTCGACAGAGAGACAGGAACGTACGGGAGAGGGTAATGTGACAGATGTACAGTCAACGGCTTTGGCTGGCAGTCGAACTGGGATCGGAAGCAAACGGCACTGGCGAGTCGCTTGTGTTGATCGGACGGAGCGGGCGGTCTTCGAGTCGAAGGGCAAGACTTCAGCACTGGAGCAGAAGGTGCACTTGCGACCGGCTTAAATTGGGGTTTTTCTGAGGCGCACGAGGGCGTCCGGCGAGCTAGGGAGAGCGTCAAACGGGTTCGAGCTGGCGGGCTGAAGAGTGAAAGTTTTTTTCCGCCTGCCCGCCGACTTTGGGGCGTCGCGCGACGAGTTTATCGGCGAAGTTTCGCCTCACCTCGAGCTCATCCGCGGCAACATCACTTCTAACTTGCTCTCGGCCCTCTACGAGCTCCATCTCTTCCATGTCAAGAAGACTCGCCTCTCTCTCTCTCTGTAGCAATGTCCTGAAAAGAAAGTGTCTAATATACTTTGCTCGGTTGGCTCGTAAAGACAGAATCCTCCAGCTCGGGCTGATTCCCTCAGACCCGCGCCGCGCGCATCTGCGCTCGCCCGCTTCAGGCTGGTGGCGAAGGCGCCGCATCCGCTTGGATCGTCGCCGTGTCCTCGGCCGCCGTGACCACCGCTCCTTCCTCCCGCGCAGCGTCGACCGACGGCTTCGCCAGCTCACTGGACGCGCTTTCGCCAATGTTCTCCTTGTCCTCGCCCGACGCCGCCCGAGCCGCACTCGCTTGCGCGTTCTCGTCCTGAGTCGACGACTGGGCTGGCTCAGAGTCGGCCGCCGGCGGCGCCGCTTCAGCCTGACGTTCCTCTGCGTCTCGGCGCGCCTGGATCTCCTCGGTGGCGTCGCCGCTCATGTTGGTCGTCTCCGTCCGTGCCGGTCCCAGTACTCCCTCGGTCTCACCTGCCTGAGCTGCTGGCGGCGGAGGCGTCGCTGCTTCTCCAGGTTGAGGGGCGGCAGGGTCCGGTCGAGCGCGTTTCGCGTTCGGCTCGGTCGGACCGTCTTGTTCGGTCGATTCGGCTTCCGGAGCGGTTTCGACGGGGAGCGACCGTTTGCGCGACGTGCTCGCGTCAAGTGCAGGCTCGCTCGGAGCAGATCGAGCGGCAGGGGGTGAAGCTTCGCTGCGAGCACCGCCTCCGAGGCTCATGAGCGCGTCGACGCCTTCGTCGTACTCCTCGTCGACTTCGCGCTGCTGCCCGGCAGGCTCCTCACGAGGGAGAGCAACGTTCTGCGCCCGAGGTTGCGTGGGTGATCCTCCCGTCAAAGTCGCGGCCGCCTGCGCCGCTTCTTCAGTCTCCTTCTCTTGCAGCTCGGTCGAGGTCGGCTCCTTTGCAGTCTTTGGCGCCGCCTTGGCCCGGCGCTTCTTGGGCGTCGTCGTCCCGTTCGTGCTTGCGGCGCTGCCGTCCGCGCTATCGGCACTCGCGGCGGCCGCAGCAGCTGCCGCCGAGCCTTTCCCGCGACGGGGCGCCTTCTTCGGACCGTCGGCGCCGCCTTCGGCCTTCTTGCGGCTACCACGTCCCTTCGCAGGCGGAGTCGGAGCTGGCGTGCTCGCTGAAGGTCCGTTCATCGCCGCATCGAGACTCGGAATGGTCGGCTTCGTCTCGGGGTGACCCGACCTTTGCGAGCCATTGGTCGACCCCGAACTGCGGCGGCGAGCGTACTCCTCAGCTGCGGCGGCAGCAGCCGAGCTCGCAGGAGGGTAGGCGCCATACGGACCGGGCGAGGGGTTGTCGAAGAAGGGAGGTCGCGCGCCGCCCGGGGGACCAGCGCGCTCGTATGGAGACGCCGCGGGAACGGCAGGCGGTTGCATGTTTGGCGAGCGGCCGCTGTAAGCTTGCGCGTGCTGCTGGGTTTGGTGCTGCTGGCCGTGCCCCGGAGCCGACGAATATGGATGAGGGTGCGTCGGCGGGTGCAGCGCGCCACCGCGTGGCGGCAGCCCGGAAGGAGGACCGTTCCGGACCCCGCCAGCTCGCGAACGTTCCCAGTCCATGCCGTCCGAGCTTCCCGCAGGGTCGCGTGAATGCGATCCGTTCGTGAGGTGCGCGGGGAAAGGGTAGCTTCCGGGCTGACCTGCAGTCCCGTCAGGAGGGCGACTCCGCGGCGAAGGTGGCGAGCCGAGACGGCCATTAGGCGGTGCGCGGCCGTCCTTGTAGGGCGGAAGGCGATGTCCCGGAGTCGCCGGCGTGGCGTAGCGGGGTGACCTGTCGGCTGGCCCGCCCCCGTTGTAAGACGGAGAATGCTGGATCGCGCTCCGGCGGTACGGGTCGGTCGAGCGTGGCCGGCCTCCGTTCACTGATATGGCCTCTAACCGACTACCGCCGGCGTGGGGCGACGCTCCTGAGCCTGAAGTGGGTACACGCGCTGGGGCGCCGTTCGGCGCTGGAGGCTGCGGACCCATGGAGGGAGACAAATCGGGTCCGAGTCCGGCTTGCGCGAGTTGTGTCGGCGCGCCTCCCGAGTTCGTCGCGTATGACCACGACATCGAGCTCGGGCTGATATCCTTCGGTGCCGGAGGCGGTGACAACGCGGCTCCGGATGTCTGGTGCTCGCGGATCTCGCTCAGGCGCTGAGTGACCGTCGTGTTCGACGGGTCGAGCTGGAGAGTGCGCTGGTATGCGTCGATCGCGTCCGTCATCTGGTCGTTGCAAGCCTCGTACAAGGCGCCGAGGTTGTACCAAACTTCGGCGAGGTAAGGGTGGATGCGGATCGCGCGCGAGTAGGCGTCGAGGGCGTCGTGGAACTGGTTGATGTTGTAGTAGAGTACGCCGATCGAGCACCAGAATGCCGGGTTCTTGCCGTCGCGGTACACCGCCTGCTGGTACGCCTCGTACGCCTTGCCAAAGTTGCTCGTCGTCATGTATGCGCGGCCGAGCAGGTACCACGAGAACGGGTCGTTCGGATCTTCAAGAAGAGAGGGCGCGTCAGTCCTTGCGCGGCGCGGATAAGATCGGCGCATTTCACTGCCGGAACGTACCCGACTCGAGCGACTTGGTCAAGATCTGCACCGACATCTCCGGATCGTAGAAGGGTGCCTGCGACCGATGGTACAGGCCACCGAGCTGCTGCAAAACCTTTGCGTGTGCCGGGTTCTCCTGCAAGACGCGCTCGTACGACTCTTTCGCAGCAATGAACTGCGGGAAGAAGCATTGCGTCAGGAAGTGGGGACGTTAAGGCGCTCGGCGCTCGTCGACATGACGGCACACTGACATCTTTCTGCTGCTCATAGACGTGACCGATCTGGAACCATATGTCGATCTCGGTGAGCGGTCGAGGCGGGTTGTTGAGGATATACCGGAAGCACTTGAAACCGAAGAGTAGGTCAGTCTCCTCCCTCACTTCAGGTTCCGATTTTCCTTCCGAACGCACCTCGAGACTCTGCGCAGACTTGCGCTGCTGCTTGTAGATGATGCCGAGACGGAAGAAGATCTCGTTCGCCTTTTCAAAGTCTGGATGGAGTCCATACTAGCGCGTCAGCGACAGGCGGCGGCGATCGCGCGAGCTCTGGCCAAACTGACTCGGTTCCATGCGGATCACGCTTGAAAAGGCCTCTTCGGCGTGCTCGAGGCTGCCGTAACGGTCGTACAAGATACCGATGCCGTACCACAGTTTCGGCTCCTGTGACGGGCAGCTCGAGAGTGTCAGGGAGTCCGTCTAGGGACTTCACAGGGACCCGACACGCACGTGAGGGTTCGGCATGTAGTACAGCGCTTGCTGATAAGAGCTGTAAGCCTTCTTGAGGTCGTCGATCATCAAGAAGCAATGGCCTGGAAACGCAAAAACCAGGTTAGCATTTCGCTCCGAGAAGATGACGAGAAAGCGGCAGGCGTAACGCACCCAGTGCGCCCCAAACGTCGCCGCTTTCAGGCGCGATGCTGACGACACGCCCGAAGTATTCTGCGGCCTTCTTGAACTCCTCGCGAGAGCGGTAAATCGCTGCGATCTGCGACAGCGCGACGACCGAGTAGGCATTGTGCCGGAGTGCCGATTCGTACGCGGCGACTGCACGGTCGTAATCCGACACAGCTTCCGCCGTCTGTCCTGTAGACGCGTTCACAAGGTGAGCGACGGTCCCGGAGTGGCTGGCAGCCTGGCGCGTACGTACCGATTTGGAGCCAAGTCGCCTCCGCTTCCTTGCCCAACTTGATGAGCGACTCGATTCGCGGATGGTGAGCCATCGCGTCGGCGGCGTGGTTCCGGTCTTGGCCCATCGCGAGAATTTGGAGGACGGACGGGCCTTGCTGCGGCGGACCCCCTGCCATGGACAGAGGCGGCGGCGGCGGGTTGTTGCTGCTGCCCGATCCCGCGTACGAGCCAGTTGGCGTCGGTGTCGCCATACTTGAAAAGGCTCTGTGTTATGTCGCCGTGCTCAGCTGACCTCCGCGCGATGCCGTGGAGGGGTATGCCCGGAATTTCTCTCGACACGCGATCGCCGTCCGACGTGGTGTTGCTGAGGCGGTGCTCCTAAGGGGTCCCGGTGTGTGTAGGTATCGTTGACCCTAGCTCTAATGCGGCTAGCGAGGGCAGTCTGGCGGGATTTGCCGAAGAAAGAGAGAAACGGCGACCCAGTCCGTGGGCTCGGTTCGAAGACGGTCGGCCGTGTCGCAGTTTGGATTCCGAAGATCTTCCTGCGACGTTGATGCGGAGGGCCGGCCCAAGTTGCCGAGGTCGTATGCCACTATGGGCTGCTGCAGACAGGGGCAGTTTACGAGAGGCTACCGGCGGCAGAGGAAGGAACGGGAACACGAGGACAACGTCGCGAGGGCGGTAGGGAGCGAGGGCGGTTGCGTAGCCGAGGGACTCTTTTTAGCGGCCGACGGCCGGTCGCTTGCCGGGGAAGGCGTGCGGTGCCAATTTCGCTCGGGCCACAAACCTTCTGTGCCTGGTGCCTGCCTCACACTCGGGCCTCGACATTCTCCTCTGACCACTTCGGAAGTTCCACACTCTCGCAGATACAACTACTGCGTCGTACTTGAGCCCATTCTAAAGCCAGCTATCAGAGCGCGGCGCCCTGGGTCCTTGTGCGCGCCTTGCGGCAGGGATTCGGATTCCGGAAGTATCAATTCCGACAGCGTCCCTTCGATCGATTGTCGCGCTTGATCGGGCTCGCGTGGCCTGCCGATTGATCAATGAAACTCGCTATGTTGGGCATTGGTTGTGCATAGAGCTGCGGTCGCACACCTGTGACGCCGGTGGCTGTATCATAGCTCTACCAGCGCGAACGGGCGCCGCGGGCGCACGCGACACCCGAGCTCATCTGAATGGATCTTCGCGGATCAGCCTGCGTACAGACTGCGTCGAAGCAAGCTCGGTCCGAAATTACGGTGGTGGTCATCCCCGGCCGACGTAACGATGCGATTCGACGTACGTCTGCACAGGCGAATTGGCGGCGTACGGCCCTCGACACGACAATTGCACGCATGTTGACGATGACGGCGCTCAGACGGCGCTCGAGCTCCGTGAACAGAGCTTACTGTAAGCTGTAATAAGGTGTTCACCGAGAGCTGATCATAGAAATGTGTTCCTTGGCCCCGATCTTCTCGCCCGCCCGCAGCCGGGAACGGTTCGGCAAGCTCTGCTGATCTTGGAATCGGCTTGGACGCGACGGGGCCCTAAATTGCCCTCATGAGCCATGTCATTGTCTGACCGCTCGAGGTTGCAATCTGACCTGCACCCCGAAGCCCTTCCGATTGCGGCCGGAACATGACTGAGCGACGAGGCTGAGGGGCTAGCCCGCGCGCGCTGCTGTAGGATCCGTATCTGCGGGACGCCGTTTGAAGCAGATCACTGCTGATAGCGCTCCGTTCGGCGTAGACCGGAAGCTTGCCCTCACCGCGCCGGAGGATCGCCGCCCTCTCTTTGCGCCTTCGCGCGGCGGCGCTGAGCGGGATCGTCTCGTACCGGGATTGTCGCCGGCTGCGCTCACGCTTGCCAAAGCTGGGAAGAACCGCTTCGATGAGGCCAAGACGCCTTCGACAAAGAGTGCGGATGCAGCGCGTGTCCGCAGGAATGGCAGCTGCGGACGTAGCCTATGTGCGAGCCGACGGCGTTTCGGAGATCCTGGCATGAATGTTCGCATCTCTCCATACATGCGCAGCTGTCACCTGAGTCGAGGTCGCTTGAAGAGCTACAGGCAGGCAAGCATGACCGCGGTCTGCGCAGCGCGACTTCCCCGCTTCCGCTCGGATTCGGCCGAAACAGCCGGCGCCGCGACCTTTGTCGGTTCGTGTGATCCTCTCCCATGGCGTCCGTACACTTGTCGGGCGCGCTGAAAGCTCTGATCGCCTCGCCACAAGCTCAAGGCGGCGTCGTACCAGCGCCGGCGAAAGCGACTGCGACGGCGCTATTTGAAGGCCTCGCATCATCGGCACAGAGGCATGGGCTCGGTGCACCGGCGTGGTTGACACTGGGCGTGAGTTTGCGCTCGATTTCATGCAAGTATAGCGGCGCAACGGCTGACTAGGCCGCGTCCGAACAGAGCGCTGCCCTCGTCACGCTGAACTCGCCCGACACGCTCTGCGCTTTATACTCCTTTGCGCAAGAGCGATGTGAAGCGAGCGAACGGGCAAAGAAGAGCGTCGAATACGCTGGCGTGAGTCGGTGCTCGATGCTTTGCTCTGACAGGATGTGCTGACGGCGATGCGAGCAGATCATGCGCGAGACTGGACTCAAGACGATCTCATTCTCCGGCATCCCCAGGGTGAGCTGCGGAGCGCTTCTCTCGCGCATGCGCGTAAGGCCTCTGACGGTTATCCGTTAACAGGCCATCAACAACCTTGGCGCCCTCCGAGCTCACCTTGAGCAAGACGTCGCAAGTCAATTGCCGACAGAAGCGTCCAGGTGAGCTTCGGGCGCCGAGATCATTGGCGTGGGAGCTGACGCTTCGTGTGTGGGACAACAGGCTATTGCGCCCCGCAGATGTTGAGTCGCTGCTCGCTCGCGGGGACGCTCTCTGGAATGGAATTTACGATCCTCACTCGAAGAAGCTTCTCGCCAAGCTCGCTCAATCACATCCCGACCTCCCCGTCCACATTCTCACTTCGCACTACAGCCATCTGCTGTCCGACCCTCCCGCCTCTGCCCGACCGGCCAGTGCGGCCAAGGTCGGCCGGATCTTGACGAGCGTCGTCGCGATCGCCTGCCTGCGTGCGCAGGGTGGCGTCGGCCCGCAGGTCACGAGCCACGTCTTTGGCTTGCGGAAAGCGGCGGAGGAGAATCTCGAAGGCGACGAAGTCATCCAGGGGGCAAGCTTCCTCACGAGCGAAGAGGGCGCAACTTGGGTGATTGAGCAGGTGGACCGGTTTGTCCAGGCGGTTGCCCAAGGACCGTCGTTCTCTACACGGGCAAAGTTGTAGATCGCGCGACACAAAAACTTGGGGCATTGAAGGACGGAAAAGGTTGCAGCAAAGACGCATGATCGTAAAGAGGTTAGGAGGAGAAGAGCGAAAGTGGTGGGAGGGGTAGCGGGAAGGATCTACAGTCCTCGACGAGCCAGTCTATTCGACCTGACCCAGAGCCTGTCCAACCTTGAGTTTCTGTCCGTTCTGGATGTCGAACCGGAATTTCGGCGCCTCGAACACGAGGACGATGGTCGAACCGAGCCAGAAGCCGCCGACCTCGTCTCCGGACCGGAGCGGCTGCCCGCCAAGCATCTGACTCGCGCCGGCGTAGGTCGCCTCGCTGAAGGTGCCCGGCGTGACGGGACGGAGCGGCGAGTTTGTCCGAAGGGAGCTGTCAAAGTTGACCCGGATGCTGCCGACGTTCGTCGCTCCGACCGGGATCATCGAGAAGAAGCCGTAGCGCCAGCGTCCGAGCATGGCGACACGCTCGTTCAAGACGAACAGATCGGCGAGCTTGCCGACCATCCACGGTGAGACCGAGAAGAGCTCGCCGGCAAAGTGACGACGCCGCTCGACCACCCAGCTCGTCGGCGAATGAAAGCGGTGGTAGTCACCGGGCGCAAGGTAGATGACGGCGAAGTAGAGCTTGTTACCCTCGCGCGGCTCAAAGGCCGACTTGGCGATCTCGGTTGCGACGGCGACCTCGCCGCTCAGGGTCCGCTTGGGTCCGTCTCGCTGGAGCTTCTGCTCAGCCATACTCAACGACGCGTCCTTCGGCGTGCTGGTACCAGCAGAATGCTCATTCGGTCGCCCGCCCATGAGCTTGTCCAGTGAGTACGAGATGCCGTTCACGTTGGCGAAATCCTTCTCGTCGACTTCGATCGCCTCGGCGTTGTGAGGATGAGGTTCGAGCCCGTGAGGACCCTCGACGAGATCAGCCTTTCCGGCGCCCTGCAGTAGCGCCTCGAGTGAATAGGTCGCGCCCTTGATCGACTGGATGCGACCTCCCTCGATGACGCCGAAATTGATGACGCGGCCGTCAGCCGGAGACACCTGAACAACACATGACAGTCAGCTCCAGTCATTCGAGTGCGCGGTTCGTCAAAGATACCAACAAGGGGCGCGTCGTCGATCGGCCGGACGCCGGGTTTGAGTCTCCGCATGAAGAACTCGCTCATCGACCGGTACTCGCGCAGATCGGACGGTTCGCACTCGTCGAGGTTGACGCCGAAAACCCAAGAGTAGAGTTTGTAGCCGGGAACGCGGAACCAGACGGGCAGTTCGTACGAGTTGACGAGGCCATACAGGCGAGAGATCGACCGCAGCGGGAGAGCGCCGATAACGTGAACCTGCGCACGCTCAAAGGTCAGGCCGAGTTGCGACCCGAGTTGAGAAGCTCGCGAAACGCACCTGCCATGGGCCTTGAACCTGAACGCCGCCGTCGGGCACAGGCTCCTTGCCCTTGTCGGACGCCTGCTTGTACAGGGTCAAGACGACAAGGACCGCGGCACCTAGTGAGACGGGGATCGGCGACCACTTTGTTGGCGTTTCCTTCCATTTCCGGCGCAAGCGAGCTGTTCCCCGGGGCAAAAGTGTTCAGTACGTATCGCGCGCCTCTCGCGGGAGAGGGACGCGCACCAGCAAACGACTGCCGCGCCTGCTCAGCATCCTCGGCCCTGCTCGCTTCACCGGCCGATTTCAAAGTCTCTGCGCGCGGTTGCGAGAGTTCCTCGATGCCCTGGGGGCGTTGCTGCGGGTTTTGCTGTCGCGATCGGAGGGTCGTGTTGGACAACAAGCGCCTCGTGCCCGCTCTCGCCGCGGCCGGCGCCTTCCAAACGACCTTCGGTGCTTGAAGGAGGAGTCCTGGACCTCTCAGGAGAAGCTGCGGTCCGCGCAGGAGGATGTCGCGTTTGCGGAGACGCGGCGGCAGCGTCGAGTTGACCGCCGAACTCTGAACCGCGTCGCCAGCGTGATACTGCCGGTTCGGGGCGCCGCGGCGGGTGCGCAGCGCTGGCATCCAGCGTGGCATGCGAGGCGCGGACGGCATCGCAGTCGATAGGCGGAGAGCACCGAGAGAAACCGAGCCCGAAAGAGCCGAGACGTGACGATGCAAAACTACTGGCCTCGCGTTTTTCTCCCAGTTCCTCTCGGACCGGCTTGGAGTACCACACGACAGAACTGAAGGAAACTGATGCGCAGGAAGAGAATGTCTACAAGGGGGGATGCGATTGGGAAAAAAAGTGTCCATGGAGGAAGGGAAACGCGTCTGAACGGACGGAAAGTATAGCGCGCAGAGTCAAGTAAACAGAACCGAGATAGAGTGGATACAGCCGAAGCGATATGTCGGAGCGTGAGGCAGACCACGGCATGGCAAGCAGCCGGTCCTTTTTCGTGGCGTGACGAGAATACAAGGCAAAGGTGCGGAGGAACATGCGGGCGAATGTTGCGAGACTTATACAACTGCATGCGTGTGACTTGAGTCAGTACAAGAGGCCGTGTCTCGCACGCGCGGAGACAGCGAGTACGTACAGAAATGCGTCAAGCGACGCGAAAGGGGATGGACTGCCATCTCTTCCATCTTGAAGCTGTTGAGCTCTTCCTTGATCTGCTGCGCCAAGGCCGGCGTCAAGCGGTTGCACGTCGCGGGCTCGGCGCGCCGATCATAGACCGTTGCGGGCCAGGTCGTGTGGACGGAGAGGCTGCTGGCGAACGTAATGCGGCGCTTCGGGGCGACAGGCGGCGAGGTCGGACGCAGGGAAGGCAGACTCGAGAAATGGTTCAGCGCAGGCGCCGACGCGTTCATGCCCGTATGCGAGTACGGGCCCGACGAAATGGTCTCGGGATGGACACGAGCCGCGACCGCGTCGGCGAGGACCTCTGTGTCCGAGGGCGGGTGGATATCGGACCGGTAGTCGGTCTGCATAGCCGCGACACCGTCGACCTGCTGCTCCGACGGAATAGCGTTGACGAGGGCGGCATGTCCGGCAGGCGAGACCTGCTGGCGGGTCGCATCGAACGAGCTCGCGCGGTGCCGGTCGTAGCCCGGCCGAGGCGGGATAAAGTCCTCCTGACGGTAGGTCCCAGCACCTGCAGGGACAGAGCAGGTTCGTCAATGTGCGTTCGAGCTTTCTGGAGGATCTTGCGTCTGCAGTCACTCACCCTTAAGGATTCCCCGTGTGGCACGAGACGACCGCATAGGTTGCGCGCCCTCGCGATACAAGCTTGGTTCATATTCCTGCGAGTCGAAGCCGGCTTCGCGGGTACCGTACGAGCTGTAAGCGGCTTGAGGAGGAGCGAGCACCTCGAGACTTTGGCGAGGAGTCGCGTCGTCGTACTGCTCGGGCCGGCCGCCCATTGCCGAGTACGTCGAGTACGTCGATGCGGCGTCACCGTTGATTGACGCCGTCTCGCGCAAGTCCGTTTTGCTGCCGCCGAGGCCGAAGCGGTTCTTGAAGCCGAAGCTCTTGCGCGGCTTCCCCGACTTGTCCTGAGTGCTGCGGATCGACGAAGCGTCCGATGCGGTCGAGACCGATCGCTGGTGCGTTGACAGCTGCTCAAAGGAGCGCTTCGGGGGTCCGAGCCGAGCGGCTTCGGCGGCTGCAGCACGGCGAGCGCGCTCTTCCGCCGCTTCTTGCTCGGCGTAAGCGAGCTGCTGCTGCCGGGCGAGCGCAGCAGCCGGCGACATCCCGGCCGTGGTCGGCATCGAGCCGGCAGACGACATGGACTCGGCCGTCGCATGCGAGACGCTTGCGCCCGCGGCGCCCGCCTTCTTCTTGTCCTTTTTCGACAGCTTGTTCGCTCCGGGAGGCGCATCGACTTCGTCGTCATCCTTGTTCTTCTTGAACGCCTTGGTGAGACCCATCAGGCTGTTGCGCCGAGCGAGCTTGCCCATCTGACCGATCTTGCGGATCATCATCGAGGCGGAAGAGACGGTCGAAGAGATTGACAGGTTGTCCGACGACCCGTTGAATTTGCCGTTCAACAAGCGGAACTTGTTGGTCGACGGCGGCCGGCGCGACGTCGTCGTCGAAGCTCCGTCGTTCAGGATGCTGCCGCCCGAAATACTGCCTGCGTGGGTCGCGTACGGGAGACGAGGCGGGGTCGAAGCCTCGGACATGTTGTCGCTGTCCACACGCGATCTCCAGCCGGGCTGGACCTGCTTCGGACCATTACCAGCCATGTCGGCCTCGGTCAAGGTGGCCGAGCTAGACGAGTGCGAGACGCCGAACGCCTTCTTGGACCGCGACTTCATGCCGCCCTTTTCCTTGCCTTTCGCGTCCGGCGTCTGACCCGCGATGCTCGTCATGGTCGTCGAAGCGCTGATGCCGCCGTTGACGGTCATCGTCGCCTCGGCGGTCGCGTCCGATTCGGCGCCGTCGTCCTCACTTTCGTTCTGCGGCATCGCAGAGAGCGGCGACGTCCTCGTGCTGCGAAACTGGACGGGCGTCGTCGACCGGCCAGAGTCGTTCGAGTCCTGCCGGTGGCGCGGAGCGGCTGCTGCTGGTCGTCCGGCTTCGCTCGATCCCGATCCCGATCCCGTCGAAAGCGAACTACTGGTCCGCGGACGGGGAAAGTTGGCCGGCTGCGGCTGTCCGGCACTTGGGGATAGGGAGCCATAGCGGGAAGGGCCACCATGCGCCGAGTTGATCGAGTGGACAGAGGTCGCAGATTCGGAGCGAGAGGGAGGAATCTGACGAAGCGGCGATCCGGCCGGCGGGGTGGACGCCGAGCTGTCTTGTCGGCCATGACCGCGAGTGACAACGCTGCTCGCGTTCGACGGAGTGGCTCGATGCGCATGCGCAGAGCGACCGCTATCAAAGGAGCCGGTCTGCGCGCCTGCGCCTTGGCGCTTGTGGTCATCTCGGCGATACGGGTGATAAGCCTCGCCCCAAGTCGGCGGGGCACTGCCCGTGCTAGATGCGCTCGACTCGCCGCCGCTGCCGCCGCGACTGCTACTCTCCTGGCTCGTCGGTGGCGTTGGGTAGCCATGCACAGCGTACTGGGGCAGCATCGCGCCTGGCGGGAGAGTCGGGAGAGTCGGCGCGGGAGGAGCGATGTGAAGGGTCTGACCCTGGAAGGAGGCCGCTGGTGACGGCGGGTATGACTGCGGAGTGGTATAGAAAGACTGCGAGTGATGGGAAGCTGGTCCAGAAGTCGCGCGGCGACGACCTAAAGGGAAATTGGGTTAGCACTAGGTGTCAGGACGAATCCACGCAGAGTCGGCGGATCGTGGCGCGCCTCCTCACCTTCTTGTGCATGCGCTTGGTGCAATTGCTGATTCTTGAGCATCTCCATTTGCCACTGCTGTTGGTACTGTAGAAATAGGGCGTGCTGATCCTGCCCGTTCTGCGGGGCAGGCGAGGCGACCGGCGAGTGGTGGTGAAACGAAGTCATGTGCGGCACGCCGGGATGCGGCGAAGGCATGAAGGGAAAGGCCGGGTTCGGGAAAGTCGAAGAATGCGAAGGGTATGGTTGCTGACCGGGGTAGTGCTGCATCGAGGTTTGGGCGAATTGGCCGTTCGCGAAGCGCTTGTCGCCGGAATGCGCCGAGAAGTAAGATTGTGGCGACGCTGAGACCATGGGCGATGCTCCGGCCGCCGAAAAGTGCATCGGCGTCAAGGGTGTCAGCGCCGGCGTCGAGGCGGGCAAGAACGAGGTCGACGACGACGCGGCAGACGAGGACGACGCCGAATAAGTATGGCCGACTCGGTGAACAGACGACGATGACGACGATCTCATGCTCGAGGAAGACGGCGCAGGCGAATGCCGGCTCACGGGCGTGGAACCGGATCGCGTCTGTCCGCCAGACAAGACTGCCGTCCGCAGACCTGGCGCCGACGCGCCTCCTCGTGTGGGTGCTTCCGCAGCCTGGAGAGCGTTGGTGCCCGATACATTGACTTGGAGTGCAGGCGCAGAGACGCCGTGTGGTCGGTCGTCTGCCGTTGCGCGTGCGTCGGAGCGATCCGAGGCTTTTCCGAGTCCGAGATTGTCGGTCGATGCGACGAGCTCCTCGACCGCGTCCTTGCCGTGGTACGCCCGCATTGCGTCGCCTGCGCTCATGTCCTTGACTTGCATCGGAACCGCTCCGGAATTTGCGGTGTAAGGCGAGCCAAGTTTGGCTGCGATGTGAGGCGGGGCCCGGGTGTCTGACTGAATCGAAGAGTGCGAGTAGATCGGCGCGGCATGCGGGTACAGGGGGGCAGACAGAGGTGGAGACGTCGAGACCAGAGCCATCTGTCGATCCGTTGCACTGGATACGCTTGAGCGCGAGGCGGGGCGAAGGTTCGCGAGCGAAGGCGGAGGGAGCGTGCGGGAAACGGAGCGTCGAAACGGCGTCACGGTCAGCTCGAATGGCCCGAATCGAGCTGGCTCGAGCGTCACAGTCCTCTGAGAGAGTACAGAGCAACTCACAGGTCTTCCTCGTTGCTCTAGGGCGAGCTAGCGAGGACGAGACGAGCCGGCAGACGTCGTTCGACACGACTCGGTCCAGTCGCGGAGGCCGTTCCTCCCTCTCACGCGTCTAGGCGGTTCGAGCGCGGGTGACGAGCACAGCACGAGCTGGCTGAGAGTCGACGCGTCGGGACCGAGGCCAAAGGGGGGCTAGCTGTACAGTCAGGCAGAGGGCGCCAAGAGAGGCGACATCCATCCACTCTGCCGCTAACTTAGCGGGCGGCCGGCACCGCGGCCCGTCAACCCAAAAATTGCCTACAATCAATTCCGCACTTATCGACATAGTCGCGCCTGTATCGAGACCATGCAAGAGGAATAATCGAATCGGCACGAAAAAGGTACTACGAGAGCAATCATTACGCGGCCTCCATTGCTCGTGCCTGCAGATCCTCCCTCCTGATCGGCGCAGTTCGAAGCGCAGCGCGCCATGAAAGTGTGAGAAAACGTACGATACCACATGCAAGGAATGTTACGACAAGGCTCATGCAGAGGGAAAAGAAAAGGTCGTGCTGGTCGTGCGAATCGCGCTGGTCGTGCGGGTACTCGTGTTGCTGGTGCAAGTCGCGTGAAACGGAAGAGCCTGTCGGGGCAGGACGAATGTTGGAGATACATGCGATAGAGATTGGTCCGGGGATGCTGATGAGGCTAAGAGAGGCGCGCCGAGGCGAACAGGGCGCGGTTTTCAGACGTCGGCCGTGTGGGCCAAGAGATCGCTCGCCGAGATGATTCGCGCCGTGTCGCGGAGGTGCGTGATGTACTGGAGGAGGAAGTGAACCTGGTGCGGCGTTTCGATCGCTTTGATGCTGTGAACGAACGGCGTCAGTTCGCGATGCGTTCTCAGCTTCTTCGGGATCGAGATCGGCCCGAGCAGGGACTCACTTGCGGCGCCTGCGGATCAGCTCTATAACGCGCACGAGCACTTCTAGCGTTTCAGCTGGAGGGTCGGCGAGATTGTCGCTGGAGATGTCACGCGCCAACCCCGCCGATACGGGCGTCGAGTCTGACAACGAGGCCGGCGGAATAGCAACGAGGCCCATCTTGAGCATCCAGCAGCTCGCAACGAGGCCGGCTCGACCGATCCCACCGCGGCAGTGTGCGAGGACCGAGAAGCCCCTGAGGGTGTAGTCGCGGACGATGTGCGCCAAGTCGGCATCGAGCTGTTCGGCGCTCGCCGGGGCGAAACCTTCGAGCATGGGCATCCTGACCACTTCGAGGCCGAGCTTGTCTGCGGCGATGGCGTAATCTGACCAAGGCACGCCGAGGAAGTGGAGCTCGGCGTCGTCGAGGCAGCAAACGACCAGCCGGACGTTATGCTCGTCCCGAGCTCGTTGGAGATCGAGGAGGACGTCACGGCAGATTGCCCCACGTCCGCACTTGGCCGCTTCGCCGTTCATGCGGACCTTCTTGCCCGGACAGGAGGACAAGACAAAGTTGCCGAGACTCGAAGTAGCGTTCCCGCTCAATCGCGGTACCGCTGGCATTGTCGCATTCATGGGCGGCACTTCGGTGACGAGACTGTACAGGTCAGTGCCCGAAGTTGCCGACAAGACGAAACTGGGGTGCGAGCTCGGCCACCGACGGCGTTCGGTCGGCAGGAAGCTGGCGTTCCGGTCAAAGATACGGTCGGCCAGAACGGCCACGGTATCGGGCGGGATGAGGGGCGAGATGCTGCGCGTTGCCCTGGGGTCAGTCGATCGAGTCGCGCTGCCGTCTGCAGAGATGGCAACTAACTTGATTGGATGGCTGAGGCTGGTCTTGACTGCCATTCCGTTCGCGAGAAACATGCCTGGGGGCGGCGGCGGAGGCGCCGCAGAAGGAGCCACGAGCACTTCTTGGATAACGCGAGGTGACGAGGCAGCAGAGCCAGTGAGCGCCGATGTATTCGCCGTAGTGGCACCGATCGAGACCGGCTCTCCTTGGTCGAGATCGGCCAGAACCTGCTCGGCTGCTGCGATACCCGCTCTCGGCACGAGAGCCTCGAAAGACGTCGCGCTCGTCGTCAGAACCGGGTGCGCGAGGGAAACCTTGGCGGCTCGAGGCGTCAAGCCTGTACTGGTCGAGATTCCGTCGCGTGCGGGCGAATTTGTGGCTGAAGGGGACTTCTCGCCGGAAGGCCTCAGAAAGATCAAATCGGAGGGATGCGATTTGGAGGTGCCGTGGATTTGCGAGATCGGCTCGGGAGTAGGCGGAACGCAGGTCTCGCGGGGTGCTTCGGCTCGTCCAGGCTCGCTCTGCTGCTGGTTCGCATTCACCGTCGAGATGGGGACGAACGGGGCCTGGATCGCGCCGGACGCGATGGACCGCTTGAGCGAGTTGTAGTCGCTCAACCTAGGAAGGATGAGCCGGTGTCAGCGGACTTGGAGAGGCGAGCGATGGGTCGGGAGGTCGCGCACCAATGCTGGCTGCAGAGTCGGGAGAGCAAAGTCGCCAGAGCCGGCTCGAGCGCATCAAAGGCGAGCAATTGGCGGTCTGCGACGAGGCCCAGCGCATCCGGCGACTCGCACGAACCGCCTGCCAACGCGGTCTCGACGGCCTCGGCCAGCAAGGCCGGGTCAGCGCCTCCTGCGTAGGGTAGTTCGGGTGGCGTTCCCGGAATGCTGATCCCGCCAGACGAGTCTTGCGGGTCAGCGGCGGCGGACGCGAGAGCTGTCAAACGTGTCGAAGTGATCGGGGACAGCGGACGAGCCTCTTGATCCCACAGCTTGACCCGCACAGCTTGCCGAGTCGCATCTGGTGCCTTGTCTCGAGAACGGTCGTCTGTCTGCGGGCCGGCGCTGAGGCTTCGTTTGAACGGCGGCGAGACGGGTCGTGATCGAGGCGTGGAGATGCCTTCGGTCAGACCGGCTTGAGCTCCGGCGACCGCTCCACGGCGCATACTCGACGTCAATCAAGGCGTCAGTCAAGGTGCTCCGTTGCTGCTCTCTGACGCGAGCGAGTCGTGGGGAGCGCGCAAGCGACACCCGGCGCCGAGCGGGGCAGCATCCGAAACGGGAGCCAGCGCCAGGACGGAGAATTTTCCTCCTTCTTTCAAACTCTGTCTTTTCAGATGCAACATGCACATTGAGCAGACTCTATCGCCCTGAACGGGTTGAAGGCTGGGGCGCGAAAAGTCAAAAGAAGGGAAAGGGGCAGTGCGTCGCGTATGGCACTTCTCTCGTTGCTTTCATCGTTCCTACACACGAACTGCTCGTTGGATCGATGAGGAGACAGCTTCCGTGTGCTGTAGAGCTGCTTCTCAGCACCGTATGAAACGAGAGCGAGCCAGGAGAGCGCTCCGACACCATCCGAGAAGCCTGTTCGATTTCCTGCCGAGAAGCGTCGACTCGATCGCCTGAACCCAGGGCTTCGCGATAGGCTGACTCGGTCAAAGGATCACCTCCGGCGAGCTGCAGAGCTGCATCCAAGCACCTGGTGACATTAACGTAGGCGAGTATTGCACTCCGAAACACAGGAACAACCCTAAACCCCAGATCCCTTCGACTTTTAACGTCCGAACAGCCTGCGTTCGAAGTACCGTGCGACCGGGTAGGTGACGGCGGAGAAGGCGCAGGCCATCTCGAACCCGATGTCGCCACCGAAAGGACCACCGACTTTCTTGCCGAGGACTCCAGTGTACCCTGTTGATGTGCAGAGTGTTAGGACAGCTTCTCGGGGGACGAGGATGCGTGGAAAGACTTAAATTCTTGGCTCATACCCAATACGGTTCCCGCGGCACCGCAACATGTTGCGAAGGCAGCAGCCCATCCGGCGGGCAGGTTCGTGTTGTCGTTGTAGCGCTCGAGGTTGTAGTTCTTGAACGATCCCCGACGGAAGATGTAGTGCTCCTCCACGAGGATCGTCGAGTAGATGACGAGCCAGTCTATAGAGGGCACGCGAAGGCGGTCAGGTCAGGAGCGAACGGAAGCGAGATGGGCAGAACATACACGAGAGGATGACGAGAAGGGTGTCGAACGCAGACTCGAAGCTGTTGTAACCGGCCTCAGCGAGGGCGATGTCTATAGAGGTATAAATGGTCAGCAGCGTATTGAGAGAGACTGTAGAGCGCCGGGAGACGTACAGATAGCCGTGCAGAGGATGCAGAGGGAGAAACGCGGAACCCGTTGGATCGACTTGTGGAAACTCTGGACCGTAAGTGCGAACGAGTAGACGTTCGGGATGTTCTGTAGGAGAGGCACACGCAGCATCAGGAATAGCTCATGCAAGGGGCCGCGGGAGCGAGACAGCCGGGGTGTGGACGTCGTGATCGGTCGGAGAATCTCGCCCCACGCCGGGGCAGAACCTGCTACCCGCCCGACGCAGCGGTGCCGCGCCAAGGAGAGAAGGAGAAGACGGGCATGGGAACGTACGTTGGTGACAATGCTGAGAGCGAGGATGACGAGGAGGAACTGGCCGAATCCACCGAGCGGCGACAGACCAGCGCGGAGGAGGCCGCCGAGACCGCCCGCCTCGTAGCGAGCACCCCATGAAGGCTTGTCGACAAAGGTGGACATCATGAGTGCGCCAAGGCACTCGATGAGAATGAGGGGGAAGTTGAGGCCGGCGTAGGTGCAGGCGAAGACCTTCCAGTCGGCCGTCTCGACGGGGAAGTTGACGGTGTAGTCGGCGGCGAGCGAAGTCCAGCCAAGAGCGAAACCGGCGATCGTGCCACCGAACGAGAGGATAGCCGCCGGCTCGCCCGATCCGAGTTCACCGAATCCGCCGTGCATGTACTTTCCGCCTTCGCCAAAGATGATCATGAAGATGATAAAGACGGGAATCGACGCGTACCGCTCAAGGGCGTGAACGTATTTGTAGCCGAACAGGGCGATGACGAGCGTGATGAGGGAGATGATGATGATGCCGACCGGTTGCGGGAGCTGGTGAGTGTCAGTGACGGCCTGAAGCGCCGACGCGCCGACGATGGTGTTGATAGTAGACTGCAGGCAGGTCGAGTGAGCAGGCTGGTCCACCCTGACGGGGCATGGGGCACGCGGCGGAGGGAAAAGACAGCGCACCCAGCCGATGCAAGCAAGCGCGTTGAGCACGATCGGGAACCAGATAGCGTAAGGTCCGAACGAGAAGCGACCAAGCATCATCTGACGCAAACCCGTGGACTTGCCCCAGCAGGAGAAGAGGGCGACGGGTAATGTGCAGAGGAGGTCTGCGGAAATGGCGGGTTAGCTCCCGCTTAGGCCAAGCAGAGGCGAAATGGTGTTGGAGCATGTGCCAGCAGCTCACTGAAGAACAGGATGACGAGGCATGCGTCGGTCGCTTGCAAGTCGAACACCGAGTTGCCGAGAGTGCCGAGGGAAAAGGTGGCGATCGTCATGTTGGCGGACAACCACAGCGTTCCGACGTCGGTGTACCGCCTATAACGCGTCCGTATGAGTATACGGTGCGACTGAGAGCATAGGGCGCCCGAACATACGGGTGATTCCGGTCGTTCTCCGGAACGCGCTCAACTCCACGGACCTCGACGCCGTAGCTGTCGAGCTTCTTCGAGACCTTCCACAGCCAGCCGAGGAAGCCTCGGCTGCTTTCCCTTCGGATACCATCGTCTTGTGACGTGACCTCGAGCGGGCTGTCTTGCTGGAAGCCGCCCTTCTCCTCAAGGTCGATGTCCTTCGTCTCGTGTGACCGGCTGGAGATTGACATGGCCACGGGTTTAGGGTGGTGGCGAGGGGTGCCGGTAGGATAAAAGGGTGTCGAGCAGGGCGCGACAAGAGCAAGGAGCGCTGCAGATAGGCTGGCGAGGGCGGAGACGGACGCAAGATTGTGAGGAGGAGAAATGCGAGCTGGCTTCTCGGGAATTTTTTGACGGGGTCGAACGGAAAGGCGGCCGGTGCTCGCTTATCATGTGAAGACCTGGGGTACTTGATTTGCCACGCGGCTGCGCGCAAAGATACAAAAATAACGCTTGCGGACAGGTCGGCCTTCTCAAACGGCGCTAGCGCTCGGATCCTCCACATCCTTTGTGCCGCACTCCCAGCGGCTGCCTCTGCCCTCCGTCAGCTGTCCACTCATGTGCCTTCCTGCCTTTCACTGCACTTGTATCGCATGGCACGCATCACACGACTGGCGCTTTCGGCGTCGTGCTCGCGCCGAGAACTCCACTCCGCAGTGTTCTCCGCTGGGGATGCGATCGAGAACAATTTCCCGTCGGGGTCCGTCCAGACTTTCCGTCCGAACCAGGTTTTCTCCGATAGGCCGGGCTGAGACAGAAGAGAAGAAGAGAGGGGGAAGCGTGAAGTTGACGGGGGTCGGCCTGCAGCGGCGCCGCGAATCCGGGGAAGAAGCGCCGTAGGTCATCACCGCCAGTTCCTAGTAGGACTGCGGAAACCAGTCCCCGCTTAGACAGCATGCTCGCGCCGAAAGAGGTCGTCAAGACGCCGCCGACGTCCAGCCCGTCTGTCTTTGACCTGCAGAACATTCGGCATGCCATCTTCCAGGCCGAGCAGGGTCTGAAGGAACAGGGCGTCCCCATCGGAGCGGCTCTCGTCCGCAACGACGGCGTCGTCATTGGTGTCGGTCGGAATCGCCGCGTGCAGCAAAAGTCGGCGACGAGGCACGGCGAGGTGCGCGAGCGTCGCTCCGGTCCTCGCTCGCTAGAACATGCGCGCTGACTTCACGGGCATCCCTGCGCTCTGTCGAGCAGACCGACTGCTTGGAATGTATCGGAAGGCTGCCGGCCTCCGTCTACAAGGACTGCACCATGTACACGTGCGTTCCGGATTTGATGCTTACTGCAGCTTCCCGACCGCGGCCTTCCGATGCTGTCGGCTGATTCTGCTTCCGATCTGTTGCAATGTAGAACACTTTCGCCGTGCACCATGTGCTCGGGCGCCATGATCTTGTTCGGCATCAAGCGCTGCGTGATGGGCGAGAACGAGACGTTTCTCGGTACGTCTGCGCCGTCGCCGAGGCTGCCCTGCTTTCCTCCCCCGCGGATGGGGCAGGCAGATTAACGACGTCCCAATGACTAACGCACCGTCAACGTGTCCCGGCAGGCGGCGAGGGCATTCTCCAGTCGCACGGTGCGTGATTCCTTCGGCGTCTTCCTGCGACGTGAGAATGCCTCCCGAATGACACGCCTCTTCCGGAGCAGGCGTCGAAGTTGTGAATCTCAACCTCGACTCGTGCAAGAAGCTCATGAACGAGTTCATCGAGCGGTATCCGGACGTCTGGAACGAGGATATCGGCGAGGAGGACAAGTAGATCGCCGTCTCCGGTCCATCCACGTCAATGGCTGCGCGGACGCTCGCCGCATATTTCCTTTCATGCAATTGCGGGGTCACGATCCAGGTACTGTCAAGGCAAGGGAGGGAGCAAAGTGTACCTTGCTGCGCGCGAAAAGACCCTGCTTCCCACCGCGCGCATTCCGGCCGCAAAGGCTCCCAGTAACAGCGTTATTTGTTGGTGGCTTGGCGCAACTCGCACATTATCGCTGTGCTGAGAGAGAAATCGGCGTGTATGCGTCCGCAGCGCGCTGGTGTTACATGTTACATCTCCTGCCGCCGCGGCTGCCATTCGACTCGTTCCAGAATCTGTCGAGCTCCCTCACGCGCCGCATTTCATTCTCAGAAGGGTCGAGACCGTCAACACCCCGGCCTCGCCTCGTCGGATGCTTCGGAGCTGTCGAACTGGCTCTGTTCGCCGTGTCCTTCGAACCCCACCTCGCTCCGTCATGAGCGCTTCTATAGCGACGTCCGCCTTCCCGGGCTACCTCGTGCACGCTCCATTCCTCGCCTTGCAAGCTCCTGCGCCGGCCGCGGGTCTCTTGCCTGCTCCCGAGCTGCTGCAACGAACACTACCTCCCTCACCGCTCCACTTCACCCACCCTGCGCCCACGACCAAGCCCGGCGCACCGGCACCGACCGCATCGCTGTCCGCCGATGCACCTATACAAGGCCGGACATCAACCGTCTACCGGGCGACGACCGAGACGGGCGAACGCGTCGTCCTCAAGTACGCGAACGACATGCTCGCCGTCCTGCGCGAGGCCGACGAGGTCTACGTCAACTTGCCGAGCGGAGGAGGACTGCCGATCCCGACATATTGGGGCTTGTTCGAGGGACGAGTGACGGCCGAGCAGAACAAGTCGCTCGTCATGATGCTGGAGGATTGCGGGCAGCCGCTCGAGGGAGGGTTCGAGTCATTGACGGGAGTGGAGCGGTAGGTCCTCGACGGTGCGAACATCGCGCACACGCTCTCTCGGCTGACCTGAGCCTGCGCTACGCAGCCAAAAAGTCTACGACGCCTTGACGATTTTCCACGAGATTCATTTTCAGCACGGATCCTTCTCTCCCGCCTCCGTTGTCTCCCGTCCCACCGTCCCTTCGACCACATCTGAATCCCCCTCCAACGTCTCGGCAGCGCCGAGTCGCAAACTCACCATCGTCGGTTTCTCCCAGGCGGAATGGCACCTCTGCCCCGGCGAAAAGTCCTGTCCGGAGCTCGTGCAGGCGCGAGCGGCGCTTGGCCTCGCGGAATTGCAGTGACCTTCCGGTGCGGCTTAAGGACCATCATCACCAGCATATAGACCAGAGGGGGGTTGCGTCCACAGAGCGCGGCCTCAAAAGGCGGCGAAATACGATTCCGCACCGTCCCGCTTGCGGCATTCGGGTCCTACTCATTGTTGTACAGATTTAAGAAGGCGCACGACGTCACTAAGAGACAGAGGGGCTGTGGCGACATGCAGTCGTTGCTGCGTTTTCCATGGAAGCGATCGAAACAGCTGGCGCAAAGAGTGATCGAGACTCGACTTGCTCGCGCCTTAAGAGGATACAGACGCCAGCCGGTACGCTCTCGCAAACCGTTTCCGACTACATGGCAAGCGCTACAGCTGGGCCGTCGTCGCCCAGGACGTCCGCTTCGTCACCGACGAGGACAACTGCTGCTTCTCCGCCTCGTCCAACGGGAGCTTCCCCGACTCGTACGCAGCATGGCGCATCGCGGACGGTCCAGATGTACGACTCGCCGCTCCGGGAAGGCGACTCGTTCGCTTCTTATGGATCGGCCGGTCGCGAAACGGACGTCGACTCGAGTCCGAAGCGGGGCGGCGACGGCGACCTCGGCGAGATCCAGACTGTCACCTACACAAAGAGGAGGAGCGCGTCCGATCGCAAGGGTAAAGGGCGAGCCGTCGAGTCGACGTACCGCCCGGACGACATCAGGATCCCCGTCGAGGCAGACGAGGTTACTCAGGACGAAGAGGACGAAGAGGCAGAAGCGAAGCGGATCGAAGCCGTACGTGCACTGCTGTTTGCTCCTCGGGATGACATTGCTGACGGGGAGTGCAACAGAACCTCGCCAGGTGGGCCAAAGCCGACTCGGAGCGGCGCGCGACGCTGCGGAGATCGTCTCGTCTCATTCAGACCACCGTCGTCGCACCGCCGCCGATTCCCGGCGCGTCTGACCTCATTCGCAAGACATCTACTCTGCTTCGAACAGCGAGCCAGAGACGAAGGACTTCGGGCGGCGCCGGCAGGCGGACTGCCACGGGGTTGACCGAGGAAGAACTCGAACTCGCCGCGGCGGGCCAGATCCCGCTTCGGAACTCGCATGGACCTGGAGTCGCATCGGACGAACCTGATGCCGGACCTTCCAGTCCGACGTTGGCCTCGCGACGGGAGCAACGGAAATTGAGCCTCCGACTCGACAGCAACGTCGACCTCACTTCGCCGACCGATCCCTCTCTGAGATCGGCAGGGACAGCCCGCTCCGACTTGGCACTCAGTCAGATTGACGAGGAACTGAACGGACCCGACCCCTTTTCGCCGGTTGTGCAGCAAACCCTACGACAGGCCCGCGGCGGATCCGTCTTCATCGAAAATTTGCCGCCGCTTCCTCAAACCCCTTCCGCAATCGAAGTTTCGCAGAACCCGTTCGCTACGCCTCAAACGTCGCCCGACAAGGCTTCGACGCGGGATCGCCGTCTGACGGGCGGGATGGCACCCCTCTACCCTGTCCCCTCGGCCTCGTCCTCGTCCTCCTTCGCACCACGACAATCAGAGAACCCCTTTATCGACGTGGTGGTCACGAGCCCTTCGCCGGCAAAGTATCCAGCAAGCCGGACCGGCTCAGTGCCGCGTTCGCGGCCTGCATCGACCTCGCAGCAAAGTCTCGTCTCGATGTACCCTCC
Source organism: Rhodotorula taiwanensis (assembly GCA_002922495.1). Classification (NCBI taxonomy): domain Eukaryota; kingdom Fungi; phylum Basidiomycota; class Microbotryomycetes; order Sporidiobolales; family Sporidiobolaceae; genus Rhodotorula; species Rhodotorula taiwanensis. The sequence continues at coordinate 75,960 of PJQD01000050.1, read as the reverse complement.
TCCGCTCTCCCCGTCCAACGCGCACGAGTACCCGTACGGCGAACAAGCGAGCATGGCCTACGGGTATAGACCGTCATCGCCGGCCTACAGCTCCTCGTCCAACCCGGCTTCGCCGCTTCAAGGCAACGGACCGCGCCGGCGGAGGTCGTACGAGCCTCGCATCGACATGGCGCCGACGAGTCGTTCCGGGACGCGAGACCGGCCCGATAGATCGCAAGACGCCGAGACAGGCTGGCTCTCGTGGCTAATGTGTGGCTGCCTGCGGCCGGAGAATGACGACGATGGGCTCGAGCGAGAGGTCATTGAGCAGCGAGGCCGGACCAACCCGAATGAATAGACGGCGGCATCGGAATACACATAATCTTATCGCCGACGTCCTCGCGCACATTTGCCTTTCAGGGGCGATCCACGATGTACGGACCGATGCAAGGAGTTCTCATGCGCCGACTACGCTTTCGCAGCCCACGCAAGAGCGAACTTCAGTCTCTTCAGCGTTTCCTCCTTGCCGAGCACGCACACCACGTCAGGGACACTTGCGCCGACCTATTCAATGCGACTGTCAGCATCGCGTTGGGCCAAGTAAAGAACAGAGGGAAGACGCGCCTTCTGGCCCGTCAAGGCATGCCTCAAAGGCGTCATGACCTCCTTGGCCGCCTTCTTGCCGCCCGGCCTCGCCAAGACAAGCTCGTCGAGTTTGTCTCGGACTGGCGTGCCCGCCGGAGGGCTCTCGATCGCGGACGAGTCGGAGAATGCGCTGTCCGGCAGCGACGAGAGCGCATCGACGGCTTTTTCCAGGGATTGCCCTGTAACGTAAGCGCGAGTTAGCACGGTACCGAGGACGCTCAACGATGCGATTGTGCTCACGGTACGTGTCCGCAGGAACGGACTTGTAGAGCTTCTGCGACATTGCCGCGTCGAGTTCGGGTGGCTGGAAGAAGTACGGGCCGAGCGAGGGAATGTCGAGGATGGTGTGCATCCGGTCCTGGAGAAGAGCAGCGGCATCGTCAGCGGGCGTTATCCTGATGGCGAAAGCGGCAACGTACCTTGAGAGCCTCAGCTACGTTCGCAATGTACGTCTCCGAGACGACCTCGGGCCGCTGCTCCTCAAGCTGAGGCCACTTCTCGATGATGACCTTTCGCGCGCGTGTAGCGACATCGTGACGGCCACCGCCTTCAGTCATGTCTGCAAGTTTGATCCGAAGGTGCGCCCGGTTCAAAAAGTCGAGTTTCGCCGCCTGCATCGTTGCGCGGTTCTTGTTGACACCCTCGAGCGAAAAGGCTTCAATCAGAGCGGCAAGCGGCAACACTTCTTCGTGGGCGACGTCGGACGGGCTTGAGGAAGCGGGCTCGGCGGCAGCGGAGGAGGGGGTATCGGAGCCGGAGGATTGAGGGGACCAGCCCATCAATGCGACAAAGTTGAGCAGGGCTTCCGGTTCGTAGCCACGCGACTGTCGCATTTCGGTGGTCAGTCTTTGCGACGGTTTCTTTTAGGGTCGTGGCTCGCAGGGGTGGGTCCGGTGGCGGACCCAGTACTTTGGCAAGGACTCACGATATAGTCCTCGACGCGGACATCGCCGGCTCGCTTGCTGAGCTTGCTGCCGTCGGGATTGACAAGTAGCGGAAGATGCGCGAACTGTGGTCGCGGCAGGTTGAGGGCGTCGTAAAGTTGCAAGTGCTTCGGCGTTGATGGCAGCCATTCCTGTTGGTGGGGAACGGGATCAGCATCCGCTTGGAGCCGATCAGAAGAGCCTACATGCCATACCTCGCCGCGGAGGACGTGCGTGATGCCCATCTCGTAGTCATCGACGACATTCGCGAAGTGGTACGTCGGGAGGCCATCCGATTTGCGGAGGACAAAATCCTCGAGCGGGAGCGACTCGTAGTGGATCGGGTCGTAGATCATGTCCTCTTGTGTCAAGGCGTTATTTGAGCTCTGATGAGAGTCGAAATGTCAGCAGCATACGCCGACTCGGTGGCAACACGCAAGGACGACTCGCCTTGAACCGGACAATATTCCGCTCGCCCCGTTCTAATCGCTCGCTGACCTCCTTCTTGTCGAGTCCGAGGCACCGTCGGTCATAGCCCTCGTGCGACCCTTCGCGTTGCAGGCGTTTCCGAGTCTCGGCGAGCCGTTCAGGCGTGCAGAAGCAGTGGTACGCGTGGCCGTTCTGCATCTCCATCTTGCGTCATTCATCGCGACACCTCCTTGCAGATGGCTGCAGGAGCTTCGAGCTCCAGCACTTGATCAAGAGGGTCTCGTTGACGGACCTCGATGAGCGGCTGCAAGTATCGATCGTAGACTTCTCTCCGTTGCGACTGGAAGTACGGCTCGTTCGGACCTCCTTTCTCCGGTCCTGCGCCCAGAGAAGGGTCATACAAGGTCAGCTTCTGGCTCAATGAGCGCGCCGTAGGCACTCGCCATGCGAGAGAGCGGGGAGGAGCCGGCGACGAACCTTCGTCGTAGTCTAGTTTTGCCCATCGGAGCGTCCGGAGCAAGGCTTCGACTGCGCCAGGTACATACCGCGTCTGATTGCCAGAGGTCAGCGAGTCAGTCCTCTTGGTCCAGCCGCGAGAATCGCGGGATCTCGAGCATGACGTACCTGGTCGGTATCTTCTATCCTCAGGACCCACTTGCCACCGAGTTTCCTCGCGAGCAAGTGATTGTAGAGGGCCGTCCTGAGTCCTCCCAAGTGCAGATAGCCCGTCGGAGATGGTGCAAACCGGAGTTTCGGCGGTCGCGGTTCAGCGGCCGCCGGCGATTTTGACGAGCAGCAACGGCGTCGGCTCGAGGCTACAAGCGGCGCTCTTGCCAGGCTGACCCGAGCGAAGGGACTTGACAAGCACCACGGCGAGCTCGGAGTCGCTATTCTGAGCATTCCCGCAGTTGACAGTGGCTCGTCAACGGCAGAGGAGGTTTCCACTTCGCCCGTCGCTCTCTCTCTCTCTCCCTTGACCGCTTTCGTACCGCTATGCCACGATGAAACCGCTCCGAATGAAGGCGACGTCCTCGGCGGACGAAGCCGTCCTGCGTGCCCAAGTCCGCGCGCAGAAAAAGTCGAGAAAGCGACACTCTCGCACTGCCGAACCGCAGTCGCACGGCCCTGGACACCGCGCAGAGTCACTCACTCCGCCGAGGAACCCGCCGAAACCGGAACCGATTCTCGAAGACGACGACTGGGGGCCGGACGAGTCGGCGCTGCCGCCCGAGCAGGCGTACAAGCGGACTCGGACCGAAGACGAGTTCTACGAATCGCTCGCAGACGCTCAGGCGCAGGATCAGGGAGTCGGCTACTACGAGGACGAACTCTTTGCGAGGCAGGTCCCGGCCTATGCGACCCACTACAGTTCGGCGGCGGCAGCTGCAGCCGGAATCGACCCGAACCCGGCAACCAAGTCGACTTGGCTGTCCAACATGGACGACGACGAGTACGCCGAGTACGTCCGCGCCGGCATGTGGCGAGTCAAGAACAAGGCCGAGGTCGAACGGATGGAACGCGCCGAGAAGGAGCGCAAGGAGCGCGAAGAGCGGGAACGGCGCGAGCAGGAAAAGTCGCGCCGCGAAGAGCGCGAGCGGATCCGGAAACTCGAGGAGCGCAAAAAGCGCAAGACGAAAGAAGAGGAGGAAGGCGCTCGGCAGCGGTACGACGAAGGCTGGCGGAAACTTCAGCACGCCGTGGCGACCGCTCCGCCGCCTCCGCCCGCCCGCTCCGCTTCCAAGTCGGCGACCCCCTCCACAGAAGCATCTGCAGACGATGGCGCAGAAGAATCCGAGGCAATCGCGTCGACCGCTCAGGCAAACGCCTTCCCGCTGCGCTTCTCCGACTTTCCCTGGCCCCTTTACCCGCCCATGGCGTTCCCGCCGCTGTCTTGGCCCAGCACCGAGGACATCACCTCGTCCGCCGTCTCCGCCTTCCTCTTGCCCGACTCGCTCGCCGCCGACAAGCACAAGAACGTCTTGCGGCAGGCGGTCCTCGCGTACCACCCCGATCGGTTCGAGCGCTACGTGCTCAAGATCCCCGAAGAAAAGGAGGAGGTCCGCGATCGCGTCCGCGAGCTCGGCTTGCGCGTCAGTCAGGTCCTGAACGACCTCTCAAAGAAGGGTTCTGCTTAGAGGTTCCCGTTTCCCATCCGATCTTGTTGTTGTCACTATCCATCCTGCACGCTCCTGGCTTACCATGCCGTCGTCCTCTCCCATCCGTAGATGCAGAGTATCCTCTTGAATCCGCTCATCTCAGCGATCGGCACTGATGATCTCGGCATTACACTACTTCTGCGCTCACTGCTGTCCTGTCCAGCCTACAGCTTACTCTGCGACCCGACATCGGCGTAGTCCCGAATGTGGTTCGCGGCGAGGTTGCCCATGATCGGCATGATCTTGGATTGCGTCGCCGCCTTCGCCGAAGAGGCGTTGCCCTGTGCGACGCGGGCGGCGATGCCCTGAGTGATGACCGCGAGCTGCAAGCAGAAAAGGAACAGGTCAGTCTCCTTCACGTAGGGTGGCGCGCCAGGCTTGACCTCGCCGGTCAAGGCTCCGGTAGGTCTCAGGCTCCCAGCACGAAATGACTGAGCGGCCGGAACGGTGCGACTCACCCGGAAGAACGCGAAACTGACGCAACCTTCCCAAGCGCGCTTCCCTCGCAGCGCAACCTGCGACTTGGCCGCCGAGCCGTCCGAGTCCCCGCCCATGCATTCGACATAGTCGAGACCGAGGTGCGAGCACCATGCGGGCAAAAGGAGGGAGGGAGGGGGGATGGTCCGGTCCGCGGGCGGGATGTCCCTACGCGGTGGGCGGTGTATAAGTGTCAGTCTGATGACACTGGGACAAAGTCGTTCGTCAAAGCCGCTATGGTCGCCTGCTGCGAAGCTTCGACGAAGCAGTGCCGCTGCGGAGGGACCGCAAACGATGGAAAAGTGTGACTGACCGGAGGCCTGCGAGATAGCCGACGCCCAGGTTGGACGGGACGTAGTGCGGCTGAAGGAGGTTGGCAAGATCCGAGAAGGGGTGTCCGAGCGTCGAGAGCTCCCAGTCGAGGACGCCAATGACGCGAGCTTCAGTCGGGTGGAAGATCTGTGCAAGGGAGTAGGCGTTCTCGTTCATTCGTGTATTCCTGGTGTGTACGACGGACCACATTGGCCGCGAAAAGCGCAGCAAAGGAGCGGATAAGTCCCTCACCATGTTGTCGATCTTGAAGTCGCCGTGGATGATCCTCGCCTCGAGCGTTCGTCCGCCGGTCTTGATCTCGTTGATGCCCTGACTTCCGTCGGTGCCAGGTAAATTCCGTCCGTACCAAGAGAGAAGGAAGTCGATGTGCGGGATCGGACCGACGGCTTCCTTCGTTTTCGGGTTCACCACGGCGGCTTGAGCTGCCGACAGCTTGGACAGCGAGCTGAAAGGGAGAGAACGGTGAGCTCGCCAATCTTCGTCAGGAGACCCTGGCAACGCTACCCTCTCACCGGATCTGACGCGGGTAGAAGGCCGCTGTCGAGCCAAAATCGCCGAGGCCAATCTTTTGCGGGTCGAGGGCGTGCAAGGCCGCGAGCGTCTTGATCGCCGCGAGCCACCTGTTCAGGTCGGCGGGTCAGCACATCAGAATGAGCGCGACAGACGAGAAGTGCCAGGGACAGGCTGGGTACTGACAGCTGAGTCCGTTCCTCCTTGGTCTTGACTTCCGGCATTCTCGCGTCCTCGTACTTGCGCCCCTTGAGGTACTCCATCAAGTACCACGGTCGACCAATGACGGTGTCGTCAAGGCACAAGTGGTAGACCTTCGGGACGGGAACGCTGCCGTCCTTGCCGAGGGCGTCGAGGATGCGGTACTCGCGGTCGATCGCGTGCGCCGTCTTGGAGATGAGCGGGCCGGGTGGTCGAGTCCGGACGACGTACTGCTTCTTGTTGTTCCCGCTCAGCAAGTACGTCGGGTTGCTGCGGAGTGCGGGTCAGCTCTGTGGTCGCGGGCACAGGAACACGCGAGAGAGACGACAAACGATTGGCCAAAGCTGAACTGGTACACGGTCCGGTCGAGCTGGAACCCCTTGACCTGTTTCTCGATGTACGCGCAGAGCTTCTCTACGTCCAACTCAGTCCTGTGGATGGAGCTGCAAAGGTCAGCGCCTGTTCGCACTTTTGCTCGTCGGGTGGGGCGGCGCTGCCGTCCTGCCGGCAGCGCGTAGAGGCAGACGACGACGGACCTGATCGGGCCATACTCCGAGTCTGATGCGATAGCCATGACTGTGCTTCTCAAGCCAGCTGCCCGGGTGTGTAGAGAGATTGTCCTCGCTGGCCGGCCGACTTGGCTGCTCCACACCTTGCGCGCGAGGAACCGCTAGCCCCCGGCTTTCTCGGCTGCCGGCGTTCCCTTCTGCCCGAATCGAGATTCGCAACTTGCGCGGAAGCAAGGAATGATGAGAATCTCGCTCTCGGCCGGCAAGTTCGGCTTCTCATAGCTGAGTTTCTCCGCCTCACACAGCACTGCCCGCTCGTCACCTGCTCAGCTGGACAACGAACGATATCAGTGACTGCTCTTCGGCTAGATTGACCTGTTGCTGCCATAATCAGCGCCCTTCCTCCCACCGATCCATCACTGCTGCGGAACCGGCATGGCGAGGGTGAGAGACTTGCACTCGGACCTTCCCGATACTGCAACCATGGCATTGCGAGCTTCAGCGCGTCACCTTGCCCATGCTCGCTCGTGTCAGCTCTCTGATGAGGCTCGACCGCGGGGCGGAGCTGTCCGCGCCTGCAGGCGAATAATCGGCTCCTTGCGCTTGATTGCTGGTCTATATCGCATCTATGAACACACAGGATCTACCGAGAAAGCACCTCGGCCGACATGACTCCAGCGACGACCTTGCCGAACCTCTTCTTCTTGTCCTCGAGCTCCTCCTCGTCCAACTTGGCGCGCCCGACGTACATGCGCCAAATCCCTTCGAGCGCGAGTCGCAAGTCGACGTCGGTCTCGTCGTCGCTGTCGGCGCTCCGGGACTGCGCGCGGGTCAGACGGTCTGAGAGCGCGGCGACGTCGAGCGGATAGGTGGGGAACGCCGATGTCTGCTGGACAAACGGAGGACGTGCGGGCATCGCCTCGTCTGGCCGGCCATTGAAGGGCGTTACTGTCGACGAACGGCGAGTTCGCGTTTTTGGCACCGGGGGTGCGTCGCCATTCGAACTTGCAATGGTGTCGACGCGTTGGCTCGGTCGAGGCGACGCCGCCTCGTCCTCGGCGCCATCTGCGGTGTGCCCATCGTCCTCTCCGACGACGCTGTCTACTCCACCGTACGACGCCCAGTACGCGTCGTCCGCATCCTCGGCTTCCCTCGCCGGCGTCCGAACTGCCGACCTCGACCCGCTCGCGAAACCTCCCGTCGCGCCTTCATCGTCGCTCCAGTTGGCCCAAAAATCGTTTGGTGACCCGTACGCGCCGGGGGTCGTCCCTTCTCCGTCCGCCATGTCCGCAACGGGCGCCTTCTTGTTGGTCGTGGTAGCAGGTCGACCGCCAAAGGCCGGATCCCGATACGCTTCCTCGTCGTCACCGTCCAAGTCGTGCTCGCCCCGAGTGTCGAAGGCATAGTCGCCTTGTGGTGGATGCGACTGCAGATGGGACAGGTCGAGCGCGGCAGGACGACCGTTTGAGCCGTTATTTAAAGAAGCGGCGATTCCGCTGGGAGGGGTCGACCCGTTCCCCTGCGAACGACCGGCGTCTCGCTCTGCTTCTTCAACCGAAGCGTACCAGACTCGCCGATTACTTCCTCCGCTGGTGACGATCACCTCTTCGGGCCGCTGCTCGAGCGCGAGCAGTTCGAGGAACGTCCAGCCGGGCCGGACATCGTCGCGGTGACTTTCGTCTCCTCGACCGGTCGGGCCGGCGTGCATCGCGGCAAGGGGAGAAGCGGTCTCTTCCCATACAAAGACGACGCCGAGGGATGAAGACGAGGTGGCGGAAGAGCCGTACGGGAGTGAGAGGGTGACGAGGCTGCGGAGTTCGTCCGGGTCGTGCGCGTCGTAATACGGGTCTGACAAGACAACGTCGTCCAAGTTTCCAGCTGTGGGCGGTGATATGCGTATCAGCTCGGTGAGGGCGCCTTCAGACAGGCGGTTTGGCGGACTGCCAAGCGCGCGCGCGCTCGCTCCCTCTTTGGACGTACCTTCGACGAGTTCCCTCCGTTTCAGTGCGACCTGTTGGTCGTTCCTCCCCAGTGTCCAGTAGGCGTCGTTGTCTGGATCGAGCGAGAGGAAATGGGCGGCCTCTTGAGTTGACCGCGAGAGGTACGTCGGCGGTAAGGCGGTCGGGAACGGCGACAAGAGGTGCGGCAACAGCGAGGACAACAGGAACGGAGTCGGCCGCGTTGACTTCGCAGTAGGTCGTTCAGATGTAGCCATGCTCGGTGACAGCCTACTAGCTTGGACAGGAAGCTGGTAGCTGGTAAGAGGAGGACGAGTGACGTTGTCGAGGCGCCGGCGATCGCTTTCTGCAGCGTCGGAGTTCGAAGGCGATCCCCACTTTTTGGGTCGACTCCCTGCTTCTCCCGAACGCACCGGACTATACCAGGCACAATCGGTATCAGCTCAATTGGGCTATAGAACTGCCGCTGTACCGCCTCGATGCGCTCATACTCGCTGTAGGGCCCAATCACCCCTCGCCTCCCACCGGCTCATCAGTCCGCGCTCCAAGTCCACGTCTCCGCACCGTATCAGGGATCCGCCAGCAGATGCGCGCACTCAAAGGAGAGAGAGGCATCTCTGGACTGTGTGTGGACTGCTCAAAGGGGAAGAGACCTGACTATTCTAGGGTCAACGCAGCGGCCAACATGGGCGCTTACTCGAGGACCCTCTCTGGAGAACGATCCCGTACTTCCGGCATGCTGCTGACAAGCACCACGGATTGCTAAGCACTTATTTGTACTGTACGTTTTACTGCGATCGTTCCGCTTGGTCATTGCGGCCTGAAGACACCACCACCTGAGCGTTGGCCCAGTCTTGGGCACTCGCCTCCTTCCTCAGAGCTCTCTCCCAGCGGCTTTTCCTGCTCTTTCCAGGCCAGAACATTGAGATCTTCCTAAGCGCTTGCTCGCACACTGCAAAGCTGCTCGCGCAGGGTGAACGGGCGTCTAAATTAGAACCTCTGCCGCTTCAGGCTCCGCTCGTCCGCCCGGGCCATCCTGAACTACTCTGGGTGCCGCGCACGTTCTGTCAGCAGTGTCAGCAACGCTGCGCAGCTCATCCTCTTCCTCAATGACAAGAAGCTCCGTTGCCAGAGCAGCCGGCGAGAGTGTTGCGACCCGACGGGATCCTTCCGCCCCATCTCTCATTTTTGAGGCAATGCACGCGTTCACCTACTCTTCTTGACATCACCCTTGGGGACGAGATGCCTCGTATGCGGAGTGACCGTTGGGAAAGCGCGCGCGCTAGCCGACTGGGACCACTCCACTGACGCTGACGTTTTCATCGGCCAATCAGCGCAAGTCCTCGCAGCGCTCTCGAAAAGTGACAACTCGACCAACGCGAAGGGAGACTACGGTCCGCCAGCGCGCGATTGAAAGTCCAAAGATGGCCGGCGTCACCGGCTTCGATGCTCGACAAGGGCAGCTGAAGCGCCTGCTGCGTCATTACGCGGCTCTCTCGCCCGCTACGCCGACTAACATACGACTCGCCGTCCTCTCGGACGCAGACTACTTGTCGCGTCCGACGACACAGCAATGGGTCGTCGATAACCTGATCGCCTTTGAGGGAGCGAAGAACGAACAGGAAGACGACGACGACGAGGAGGAGCGAGGCGCGAAGAGGTGGAAAGGCCGGTTCTGGCGCCGAATGGTCGACCAAATCAACGAGGGCTTTGCCGAAAGGAGAGCCGCCGGAGACATCGCAGTCGAAGATGAGGTGCGCCAGCGCGCCCGCTACATAAACACGCCTGACTGATTCGATGATTTTGCAGGAACCGCATCCCGACATACTCGAGACCTTTGTCTTGTATCTCTCTTCAGCCGGATCGACCGACTCCGCCCCGGGTGTCTCACGGAGGACCTACTACTGGGGTCCGCTCGACCAGCCGGTCCAGTCGTGGGAACGGATCGTGACGAAGGAGGAGGGCAAGCTGATCAGCGGAGGTGGGCTCGTTTCCACTTCCTTTGCGCGCGAATTGCTTCAGCTGACTCGGCTACTGCGCCCAGGTACGACCGGTCTGAGAACATGGTGCGTGACTGATTGAGCAGGCTTTTGTAGTGGACCGTGCTCTCCCGCTGACTCGCTGTGATCTCCAGGCAAGCCTGCGTCGCGCTCTCGAACCACTTGCTTGCCGATCCGCGGACGGTCGAGCGACACGAGCACGTAATTGAGCTCGGTTCTGGAGTCGGCTTGCTTTCGCTCGTCTGCGCGCGCCTCTCTCGACGCGAGACAAGCCCAGCCAAGCGAAGGAGGATCGTCGCGACTGATGTCGACGACAAGGTCCTCGAGATGCTTGAAGCCAATATTGCAGAGAGTGAGCCATGCGACGACTTCACGCTAGGTATCGAGTGCGTATCTGACCGTACCTTTGCATTGAAAAAAGACGGCTTCGAGGACATCGTTCGGGCCAGCCCGCTCGACTGGGAACTCGTCGCCGACGCGGACAAGAATCGCGATGAGCTAGCTTTGTGGGAGATGAAGACTTGGTCAGGAGGACCGCGGGCGAGCCTGATCTTGGGTGCAGACATTGTGAGCTGTCGCCAAGGTCCGTTGGAACCGCCGAAAGGCTCTACTGATGCGCAGGATCTACAGGTGTACGATCCGAGCTTGGTCGATCCGCTCGCTGCGACGCTTGCATGGCTGCTCAGAGCCGAACCTGGGGCCGGATCTGCACCCGAAGCCCTGATCGCTGGGACGGTTCGGAACGAAGTCACCTGGGCTTCTTTCCTCGATGCGTGCCGTCAGTCACGTTTCGCCCCCTCACTTTGGTTCACTCGGCAGTTCCTGCTGACCCTGTGCATGATATAGGGGCACGACATCTGAACGTCACGGCCGTGCAAATGACTGCGCCGCCTCAAGATGGGGGAATTGTCGGAGCGGAGGGATGGGAAGGCGAAGGCGAGATCCGGCTGGTCCGAATCACAAGCTCCGAGGTCCTGTAGCGGCGACTCGGGCGAACTCTGTCAGATCTGTCGACTTCCGGAGAGCACGACTTGGAAGCGACTGCGGCGGTCTCCGCGGAGAAAAACCGGTTGGCCGTTCGTCGCGTCCGGACGCGTCGGCCGTGTCGTCGCCGCACCCAAACAAAGCGAGCCCGCCTCCGCAACGACTATAGCCGGCTATCTGCTCAACCCTGCCGCGTACACATTCGCTGGATTGACCCCTTAGTCGCCCACACGGCACCTCCACGCTCTCTAGACTCTCGACTCGGACTGCACGCGCCGCCTCTTCTCGCCCAACCGAAACCGGTCGTCCGGGGATCAGCAGCGACCCTCGTCTCGCCTCACACGCAAAGATGGCCCGCTTGATTGCCGTCTTGGCGCACCTACCGGCCGTCCGAAGGTCTCTCTTGACCGTGCTGTTCATGGCCGGGCTCGGCGACATGGTCGCCTCGATCGTCCTCCTCGCCTACCAACTCGCAATGACTGTGCGTGGCCGGGCTCGCGTGGGAGAGACTCCAGAGTGACGCCAACTGACTCGCGCCGCCGGAAATGCAACCAGAGCGGCTACCAGCACGTTGTTCCGTCGATCGTCATTACCTCGTTCTTCTGCACGGCGTTCCCGATCTGGTTCCTCTACTCCAAGCCCTACTCGATCCGACTGCCCGGCTCGGCGAACGAACCGAACGTCGGAGGCGTCCGCGACAAGGTCGCCAAGTTCACGCGGTCGATTGCAGCGGAATTGATCACACTGGCTGGAATGGGCGTCTGGGTCTTGATCTCGGTCTCCAACTTGCATGCCGAGACTCCCGGCTTGATCTACCACTGCGGAGGATGGCCTATCTGCCGTATGCTCCTCGCAGTCCTTGCTTTGACGTGAGCCGTTCGAGCCCTTTCGATCCTAAAGAGCGTGCTGACAGAACCTTCGCGCGCAGATGGATGTGAGCTCCGGCTCCTTTGCCACGCTTTCGACCGAGCACAGCAGAGAGAGTGTGTGTGTGTCGCTGACCGAGAAACTCTTCTTTAGCTGCTTCCTGTTCCTCGCACTCCCTTTCGCGCTCCTTCTCTGCTCGACGCTCTACTTCACAATCCGCCGCCACTCGCCGCTCCCGATCTTCCTCACGTCGTTCCTCGCCGTCGACTGGGAGCGCTACTCCGGCCGCCCCGTGAACCGCGCCGCGACCGTCAAGCGGACCAAGAAGGGCAAGTCGGTCTCGGCGCCCCGCGCGCTCGAAGGTGCCGACCGGAGCGCCGGCGTCGAGGGTCGTCCGGACTCGCAAGCGCCCGTCTTCTTCCAGGGTCAACACGGTTCGCAGATGAGCTACGGAGGCGCGTCGACCGTCGGCGGGGTCAGCGGGCGGGAGCACTCGCTCGACTGGGACGTCCGAAGCGGGTTCACCGACTCGTTCTCGAGGCCCGGATCGATGATGCCGAATGGAGCGGGAGCCGGCCACGCCGCCGATGGAACGGGTTCGGGATCGCCGCGCCCCGAGCATTCGGTGTTTGTGCTCATGGAGGAGGAGGAGAAGGCGATCGAAGTAGAAGAAGCGGCGGCAGAGGCGGCAGCAGCAGCGGCGGCGGCGGCCGCCAGTCACGCCGGCGAGAAGGCGGAAGCAAAGGACGTCGGCGCCGCATTCTGAACTCTTCTCGCCTCCGAACCCGACAGACACTCGAACCTTCATTTTCCTTGTTTCCGCCCGTCCGCGATGCTGATTTCCCTTCCACATGCAATTCTCTATCTATGGCCTGGTCGCCTCTCCCCTATATCTGTGCTTGTTGCGCGCCTTTAGAGCGTGACGAGGGAGGTGCTGGTTACAATAGTTGCGCATGACGACGACACTTCGATCACTTTGGGCTTGTTTTTCCTGTAAGCACGCAGAGGCTCGCGCTTTCGTATTTCTTGCTGCTGCTGCGACACCGAACTGCCATGGTTGCTGTCTCTCCTTCGTCAGTCGCACGAGCGCAGTCGCCCGGGACGAGCAGCTCGCCGTCTTTGGCTGCCAAGCGAATCTGCCGACAACTCGTCGTCGAAGCCGGCGCGGTCCAGTCGGGAGTACATGCCTGCTTAGTCTGCAAGGCGAGTCTGGAGTGCCTCTGCAGTGTGCAGCCGCTTTACAGCTGACGAGGCTTGGCCCTGTGCAGGTCGTTCTCCCCACTTTGACTGCAGCACACGACAGCGTCCATCTGCTCGACTCGGCTCCCTTGACGACGCTCGCTGCGGCTCAAGTGTACCCGCTTCCGCTGAGGCACGACGATGCGCCGCTCGCTCTCGAGGCAGCGCGAAAACTCGGCCTCCAGCTTCCTCCGCCTCTCGAGACTGCGCCCCGGAACGGTCTGCCGAGAACAGCGATCAACGGCGACGGTCACAGTAGCAGGAGAAGGAGCTCGGCTGCCTCCAACAAATCGGCGGCACTGGCTGCGGTCAGAAGAGGGACGCCGCTCGTCGTCGAGCAGAAAGGCGAAGAGATCGTCCTGCGCACACGAGCGTGCGACCAGGCGCCGGAGTCCGCCTCGAATGGATCGACAGGAGCCGACCGTGACTCGACACCAGGAAATGACAGCGGTCTTGGCGGAGAGTACCTGGTTGTGCTCCATCTGAACCTCGCATTCGGGCGACTGCAACTTCCGCTCTTTGCCAACTCGGTGCGATTCCCTTTGATCGGGCAGACATTTTAGAGTACGCGCTTACACGTGCATGTTCAGGTCTCGATACCCACGCCGCTCTGCCTCCGCAACACGCTCACCCTCACTCTGCCGTCTCCACCCGCCGACTCTTCCTTCACCGCTTGGGATCTTTCGGTCCGCCCCTCTCTGAGTAACGCGGCTTCGATCCTACACACCGCGTCTTCGGCAGAAAGTACCCAAATCACGGGCAACTTTCCGTCGACGCCAACGCTGTCTTTACGCTGGGGACCACAACTAGCCGTCGACAGCATGGCGCAACTCGTCGTACCGCACGCGATCACAAGCACGGTCTGGAAGGTCGACGACAACGCGGGAATGAGCGCCGAGGTGCAAGTGCAGGCGGACTTTGAGTACGCGGGCCTGCGGGACAAGCAGTGGGTCGAAGTGGACGTCGCGGCGCACAGCCTCGAGGTGCTGGACTGCGTTGGCACCGGCGCCACAAATGTTCTTGATTGGCAGCTCGGTTCTTCCGCCGACATCCCGCCACCGAGCTCTACGCCTGTTCCGGCGTCCGCCTCAGCGACACCTACCGGCAAACCTGTTAGCCGCGAGACGTCGGGGTCTTCGCTCGGCCTCGGAGTCCCTTTGACTTCCGCACTCACGCTCTCAGCTGCTCGGAGACGCCGTTCGTCCGCGCGAGTAGGCGAGCCGCGGCCTCCGAGCTTCCATTCGCTTTTCGACACGGCCATGCCGGCACCTCCCGTTCTCGATACCAGCTTCACGACCGACCTCTCCTCGTCCGATCTACTCGACCAGACGCGACGCAAGCCTTCGACCTCCGGGCGGGACCCGATCGTGTCGACGACGGCGGAAGCGGGCCGCGATAAGGAGGCGAGCTTGTTGAGTCAGGCGGCGCCTTTCGATCCGGAAGCGAGTGCGATGGACATGAGCTTCGAAATTGCCTCCCTACCCGACTCGGGCAGCGAGATGGGCGCGGAGTCGGTGATGCCCGACTGCTCGTCCGAGCCGGCGGTATCGCATGAGCCGGCGGCGAAGGGCGCCAGCTCAACACGAATCCGCATCCAGCTCGACCTCAGCTCGTCGCTGAGGGCATTCGCAATCGACGAGGCTGCCGAACGCCCCACATTCGCCTTTCAGCTGGTTCTCGCTGCGCACTCTTCGACGGCCCACCCGACCGACGGAGTCACGATCCCTGCGATCTCGTTCACAACCGCCCAATCCGAAGATGGGCTCGTCACCGTCGCGGGCGCTTCCATGTCGGATGCGACGAGCATGCCGAGCGCGATAACCCTGGTGGACGGCAGCGTGCGCTGGACAACTAGTCGGCGCGCATCCGCCGACCAGAACGACTTCTCTCCGCCAGTCCACCTTTCTCTCGGGCAGTCCTCCCAGAAGTCCGCGACCGCCGACGGATCGACAATCACGAGCACCGTGGACGCGAGTTTGTTGATGGAGGAGACGCCGCTGGCCGGCGAAGTCTCGTTCGGCGACTCGTTCGATCCGGACGCTTCGTTCGCGACGTTAGTTCCGGAGACGCCCACACCGATAGACGCCGAGGAAGAGTCAGAGGCGGAAACTTCGAGCAAGGAGCCGATTCGAGCGGTACCGGCACCGGACCAAGGCGCACCCGATCACGCCTCCGCCGAGGCTGCGGAACCCGTGGAAACGGCAGAGCAGGGTGCTACGACTTGGCGAGCCGGGCTACCCGTCTTACGAGCCCGTGAAGACGCGGTCTCGCCAGAAATCGTCTCGACGGAAGCCACCGCTCAGGAGCCTCCAGCAGTCGCCGAGAAACGATTCGTCAGCCGTGACTTTGCCGTCCAGACGATTTCGCCCAAGATCGTCGGGTCCTCAGTCCAGACGACGCCGCAGCCGACCGCTGCACCGCCGCTGAGGCGACCCCTGCGGCGCTCGTCTCGACGCACAGAAGATTCCCTCGTCAAAAGCCTGACGCGGCTTCTCTTCCTCGTCACCTTGACCTTGATCGGCACACAAGCATGGCATTACCTCCGCGGCGGCCACGCGTCTCCGTTCGCTCGCTACCGATCTCGCCACGCGCACAAGTATCCGCTGCGGCCGGCTTCCACCGCCTACACGATCGTCTCGTACAAGTGGAGTACGACAACGATGACCGAAACCGTTCATTCGACTCTCACGCATGTAGCGACCGTCACCTCTGTATCCACTACGACCGAGCACCGCACAGTGACTTCATTGCATACCCTCATCACACCCGCCGTCGTGCCGCCGAAACCGACATCGTCGCCGCCCCGGCCATCTCCTATTTATTCGGACGACTTTACCGCCGCGACTCCTGCCACGCCGATCTCCACTGTACTTCCGCCGCACGTCACATCCGACCGCGGACTCGCGCCGAACGAGGCAAGAACCGTTGCCGCGAACTTTGTGATCTGGTTGCACTCGGTCCGGCTCGAGGTGCGGACCTTGTTGTCTCGGTGGCGGGACTGGATCCGTTTGTAGATTTCCTGTGACGCGTGAAAGAGTGCCGTTCAGGCTCAAACAAATGTGGAACAGCTGCGCGGAGCAACAGACGCGAAGGTGGACGGGACAGACGCGAAGGTGGACGGGTCTAACACACCTGAACTTCTTGGACCTCGTTGTCCTGTTACACCAAGCCTGGCTCGTGCTTGCATCTCTTTGTCAAGCTTCGCAGACCTACGTCGATACGGCATGCACCACTTTTGGCAACGCGCGCATGCTGCTCTCCATCTCACCGTCATCGAATGCCTGATCCACTCTCCGCACGCCACCGCTGCTCTGCCGCTTCTCGCCGTAAACAAGCACCTTCGCAGGCTTGCGATCGACTCGCTTCTAAGCTGCTACGCGCTGCCGAGCGCGCGCAGAGTGCCTCGGGAAGTCGTTCGCGTGAGCTTCCGTCGGGCTCGCCACCTTGAAGACCAGTGCATTAGAGACTGACGCGGACTTGCAATCACGCAGCTCTCGCTCTCCTTGACGAATCCGTACGCCCCTCCGAGCGTGCGCGACGATCCGCGATTTGTCTGTCAGCAAGACGACGCCACGAAGCTCCCCTTCCATCGCCAGCCGGTCGAGCTCTACTTGTACATTGTTTCCCGGACATCGTAGCCACAGTGATCGCCTGCTGACAAACTTGCGCAGGTCCGAGCTTGATGCGTCTAGCCTTGTCTGCACGTTCAAAGCTAAAAACCAGGAATCGGCCTTCCTGCGCTGGACTTGCTCGTACGCGTACGAGAACCACTGGAGACAGCTGACTGCACACGTGCCAGAGAGCTTCTCAGTCACACCGACCGGATGGTTTCGTCCGGCGGAACCGAACGAGACCGGACTCAACGGACAGATGCTCGCCGCCACTCCCGCCTGCTATCCGTCACCCTTGCCGTGCTTCTTTCCAGAGATCCCCGAAAATCCGGGCGCCATCATCCAAAGCTTTGACGAGCTGTTGCCGAATGGCTGGCGTATCTGTAAGTCCGGTCCAAGTCCATTCGGGGCTACTTGGCTTCAAGCGTCTGCCTTTCTCGTTCGCAGCCTACCGAGCTCGGCGACTCGACTGGATCCCCGAAATGCTCGAAGTCAAGTCTTTCGCGGCGAGCGCCAGCAGCCGCGCCATTATCGTCACAGTCCCGGCGTACTGCAAAGTAATCTCGCTCAAGATCCCGTTCATCGACCTGTTTGTCGCGCCCGACCGCCTCCATGACTGCCCCTGGGCGGACCGGCCTCCTCAGCCGTCGCTTACCATGCCGAGAAGGAGGTAAGGCGTGCCTCGGAAATTGTCATGCTCGCTCGCGCTTTCTTCGTCTTCAGGGCCAAGCTGTAGATGCACGTCCGATGAGGCTCATTTCTGAAGTTTGCGCCTCGTCCGCCGAAATGGCACCGGTCAGATGGGGAGAAGGAGAAGATTGCAGAGTTATTTTGCAAAGTCACATTGCAGAGTCTCAGTACGCTCCAAGCAAGGACCGGCTCCGCGACAAATCCAGTTACGAGAACGCCAATCACTAGTGTGCCTATTCGCCGCAGAGGGGTCGCAGAAGCTCTGCGAGCGTCGGGTACTCGTTGCGCGTCCTTTCGATGAAGGCCGCTCGAACGAAAGGATCGAGGAGGCGCAACTGAACGATGTCATGTGCACGGTCAACTCCGATTCGCCCGAGGTCTCTGAGCATGTCTCGCATTGCGTCACGCTGGATGCTCGATCCCACGGCGAGAATCGAGGCAAGTAGGTCGTTCGGAGAGGCGGCGAGAGAAGGCGACGCGGGCTCGTCGAAAGAGTGCTGCATAGCTGACGTCGGAGGACTCGGTTTGGCGGCAGACGCGCGCGGCGCCAGTGCAACTTCCGAAGCGACAGTCGGTCCGCCCGTCGAGGAGGTCGAGGTAAGTGCTCGCTTGTCGATTGCGGGTTGGTCGGACTGCAAGTCTCGCCGCACCGAGTCAGGGCGCCGAGAAAGGGTCTCGCTCGCAATCGCGCTCGGAGTGGCGCGCGCTGAGAGCCGCCTGCGCTTTGTGGTCGTAAGAGGCGGTGGCGGCATCGACTGCTCCCGCTTGCTTGTGCGCAAGTGCCGCTCGAGCCGATCGCGCGTGTAGGCTGCTGTCTGCCCCTGAGCGGCGTGCTCGTCCCTCGTGCGCTGCGAGCATGAATGGCGGAGGCATGCGTGCGTAACGCGGTGCTGTCTTGTGGAGCTCGGGGTGATTCTGAGCTCGAACGAGCAGCGGGCGGTGAAAGCGAGTCGGTTCGTTCCGCTGTCGTCATCGTCTTGAGTCTCATCGGGATGCAGGCGGCAGACTAGCGCGTAGGTGGTTTTGAGGGCGAGCTCGACTCCCTCTCGCTCTGCTTATGCGCATAGAGTGACTTGTCGGCTTCTCGCTCAGTGCGGGCACGCGGCCACCGGTCCCACTGACCTGCTCGTACGTAGCAGCGCGTCTTGAAGTCGTCGAGCGAGGAGAAGACGTCTCCGACGCGAGGCCAATTGAAGGTCATCTGGAGGACGGGCAGACGGAGAAGGGCCTCGGGAGAAGCGTAAAGGCAGCGCACGGAGGACAAGGTCGGCGCGGCAGCGAAAGTTCGTCCAGGTTTCCGGACAGAGCGTGCTCCCTCTAGAGCTGAAGGTGGAGCTCAAGCAGGCTTCTTGCGTGAGTCACCCGGTGCGCGCGCGAGACAGCAGAACGGAGGCGCCCGCAAGTAGCGAGTCCGGACGATCGGGGTCAACGAGCTGTCCACTGTCTCTGTCAGGGTGTACACGGCCGGAGGGTCCGGTTCCCGAATCCCTCAGTCAGGATGTCCGGTGCAAAGACGTAGAGAGTTGGAGAGAGACGAGGATTCGAGCGGCGTCGGCCGTCGCAGCGGAGTTGAAATCGAAGACAATCGCCGGCCGGGTGCACTCGCCTTTTCGTCGCCTCGTCTCGCCGTCGTCGTCGGTCCGATTCCGCTGCCGGTTCAGCAGGAGGTTCAAGAGACAAGAGCTGCGCTCGATCTGGTGAGTCGATCGAGCTCTAGCGACCGCGTCGGGCTTGGATCCGGACCCGCACCATTCGTCGCCTTGCCCATGCGGGTCGCCCAACCTCGAAAGCCCGGACCTAGCGACTCGACACCGGCAGTCAGGAACCAAGCGACCTTACACAGAGCTCGTCTAGCTCGAGAAGCGTGCTCTGGACCCTCCATCTCGCCGCTAGGGAGGACTCGAGGCGCCATCACGTCGGTTCGACATTCGAGGGCCCTCCTTCCCGCCCGTCCCCCCCACACCCTCTGACCTCGCTACAGAAGGTTCCATACTGATGCAGGACCACTCTGGCGACTACAGATAAGCTCAGAGTGCTCACTCGGCTCGAAAATCGCCAAGTCCGGTGACGCCATAGCCCGCGAGATCGCTCCGTCACTAGCGGAAAACGGGCTCGACACCGAACTCGATCACCTCAAAGTCGCGGTCAAGAACCTCGTCAAGAGGCGTCGACTACAACTCGCAACTCCCTGGTGCAATCGCTCATGACCACTTTCCAGCCGCACTACCCGGCCCACCCGTCGTCAGCAGCCGCAGAGTCGAACCGGTCCCAACGGAAAGAGCGTCAAACTCGCTTGCAGGAGCACCTCCGCTCCGTCAAGCCCGGGTCGCGCAGCTCGTCACCGAGCAACAACACCTTCAAGCAGTCGATCACGCCGGCCGGGTCCGCCTCGATGGGCAGAACGGCGCGCAAATCGGTCCCGAGCGCCGCCGCAACCAAGAAGAGTTCCGCGCCCGCAGCCGGCACCTCCACCTCGGAGGAGCCGGCGCCCGAGTTGAGTGCGAGTGGGAGGCCGAAACGAAGGGCCGCCAAGTCGCGCATCGTCCTCGCCGACCTGGAATCGAGCGGCGCCGAAGGAGAGGACGACGACCACGACGAGCAAGACGACCAGGACGCCGCCGAGCAGAGCCAGGCAGCAGACCCCGAAGAGCCCGAACTGCCGCGCCGGGGTGCGGCGTCGTCTCGCCGTCGCGGCGGCTCGAAAGCGCGCAGTCAGCCGAGGCAGGCGATCCCGCTCGCCCGGGAAGAGCCGATCGAGGATCTCGCGCCGTCCCCGTCTCCCAAAAGTCGAGCCTCGGCCGGTCGCAAGTCGCCGGCAAAGCAGGTCCAGTCGTCGCAGCGTCGCAAGCGCGAAGCGAGCAACAGCTCGACGGGGTCCAGGTCTGCTCAGTCGAGTCCGTACCGGGTCGATCCCGCCGCGATGCAGAAGCGACAGTTCCGATCAGTTCTTGCACAGCACGGGTGAGCCGTTCTGTCCTTGCGCAAGTCCTGGCTGCCACAGCGCTGACTGGCATCTCCTTGACAGCTTCAACCCGGAGGAAGAAGTGCTCGATCGCGCGCTCTACACCATGTCGAGCACGAACCAAGCACTTACCGTCGACTCGTTCTTGCGCGTCCTCGGGACTCTGGACGCAAACGTTTCGCCGCTGAAGCGGAGCAGCATGGGCAGCGCCCCGCAGCTGTCCGTCTCGGTGGGCTCGGCGCCTCCGGGCACGTCAAAGATGTCCGGCTTCGCCGCGCTCGAATCGCCATCCACGCCGAGCTCGGCTATCGACCCACGCTTCCTACCAAGTCCGCCTTTGACCCAGAGTCCGGCGCCGCGCTCGCAAGCGGGCCCATACTCGTATTCGGCCAGTTACAGCCAACCGTTCGCGCCCATGATGGTCCCCGCCGAAAGCCTTCCTGTCCCGTCTTCCGCGTTTGCTCCGAATGCGCCTGCATCCGCACGTCCGCCGTTCTTCAGCAACCGGTCAGCCTCGACGCCGAACGTAGCGACCCTCGAGGCTGCCATGCTCGCGATCAACTCGACCCCGGCCTCGAACGCGAACGGCTCGCCGTCCCCGCGACAGCAGCCGCAGGTCGGTGCACCGGCCGGCGGATTGTTCGCCACCTCTGTGGCGGGCATGGGTCGCGTCGCGTTGTCGCGGCGCAGCATGTTTGGCCAGCCAGGCTCGGCTCCCGCTCAAACCGCGAACCTGCCCCGCGTCGCAGAGTCGTCCCCAACGCGAGCGTCTTTCCATCAGATGTCGCCACCGTCGCGGTCGAGCCCGGGACCTCTGCCGTCGCCGGTCGCGGCCGCCAACGGGAACAACGGCCTCCTCCCGGCTTTTGCGCTCGGCGCTGTGGGCGCCCCTCTTCAAAACGTTACCCGCTCCCGCGCTTCAAGTTTGAGCAAATCGTCGTCGCCCGTCAAGCCGATTGACGACGCTCGCCTTGCCAAGTTGCGGTCGTGGCTCGACGAAGACGACGAGACGACCGAAGAAGAGGAGGCGAAGGCCGGTTCGCAACAGACCGGCGAGGCTGAGGCGAGCTTGAAGGCTTCGGCCGCGTCCGGTAAACTCGTCGCTAGCCTTGCCGCGCTCGGGACGGTCGGTGACGTGTTCGACAGTGAGCCGTTATCGATCCCGCAGATCAGCGCGCTGCAGCAGGAGACGACGCCAGGCGACCTCTTCGGGAATGCCGCGCTGCGCCAATCCCAGAAGCGACAGCTCGAGCCGACCGCGGAGGAGGTCGAGGCAGCCTCCAAAATGACCACGCGCGCTTCAGCGCGCGCTTCGACCGCCGACAAGGGCAAGGGCAAAGCCGTCAACGACTGCTTCTGCGGCGAGGCGGCCGATGGACAGCCCCGCACGGTCGAGTGCTCGACCTGCGAGACGCCGTATCACCTCGCCTGCCTCGCGGTCACGTCGGCGCGACAGCTCCCGACTCCGTTCGTTTGCGCCAAGTGCGAGCTTCCGACGGCAGTGCAGGAGCCCGCACCCGCGCGCGAGCCCGAAGCGCTGTCGGCTGGTCAACGGACTCCCGAGCTCGCAAACAAGCGAGTCCGGATCGGTACGACGTCGACGCCGCTCTTGTTGTCGGAGCCGACCTTTGTCGCCTCGACGCCGGTGTCCGCTCCGCGCGGAGATGCTTTCGGGCCTCTCGTCGCGGATCTCGCGCTCGCGCCGTCCCCGACGGCTTCTCCTGTCCGCCTCCGCCGCTTTGCGACGGCTCGCACCCCGACGAGTCCGCCGGCCCAATCGCATGCGCAGTTGCCGATTCCGATGACGCCGTCTTTCGGGGACGCGACGATCCGAGGTCCCGGTGACTACTCGCCGACCTCTCCGCAGAACACTAGGGCACGCGCAGCTCGTACCCGCCTGGTCAGCAATACCGGTGCCGCTTTCCTCGGCGCCAACGGCGGCAGCGAGTGGCTCGAACCGTGGGACGCTCAGCCTTTTGCCGCGGCCGACTCGATGCATGCGCAAGCTTCCTCTTCAGCTCTGTCGTCGCTCGCCGAAGACGACTGGCGTATGCCGAGCTGGTCGGACGTCAACATGACGCCGTCGCGAGCCCTGACACGGGACACGCCGGCAACTTCCGCTTCCTCCTCGGTGTGGGACACGCCGTTCGCGCACTCGTCTCCGCAGAGCCGCCACCGGACCGTCAACTTTGCCCATATGCGGACGCCCTCGCAGGACCTGCTCACCATGCTCGATCGTGAGCAGGCCGGCACTGGCTTGCCTCAGTCCGAGCCGGCACACCACACGTTCTCGCAGCGTCTCTTCGGCGGCGGGAGCCCGCACGGCGCACAAGATTCGCACCATTACGACGCCAATAGCCACTACTCGATGCCGCTCGGACATCCAGCCTCTCCGCTGAACCCGCGCAGGTACTCTGCTCTAGGTCACGCCCGCAAAACATCTCTGGGGGACGGACTCGGCCGCGCACCGTTCGGTTCACCGACGTCTCCCGCACACGGTCATGCGTATCTCCCGGCGCACATGCACGGGCTGGGCTCGGTCGGCATGAAGCCTTCGTTCTCGGCGCCGGGCGGCCGCTTGGTGGACCTCATGCCGTCCATGGGCGACTTCGACGAGCCGCAGCACTTGGACGACCTGCTTCTGTGAGGTGTTCTCGTCGTCATGTCTGTATCCTGCCAAACTTCTCCCTCTTGCTTGCATCCTCCCACCGTACATGTATGTCTCCCTGCCCTTCACGCTTGTTTCGCTTCCCTTCCTCCCGTAGCATAGTCTCATTCGCATCCGCGTCCTCTTCCCGCTTGCTCGCGCATCTCTTAGCATATTGAAGCCTGCAACAGACATCTCTTGCGTCCAGCGCAAAGTTCCTTGACTACGCTAGTGAGTCCAAGTCGGTTCCGCTTGCTCCACCGGAGATTCGCCTGCCAAATGACCGTATCCGACGCCGAGCTGCGGTGCAACGACGGACATGTCGGATGCCCGCCGAGAGCTGTTCCGCCTCAGCAGCTCGCGTCTGAGGCGATCTCCCTCGATCGTGCCGGGCGTCAAGGCGTCGCCGCCGCCGGTCCCCGCCACGTCCTCGCTCGTGACCGTACTGGACGCCGCCGCCCCGTCATTCGACGTCGCCGAGCTGCTGGCGGCAGAATTGCTCCGCCCGAGCCAGGGCCGGAAACTGAGCCGGCGCGTCTTCTTGCTCGCGGTGGACGGACCGGACGAAGCGGATCCAGTGCGGGTCGGCGGAGCGATATCGACAGCGTGACGAAAGAGCATCTTGTCGTGCGCGTCAGGCGCAGCCAAAGTCGCATACTCGCCGATGCCCTCCTCGTCGAGCGAGTTCATCGTGCGACTGCGCTGCCGAGCCGAGATCTGGCGCGTCACGCCGGCAGTTGCAGCGGGATATGGGTCACGAAGTGGTGGTGCGGCTGCAGGTATCGGCGGCGGCAGGTCGTTACCGTCGGGCAACAAGCGGCTCGGCGAGTCCATTCCGAGTTTAATGGGCGAGGCTGTCAGCGGTGTAGGAGCCTCCGATTGACCGCCCAGTGGCGGGGTTGTATAGCCGCTCTGGCCGTGGCGACGTGCACGATATTCGCCCGCATCGCCATCGTCGTCATCTGCATCGTCGGGCGGGGCCGGCTGTTGCCTGTATCGAGGGTTGTACACCGGCCGGAGTAACCGGACGAGCTCGTCCATTTCGGCTTGTCGGTCGTCCTCTGTCAGGAGCGATGCGAGGATCGCGATCATCTGCCTGCGCCTCGCGAGCGCTTGCGCTTCCGCCGGCGAGCGGCCGAGGATCTCGTCCGTCCCGCTCGTCTCGGTCCGGGCTGCAGCGAACGGTCGCGCGGGAGCGACGGACGAGCTGTACGACGCGCTCCGGTGCGGTCGCCTGAGCTGCGTTCCTCCCGAAGCGGACCGAAACGCCGGCGAATGTGGGTCCAGCTCGGGTGTGCCGGCATCGCCGTCCGGACCGAAACCTGCCGGAGACGTCAGGTGCCGCTCGTTCGGAGGCGGTACAAAAGCCGAGGGTGCAGGGGACGAGCGCGAGCGACCGTACTGAGCTGGGCGAGCCGAGGTCGGACTCGCTTCCGCATAGGGCTGCGAGAGGGACGGCGGCCTCGTACTCGGCTGCGAGTCGAACCCGCCGCCCCCACCCCTGCTATTTCGCCGAGGCAAGCTCTGCGCAGACACGTGGAGGGGCGCCTCAATTGGGGAGTACGACGCAAAGATGTCGACGAGGCGATCCAGCTCCGGGTGGACGATGCAGTCGCGGAACTCGATCAAGGCGATCCGCCTGACGTCGATCCGCGAATCGGCGAATCCGTTCTGGTTCGGACGCGTGCTGCTGCCCGTCGTCCGACCTGCTTCGCTCTCACCGACCGCAGCGCGCAAACGGTCGTCGCTCCGGAGCACCCAAAAGACGCCTTCGAGGTGCGGGAGGACGCCCGTGAAAAAGAACAGCCAGATCTCATTGAGCCGTGCGAGGAGTTTTTGATCCGAGAGCGGGTTCCCAGTCAAGGTAGAAGACGAAGCCATGGCGGGCGACAACTTGTTGGCGAGTGTGATGAGGCCGATCCGGATCAGGTCGGTCAAGTCGGCCGTGATGAGACCGGCGACGAGAGACGACATGTTTAGGGACGGGTTGACGGGGGCAAGGGCGGGCCGCGTAGACTGGCAGCGTAAGAATGTTCGCTGGACGTGTGTTCTTCGTGAATGCGTCGGGAGGGGGAGTCAGTTCCGCAGTCGTTGAGACGCTCGCGGCTCTGGACGCTCACAGGACAAGCTCGTTAAGCTCCTCGATGAAACCGCGGATGCCTTCTCCGTTACTGTTAGGGGTCGGACAGGTGTCTGTTAGCCTTCGTTGCTGCCGTGTAAGAATGGAAGAACGGCCGGAATGCTCACAAGAGGGGGAGGACCCGGATGCAGACTTGCTGCCAGACGTCGTCCGTTTGCCTCGACTGCAGGTTCGGGTCGAGGGCTGCCGCGACATTTCTCGCGTTGTACGAGTCGAGTGCGCGTAGCTGCGGTGTCCCGGCGGCCGACGACGCGGCAGTCGACGAGCCCGCAGCGGACGAGACGTTTGATGGTCGGAGTCGGAATGTCGAAGTCCGACCGAGGACTGGACCTTTCGCCGCATATGGCCCGCCGCTGTTGCCGTAGCCCTCGGCTGTAGCATAAGGCGAGAGCCCCGTGCTCTTTCTGCGAGAGGGCGCGAGGATGGAAGCGGCGCGAGAGAGGGCGTCCGAGAACCCGCCGTGGCCGTTCCTGCTCGAGTGGGCGCGCCGGGGAGGTTCAGCTGCGCTCGCACTCCTCTGTCGCGTCTCGAGACCGAGCCCTCCCGCTGTCGTGGTCGTCTTTGCGCGGTCGATCTGGAACGAAGACCGCGACGGCTGTCCTGCCTCGGACGGCGCGTCCCCTGCGAGCTGCCCTTGCATCCCCACGAGGCGATTCCCGCTCTAGCCCGCGAGTCGACTAGGTCGAGCGACGTGCAAGGTGCGCCGTAGACCGGGTTTCAAGTTTTTTGTCACGTGACGATGACGCGCGACCAGTTTGCTCCGCTGTCTCTCTCTCTGTCTCTGAAGAGCTCTGCTGGCATCGTAACGCGCATCTGAGTATGCTCGGACTGGCTCCTATCGCCCGCCACGCGAGTCAGGCTGCTCGTCGTAATGCTGCGGCTCGACGCCTCGTCCATAGTCAGTTCCCGCTTCGAGTCTTTCCTCGCGAGCGCCCTCTGCAGCCCGCTCTAGCTCAAGCGCTTGGGAGGTCAATCCGAGCTCATCTTGACTACGCATTGCAGCTGCCATCGAAGGGCCAACGTTCTGCTTCGACATTGTACGTCCGTCGTTAACCTCGCTCGCCGACCCACTTGCTCGCCGCGGCACAGAATCAAAGACTGAATTATGGACTGCCGCGCTTCTGCAGGATGGCGTCCTGAAACAGGGACAGCACGTCTTGCCGCAAGCCAAGGCTGTCATGGAAATCCTGAGCGGCAACAACCCGCTCAACAAAAAGTACCCGTTCATCTGCGTCACCAACGGCGGTCAGTCCTCCGTCCCTGAGGACTCCGGCGGACACAAGTCTGTCGAGACTTTGAAGACCGCGGCGACTGACCGATGCCGGTTATTCTCAGGCGGATCTCTCGAGTCTGAGCGGTGTCAGCGGCTTTCGAAAGAGCTCGGAGTCGACGTGAGCATCCCGCTGCCGCCAACTGCCCATCGGGGATCTGCCGCGATGCGCGCACGGTTCCTGTCAGGTCTGCACTTGCCGATCAGGCAGCTGAGCTGACTCTGCCTCACTGGGCCAGATTGGCGAACACCAGATCGTCCAGTCGCACACCATCTTCCGCTCGTTGGTACCGAAATACGCCGACAAGCCGGTCTTCATCGTCGGTGGTAACTCGGACAAGTGTCGAAGAGTCGCAGAAGAGTGAGTGTGTAAGAACACGGTGTACGCAAGGCTTGGCCACTGACGCCGGTGGAGGGTACCGAACAGATACGGGTTCAAGCACGCCTATATCCCCGCCGACGTCCTCGCGTGGAAGCCTGCCATCTGGCCCTACCATAAGCTGACCGAGAAGGAGTGGTCGTATGCGAAGCAAGCCGATTTGTCGACCATCTCGTTCGCCGCCGTTCTCGTCTTTCACGACTCGCGGTACGTCTCTCGCTCTCGCCCTTCCCACGATCGCCCGATCGGACCAGATCTGACGCCCTGTGCTACGACAGCGATTGGGGCCGCGACCTCCAACTCGTCGTCGACCTCGTCCGGTCCGACTCGGGCGTGTTCGGCACCGTCAAAGACCCAAAAGACGCCTCCCAATGGACACCGGAGAAGCAGCTCCCGGTGCACTTTTCGAACCCCGACTTGCTGTGGGGTAACGAGTTCAACGTGTCGCGGTTCGGTCAGGGCGCGCTCCAGGAGAGCATGGCCGCCGTATACAAGTTGACGACTGGTTACGAGCTGCAGCGGTACGACGTTATCTTCTTCTGGCCGTCGGAATGACATGAGGCTAAATTTCGAGCCGCTCTATGCAGACACACCGGTGGCAAGCCGACCAAGGCGACGTACGACTACGCGTCGTCGCTCCTCGCGTCGCAGATCGACCACGCCAAGACGGGCGCTCCGATCACCTTGCATCCTTCGCCCGACAAGATCGGACGTGTCCCCGGCCGAGTCTATATGGTCGGTGACAACCCGGCGAGCGATATCGCCGGCGCCAACAACTATGGCTGGGAGTCGATCCTCGTCCAGACTGGAGTGTTTCGTGGATCGCGGCCCGAGGAAGCCGAACACAAGCCGACTGTCGTCGCGAGGGATGTTCTGGAGGGGATCAAGTGGGCGCTCAAGCGGGAAGGGGACGCCGAGGCCGTCTCGCGGATCCCGGACGAGGAGGGAACGATTTGCGAGCACGGCCCGCGGGGAGAGGAGGCATAGACGATATTAACACAGAGAGACTACTTTGCTCAGCAAAGTCGCAGACTACTAGAGGGATGATGCGATGGCATGATGGTGAAGGTACAGATTGACGTTGGATCGAGTGTCTGTTCTTGGCTTCGAGACCATATGGGCTTGCTACCGAGTCGGCAGGAAGCTTTTGCCTGAATCAGCTTGGACGGCAAAGTCCTCCGGGAAGAGGGCAAGCCCGGCGATGATGCCAGCGGCCATGAAGCCGAGGCTGATGAGCCCCCAAAGCACACCCCAGCCTGATTGAGAGCGTGCGGTGTCAGGGCGAGAGCATCGAGGAAGCGCGCCGAGCAACTCACACTGGGCGGACCCGCCGTAGCGCTTGGCAAAGACGGACGCGTCCGACTCGTTGACCTTGCGGAAGATGAGGTCGTCTGGCAGAGTCCTCAGTCAGCAACTCAGGTTGCTGCTACACAGCTGTAGGTGCTCACCGCATATGTCATAGACGCTGTACAGGCATGACATGACGCCAAGGAAGAGCATGTACCAGCGCAATGCCTGACCGTGCGCGATGAAGAAGAAAGCGACGATCAGGGCAGTGGCAAACAGGATCGTCAGAATGCTCAGCCAGTCGCGCCGACTCCACCACCTGTACGAAAAGCGTCAGACTCTGGTCTTCCCAATGTGGAGAACAGCTGTGACCCACAGTGTGACGAGGAAGCACACGCCGACGACGATCGCGATGATTTTCGAGGCAGTGATGTCGAAGCCGCACATGATGAGCACCGCGCCGATGAGCGACTGCGTGGCAGGAAGGGCGAGTCAGCAACATGACACAGCAAAGGGTAGTGGAGTTCGGCAGAGGCGGACTGACGCTGCCGAGGTAGCCCGCCGGCAAGGTGATGGCGCCAATTCCGCCCGTCATCATGGTCACTCCGCCCTCGCGCGGGTCCAACGAGATCGACTTGATCTTTGCGCCAGTGCAGCATCCCGTCGCCGCATGACTAAACTCGTGGAACGCGACCGTGAGCATCTGGCAGGAGCGAACGCGTCAGTTCGGGGCTGGTCGATTGTGGCTGACGGCTCGCACCTTGAACGGCCAAAGAACCCATTTCAACACCGGCGTGACCCAGAGGATCGAGATGACGACGGCGTACGCCGCGATGACGCCCAGTGTGACCTTTTGCGAGTCGGTCGAGACGGACAGGCCGCTCCGTTTGCCGAGCACGTGTGTCGCGGACCCTTGCACCGCCTCGGTGCGTCTCAGAACGTCGAAAGAACCCGTTCGGACGTCGTCTGGCCGGCCAATGTACCGGTTACGGCGCTCAAAAGACTCTGTAGTAGCATACCCAGCCGTCTTGGGCTCGGTCCAACGTTGTGACGGCGCAGAATCCGACTCGGCGAGCGCGTCGAGGGAAGGTTCAGGAGGAACGAGGTCGAGCATCGACTCGACAAGATAGAGGGGCGCTGGAGGCATGGCGACGTGTCTCTTTCAGTCTGAAGCGATCTTGTCGCCGCAGAGCGTGAAAGGAGGCGAGGAAACCTCTCGCGACTTGCGCCAAGAACGGATCGCGAGAAAGTTTGAACGGACGTCGCCGCAGGCGAGGCGGTGCACCACCTGCTGCCGGAATCTCCAGACGTCGAGCGCAAAATGATCTCGTACATACAACATGGGATGTCTCTCTACTTGTAAGGTTGTACGCAGTACCGTTCACAACGCGGAGTGGCCGTTCGGTCGATCGTCCTCCTCGGCCGCTCCTGTCCGACTTTGCTCGATCGCCTCGTAGAGTTGTGCGCACGTACGATTGACCATGTCGTCCATGCTCAGCTCGGGCGTTTGGAGGAGCTCGACCGGGCTGCCCGGCGTGAGGTCGCCCTGCTCGACGTTACCGTCCACGAAGAGCGGCGCATGCGCGGAAAGGTAGGCCGGCCATACGCATTTATCCTGCAGGTACACCGGCGTCAGTATAGCTGGCTCTCAGGTCCAACTTCCAGAAACCTACCCAATAGCCTTCCGGATCCTGGAGAGGGATGCCACATCAGCTTGATTTGCGCGCCACTTTATCCGTCGCGCCGTGGGCTCACCTTCCAAAATCCTCCTTCTGCTCCGAGCACGATCAGGCCAGACAGTCAGTAATGACTTCGGTTGCCTGAGGCGGAAGGAAATGGCGAGTCCCGAGATGCAGATCGCGAACGCTCACCTGCTGTGTGCTGCGAGCAGAGGCGGCGTGGCGGAAGTCAACATCGCAGCCCAGCTCGAAGAGCAGACAGACGCAGGCCGAAGCTCACGTAGCCCTGTCTCTTGATCCTCCGATCTTTCAAAGTGTCATAGTCGGCGCGAATGAAGAACTGCAAGTCGAAGTGCCGCGTCGTCGCCGGGTCGACGAGGATCAGGAAGCCTTCCGTCACGACAACCTTGCTACGAGGAGAAAGTGACTCGTAGCGTCAGTTGCGGTGCGGCCGGGACCAGTAGCGAGAGCGCTCGCGGGTCAGAACCCGCGGGAGCTTCCCCGACGAACGAGATCACCCACGGGTAAGCCTCGCCGCATCGCTCCGACAGGCGTGCAAACTTGTCTTTCCACCTCTGTTCCGTCTCGTCTTGAATCTCGACCGGAACTTGCTCATTGAGGTGATCGTGAGACGAGTGCTCCTCGGGGACGACGCCCGTTTCTCTGATCGTGTCAAAGACCCTCCGTTGCTTTGCCCAGTCGATGGCGCCGTCTTTGGCGTCCCAGTCTTGCCAGCCGTACCGCGGATCGATCGGGACCTGGTCTTCGGCGGGGGCAAAGTCGTCCTGAAAGACGAGGAGGGAAGGGATGATCCGGCCGAGGTGTTTCGCGAGGGTCGTCTTGCCCGAGCCAGTCGCGCCGCCGATGGCCAAGATGAAGGTCTGCCGCGAGTCCATACTGGCGATCCCTTGCAGCGCTCGGGGAGCGATGCTGCTTAGCGAGTTGTGGTGCTTCCCGGTTCCGAAGCCGAGTTGGGCGCGAGCGCAGGCGAGCACTGCCGGCGTAAAGCAGGACAGCTCAAGGCTCGAAGGAAGCGAGTGTACAGGGCCGAATCACGCGGGCGTATAGGATGCGGTCAAGTCAGGAGCAGCGACTCTGTTTCACACGCAGCCACGGTCTCGAGCGAAGTGACACGACATCTCTCGATTACTCCTCGCATTCTGCGCGCACAGGTCGGAGCGCTTTTGACTGTACCGCGTGGATGCTCAACTCTGGCCGAGGAACCAGAAGCCAAAGCTAGGTGGATTTTTTTACAAACTGGGAAACTTGCGAGAAGTCCGAAGAGATCGACTCTGAGGCGGATGTATGATGTAGAAGGGCTTGAGCTTTGTACAGATCGCAATGCGACGATGTATGATGATGAGGTGACAGGGAGAGACTGGGTAAAGAGGTGGGCGACCAGCTGCGGCCAGGCAGCTCGCCCTCCCCTTCCCCTCCCCTCCTCACGGCGGGCGCGGAAGAAGGAGGAAGCGGGCTTAGAGCGCCTCGAACAGCTCCTTCGGGTCCATCTCGCGCTTGCAGATGTGGTAGACCTTTTCGAAGAGAGGGTAACCCTCGAGGCGGTCGCGGCTGGCGAGGAAATCGTAGATCTCTTCCGAGGTAATCACCTTTACGAGGGGAAAGGTCAGTTGGTCCCCTTCCTTTCTCCTTCTTACTTCTTCACTTACACCTTGCAGGCGTTGTCCGTTCAGCAATTCTTCTTCGAGCTGTTCGAACGTCTTTTCGGGCGAACGAACGAACGCCTCCGCACACTTGCGGTTGCGGCCGCCGAAGGAAGTCTGGCCATGCGCAGTCATTATCAGCATCACACATTCTGCGCCTCTCCGTACAGGGCCACCGACTCGGCCTGCCCGCACGCCCGCCGACGAAGCCGGCCGTGGCCATCGCTCGAGGCAGAGGAAACATCGAGAGTGGTACTCACAGTAATCAGGTCGGCCACGCCGGCAGAGTGGTGCGAGAAGGTCTCGGGCGTCGCCGAGGGGAAGAACTCGAGAGTGAACGCCTGCATCTCGAGCAAACCGGCACGAATGACGGCCGACTTGGTGTTACCACCCATGTCAAGACCGTCGACGAAACCGGCCGCGAGAGCAACGACGTTCTTGAGAGCTCCCGAGAGCGAGACTCCGGCAACGTCCGTGACGGCGTGTACTCGGAACATCTTGGTCGAGAAGACCGCCTCCCAGAGGGCGCAGTCTTCCGGCGAGGGGCAACCGACAGTCGTCTCGCAGAACTCCTCCTTGGCGACTTCGAGCGCGATGTTTGCACCACCGAGGGCAGAGCACGGCAGGCCGAGCTTCTTCTCGAGGATCGACGGGTAGGTGTGAATCTCGTGGTTCTTCAGGTCGACCTCGATACCCTTGATCGCTGAGATGGCGCGCGCGCCCTTGGTGAGAACGCCCGGCTGTGAGAGTTCCTTGATGACCGGCGGGAGGAACTGGTGAGGCACGCAGAAGACAATGAGAGTAGCGCCCTGCAAAGAGGAGTTTGGTCAGGTCTCCGGGTTCCAGTCGTGGAGCCGCCCGATCCGATCCCTTCTTCCGGCACCCAAGGCTCATCCGAGCTCGTGGAGAGCAGCTCACCTTGACGACCTCGGTGAGAGACGGCACAGCGACGAGGTTGTCCGGGAGCTTCATCTCGGGAAGGTAACGAGCGTTCTCGTGCGTCTCGTTGATGATGTCGGTCAGGAGGCCCTTGCCCGGGATCTACAACATCTGAAAGTCAGCTCTTGTACCAGAGTGCAACGCAAGCGACGCAAAAAGCCGACGGCAAGCTCACCTCGCGCTGGCGAACCCAGAAGCGAACCTCCTCGTCAAAGCTGCGCCCGCGTCCAAGTCAGTCTCGCCTGTTCCTTTGCCGCAGCAAGCACATTAGACCCTGAGATCTCACCCTTCTTTCTCGGCGGCGTTCTGAGCAGCCAGACGAGCGAGCGCGGTGCCCCAGGAACCACTTCCGATGACGCAAATCTTTTCCTTCTTGTCGCCCTCGCCGGTGTACTCCTCGTACTTGGCGAGGAACGGCGCGAGAGCCGGGCTGGATCCACGACGGGGGATGGGCGCCTTGAGCGAGTTCTTGCGCGACAGCGACTCGCCGATCGAGGGACGGCGCTGCTTGCTGCCGCCCTCGCCGTCTTGCGATTCCTCGTCGTCTTCGTCGTCGCCCTTGCGGCTCATCGACATGTTGGCCATCGCTCGGAGGAGCGGCGACGGCGGGCGGGACGAACCGGGCGTCGCGATTCCGTCGAGAGTCGGCGACACCGGGCGGGAACCGGGCAACGACTTGATGTGGAACCCGAGCGGCGAGCCCGACCGCGACGGCGGCATCGAAGGCGGGTCGTCGTGCAACGACTGAGTCGACGCCGTGCTGACCATCTCGGGGCGAAGGCCGGACATTCTTTTTGGACTGATGAGGTCTGTGCGAAGAAAAGGACGAAAGAGATCCGAGAGATGTAGGTTGCTAGAGCTCGAGTGAGAGGTAGCGACGGATAAAATGAAGTTCGATGTGACAGATTCGAGTGTTCGCGAAGTCGATCAAGCGACTGTAGGAGCTGTACGAGGGCAGCAGGGGAAACTGTTCCGAGGGTCCGCGCGAACATCTCTCGTCGAGCGCGCGCGTGCGCCGCCAGCTGCGTCACCGGTTCCCCCGGATTCGCTCTCCGCCTTTTTCTCCAACGGGCGGCCGTCAAAGAAAATTCTGCCGGCCGCGGCCGGAAATGCTGCTTTTGTTACGAACTGTTCTTCCGTCCAGACATCTGGCTGCTAAGCTCGGACTACTCAATTCATACTCGGGTCCAGACAGCCGATCCTGACCCTCGGCTCTCCCTCGAGCCACTGGCGACAGACCCGTCCTTCTCGAGCTCTTTTGTAGGGGAAACAGGGGGCGAATTACGCAGATCGTCCTCACCCTGGAGCTCCAGCAACATCACTTGGCTCCGCGCGTGCCTGTATGCGCGGCGAGCTTCGGCCTCGGGGTGGCTCGATGCATGGGTATCTATATACTGCTGGTCTCATGACGGCGCCAGCCAGGAGCCTGCAAGATCAGCGGCAAGTGTCATAAGCGGATTAAAGCCTGCCGTCTAAACTGCGGGTTGCAATTGCAGGCGGAGATGGACGCACGGGGCATCACGCTCGAGTAAGGGCTGACACAGCGCTTGCGACCAGACTAAGGGAGACTAGCAAAGAGTGAGAGTCCAGAGGGAGCGTAAACCATAGCCAGAGCTGGAAAGCGAAGGGCGCACATTGGCCACTGATGGCATCGAGGCCGTACGTTGCGGGAGCCCTGCGACTCGTTCGGGCGCAGCGAACGTCTTTTGGGTCTACGTAGCGTGCTCAGAGCCGTGTTCCGTCTTGCCAGCATCACGCCTTCGTGCGGGCAGGGCGGAGGCGCAGTCAATGTAAAGGCGGATCGTATCAGCAGCGCGCGCCGGCCTCGCTTAGCTGCGCCTGCGTACAGGAATCGCGATCTAGTATCTTCGAGCTTGCGCGTCGCATACATCTCGACAGTGTGGCCAGGAAGTGCAGCGAGACCGCGGTGATGAGCCGAAAGGGCCCGAGTGAGGCAAGCGTATTCTAGCCGGTTGAAAGAGCAGGGAAGCCCGGCTGAT
Source organism: Rhodotorula taiwanensis (assembly GCA_002922495.1). Classification (NCBI taxonomy): domain Eukaryota; kingdom Fungi; phylum Basidiomycota; class Microbotryomycetes; order Sporidiobolales; family Sporidiobolaceae; genus Rhodotorula; species Rhodotorula taiwanensis. The sequence continues at coordinate 41,485 of PJQD01000050.1, read as the reverse complement.
TTCCACTTCAGGGCGTGCAGATAGCGTTTGTACGCAGGCGTTATGTGAAGCAGAGAGCGGAGGACTGAACGGTAGAAGGAGAGACCGCACCAAGGAAAGTCCCGCGACTTGAACCGAGCGAGCCCTGCTAGCCACCGCCATTCGCTTTGGCTTGGACTATGGTGAGGTCCTCGCTCTGAGGATCCATACGCTGCCAGCTGAATCCGACTGACGCTCTCGGCCTGTACAGTCGGGCGGTCAACAACACAAGTGGGGTCGCCCGAAACAGGCTACCGTCGGGCCGACTGCCACACTCTCGCTCGAGCAGCAACAAATCCTCGCGGCAGTCCCCGTGAGCTCACTCGCCTGAGCTGTGCCGGCGTGCTATCGAGCTGGAGGAGTCGCTGACACCGAGTCCGGCACCTTCGCCCTCCGATCCGTCTAACAGCGGTACAAGAAGGCATGGGTTCGGCCGGCTAGCTTGAAGCCAGGACAGAACCCCAACTTTAAGAGTGAGGCATGGCCGGTGGAGCGGGAAAGGCGGATCGAGACTGATTCGCGACCCGGCAGTCCTCAAATGGGTCATCGACACGGACCAGGACAAGTCTGCCGGCACCGAGGAAGAGATGCGCGAGGCTCTCGAGCAGGTCACAGCCGGGAACGTCCCCCTCCCATCCGAGCAAGATCAGGGGGTGGCGCAAGCGGACCCTTCAACAGCCGCCGATGCGTCTTCCGCACCTACAAGTGCAGTGCCGTCGGCAGCAGCGACCGGACCTGTGCCTACACCGTCAATAGGCACGCCCGCTACCGGGACCCCAGCGCCTGCAGATGCTACATCGGCACAGGCGGCGATTCCGTCCACAGAACTCGCACACGCCTCAAATCCGATCGCGCAGGCGCAAGGGAACGACCCGGCCAAACCGGCGGAAGGTCCCGCTCCGGGTGGTGAGGCTATCAGCGTACAGGAAGCTGTCAAAGGTCTCGGCGAAGTCGAAATGCACGCCGCCGTGGATGCAGGACCGTCGGTCCCGGATGAAGCCAAGAGTCTGGTGCAGGAGGATCAAGTCGCACCACAAGCCTAAAATATACCGAGCTTTCCTTCTCTCCGTACCGCACTGCCAAACTGTTGTAATAACGTGCCTTCTCGAGCGTGCAAGCCCCCGTTCGGTGCAATTGATGAACAAGCCGCCGGACCAGGTTCAGTACTCTCCGCCAGAATAGTACCCGTCCATCGCCTCTCCAGCGCCTTCCCAGCCGTCGACTTCCTCGTCCCAGTCGTCATCGCCCTCGGCATCATCTTCGGCACGGCCGACTCCGTCCTCGTCGTCGCTCGCAAAGTCGAGCAGCCCGCCGGGCTTTGTCCGTCCCGTCGCTCTTCGCCCGCTCGGCTCGCCAAGGATGCGCGCGACCTGGCGAGCTTTGGCACTCGAGACGTGAGCCTTGCTGGGGCTCATGCGGAGTGACAAAATCTCGGCCAGATCCGCCGGCAAAGAGGCGGCGAGGGCGGCTTGCTCGTCCGCTTCTCGTGTCGATGGCGAGCGTGAGCGGGACCGAGACCGCGGACGAGCACCCAGCTTGGCGAGTAGATCCACCTGGCGCGCGGGGCCGAACAGCGATGTATCTGGAAAGTCGTCCTCGAGCGCCTGTCGGTCCTCGTCGCGTGTTGTAGAGACATCGATCGCTTCGAGCTCTCCTTCTTCGTCCGCTGCGTCGCCATCGTCGTCGCCCCCGCCCTCGCGCTCCCGATAGCGTTCCTGCCGCTCGAGCGCCTTCTGTCGAGCCATCGCCGCCTTGTCGTGAATGACGATCCGCTCCGTCGGTTTCCGAACACGCTTCTTCTTGACTCGTTGCGCACCGCCCTCAGCTTCTGCGTCGGAGCCAGACGCGGCACTCGACTCAGACTCTTCATCCTCGCCCTCATCGGACCCTCCAACCTCGACGACGATCTCGCCGATCGGACCACGCTGAACAGCACCGACTGCGACGGCCTTCGCGGCGCGTTTCGCGGTTCCCTTGCCTTTACCGTTGGCCGTGCTCGTCGCCGACTCTGGCACTTTGGTACCGCCGGCGACCTTCTTGCGCTTCGCGTCGGGTTTCTCGGCCTGATCGGCATGGAACGCGTCGGCGCGGTCGCTCGGGTCGGCGCGCTTCTGCGGTACCGTCGACTCGCTTTTGAGGGCTACTGACGAAACGACGCCCGTCTGAGAGGTGGGTAGAGGTGCGAGGAACGGTCTTGGACGAGCGGAAGGAGGTTGAGAAGGTTGACGAGTCGAGGAGGATGTCGAAGAAGGGGGCGGACGATCCGGGATCAGGGGTTGAAACGGTCGGAAAGGTGGAGCGAGATCGCTGCCGAGTGAAGCTGAGCCGGTGGCGGGCTTGACAGGCGAAGGCCCGAGCGATTCGTCCTCCTCATACTGTTGCTCACCATCACCGAGCGCTCCACCTTGTCCTTCTTCTCGAGGTGAACGCTGCCGACTCGCGCCGCCACCACCAAAGAAGTCGTCGACTTCGTCCAAGTCCATCCCGCTCGCTGAAGAACGCGACGCCGATCGCGCAAACGGTGTCCGCTCGTCGGCTGGCACGACGGTCGCGGTACCCCAGCCCGCCCCGGCTGACGTCGCCCCTTTCCCCAGTACCGAAGACGACGACGAGACCCTCCGTTGCTTCTTGAGCTCGGCTCGTTTTGCGCGGAGCCTTTCGCGTTCTTCGCGCTCGAACGCGCCAAACGCGCCCTTTTGCGGGCTCGCAAACGGGTTGGCGGCCTTTTTCTGCGAGCTCGCTTGACCTGCGCTCTTGGCCTGGAGCGATTCGAAGAAGAGTGGAGGTGCCGCCGGGCGAGACGAGTCCGATGCGGTCGAGGCGAGACCTGTCGCCGACGAGCGTTTGTTTGGCGAACCGGACGTCGAATGCAGTGCCGCGAGGGCGCGCAGCTTTGAAGGCGAGTTGGCGACGACGTAGCGTTCCTGACTCGTTGGTGCTTTCGACTCTGTGCTCGCCGTCGTTTGCGAAGCCGGTCTTGACCTGGACGAGCCTGCCGACAGCCTCTGCGACGGCGACGCGGGACCCATCAAGACGTCACTCGACGGTCCTTCGGGACCCGCTTCGGCTGGGCGAGTTGCGCGTGACCTCGACTTGGGTTTCGTCGGAGTCTTAAACGGGTTGGCGGGCGCAGTCGAGGTGGACGCGACGGGGCGGTCGGACGTCGACTGCGACGAGGCGGACGACGGTGGTTTGCCTCCCTTTGCGGCGGATTTCTCTCGCTGATACTGTTTGTACTTTCTGGCTGCGCGTCATACGCGAGTCAGCAGAGCCGTTGCGTGTGTTTGACAAGGGTAGCAAGATAATGATACCAATGTCGGGTCTGGCGCGAATGTCTTGCGGTGACGGGTCCTTGCCGTGCTCTTTCCGGAACGCGGCTTCAAATTGTTTGAGTTCTTGCCTGAGTGAGCTCATCGTGTTTGAGCGTGTCACTCAGCCGAGCGAGCGAGTCGGGCGGTAACGAGGGAACTATGGAAGCGACGGCGACGACGCGGCGACAAGTGGTGGCCTCGCCGGTTTCCCCTTTGCCGCTGTCTACGGGGGGGGGCTGCGCTGCCCACCAGACACATATCACTCTCTCTTGCTCGCTCAAGCTAGTCTCCCGTGTCCTACGACCCCCGGCCAGACTTTGCCAAGTCAGCCGCCCGTCGCCCGCCGGTCCACCCACCCCGCCGTCAAACAGGACGCTACAGACCTCGCGCAGTCTCGTAAGCCGTCCAGTACGACTCGTGTGACCCTGCTGGATCCCACTGGGACTCATCGCAGGTAGCCTGCAGGCTCTGTGCAGTAGCTTCGCCCGCGTTTCCGATTGTTCCGACGCCGACAGCCGACCGGTCGACCTCGCTCGCCACCACCTCTGGACAACGACGAGGACGTCGGACAAGGACTTTGGAGGGTCGTGCGGTAGATAGAGACAGCCAGCATGTTGGGTCACGAGTTTGCGCATTCGACTCAGTGCGTAGTCATCTCCCTCGCTCGCTCGCTCAATGAACCTCGCTTTGGCCGCGGGCCGGCTGACCAGTCAACCTTTGCCCATACGCTCGCCTCCTCCTCGCATCGATCCGTCCCCGCCAACTCGTGCAGACCGATCAAACGGCCTCGGACGATCCAGTTCGGTATCCTCTCGCCCGAGGAGATCAAGGCCGTGTCGGTATGCAAGGTCGAGTACCCCGAAACGTTCGAGGAGGGGAATGCCCAGCCGGTGAGTTCCTCGGGGCCCTCCCAAGTGAACTTGGCTGCACGCGCGCGACCGCACAGAGAGCTGACTCGCAGGCCCTGGCGGTGCAGAAACCGGCCGGTCTGAGTGACCCTCGACTCGGCACGATCGATCGCAACTTCAAGTGCGCGACCTGCGGTGAAGGCATGGCAGAATGCCCCGGTCACTTTGGTCACATCGAACTGAGCCGGGCCGTCTACCACGTCGGTGCGTACTCTGGACCGTCAGGGCCACCTCGTCGCGACGCGCGCTGACAAACAGTCCGCTCGCTCGCAGGCTTCATCAACAAGGTCAAGAAGATCGCCGAGTGCATCTGTGTCCAGTGCGGCAAGCTCAAAATCTCGCCGCACGAAGACCCGCGGCTGCACGACGCCGTCCGATTCGTCCGCGACCCGAAAAAGCGCCTCGCGATCGTTCACGCGCTCGTCAAGGGCAAGATGACCTGCGACATGGACGTGATCGACGACGAGACGCAGGCCAAGATCAATGCCGGCGAGGAGGTGCCGAAGGGGCACGGCGGGTGTGGGCACGATCAGCCGGTCTTGCGGCGGGAAGGGCTCAAGCTGTTCTTGCAGTACGGCCGCGGCAAAGACGAGGTGAGGCTGCAGCGGCTCTAATGCGCGCGCTCAGACGTATCGCACAATTTGCTCACACTGGCTTGAGCGATTCTGTGCTCTTGTCCGAACCGAATCCAGGACGGCAACGCGCAGCAGCCGGACCGGAAACCGTGGACCGCGACGCAGGCGCACGCGCTCTTCCGCAAGATCTCAGACGAGGACCTCGTCATTATGGGACTGTCGGCGACCGAGGCGCACCCTTCATGGATGATCTTGACCGTCTTGCCCGTTCCGCCTCCGCCCGTCCGGCCTTCGATCTCCGTCGACGGCGGTGCGATGCGAGGAGAGGACGACTTGACATACAAGCTCGCCGAGATCATCCGCGCCAACTCGTCCCTGCGCAAGTTTGAGGAGGAGGGCGCGCCCGCGCACGTCATGAACGAGTTCGAGCAGCTCCTCCAGTGGCACATCGCGACGTACATGGACAACGACTTGCCCGGCCAGCCGCAGGCGCTGCAAAAGTCCGGTCGACCGGTCAAGTCGATCCGAGCGCGTCTCAAGGGCAAGGAGGGTCGCCTCCGAGGCAACCTGATGGGCAAGCGAGTCGACTTTTCCGCCCGAACCGTCATCACGGGTGACCCGAACTTGGCGCTCGACGAGGTCGGCGTCCCGTTCTCGATCGCGCGGACCTTGACGTACCCGGAGCGCGTCACGCCGTACAACATCCAGTACCTTCAAGAGCTCGTCCGGAACGGTCCGAACGAGTACCCCGGTGCTCGGTACGTCGTCCGCGACACGGGCGACCGGATCGACTTGCGGTACAACAAGCGCGCCGACACGTTCCTGCAGTACGGATGGATCGTCGAGCGGCATCTCAAGGACGGCGACATTGTCCTGTTCAACCGGCAGCCGTCGCTCCACAAGATGTCGATGATGGCGCACCGCGTCAAGCTCATGCCGTACTCGACGTTCCGACTCAACTTGTCCGTCACGTCGCCGTACAACGCCGACTTTGACGGTGACGAGATGAACTTGCACGTCCCGCAATCCGAGGAGACGCGGTCCGAGTTGATTAACATTTGCGCCGTCCCGCGCAACATCATCTCGCCGCAGGCCAACAAGCCCGTCATGGGTATCGTCCAGGACACGCTGTGCGGCGTCCGCAAGTTCACGCTGCGCGACTGCTTCATGGACCTCGACTTTGTCCAGAACATCCTCCTCTGGGTGCCCGAGTGGGACGGCGTCATCCCGCCGCCCGCGATCATGAAGCCGAAGCCGCTGTGGACGGGCAAGCAGATCCTGTCGATGTGCTTGCCCGCCGGCATCAACCTGTACCGAGGCTCGACGTCGAACACGGTCAACCCGGCCGAGGACGACGGCATGTACATCGAGGACGGCGAGATCATGTTCGGCACGGTCGACAAGAAGACGGTCGGCACGTCGCAGGGTGGTCTGATCCACGTCATCTACCGCGAGAAGGGCCACATCGTCTGCCGCGACTGGTTCTCGGGCGTCCAAAAGGTCGTCAACTTCTGGCTCCTTCACAACGGGTTCTCGATCGGTATCGGCGACACGGTTCCCGACAAGGGCACTATGGAGACGATCACCGGCTTCATCGACACGGCCAAGGCCGAAGTCGAGCGGATCATCACCCAGGCGCAGGACGACCTGCTCGAGCCCGAGCCGGGTATGACGGTCCGCGAGTCGTTCGAGTCCAAGGTGACGCGCGCGCTCAACCAAGCTCGTGACTCGTCCGGTCGAAGTGCCGAGCGGTCGCTCAAGGCCGACAACAACGTCAAGCAGATGGTCGTCGCCGGTTCCAAGGGTTCGTTCATCAATATCTCGCAGATGTCGGCCTGTGTCGGCCAGCAGATCGTCGAAGGAAAGCGGTGCCCGTTCGGCTTTAAGTACCGGACGCTGCCGCATTTCACCAAGGACGACTACTCGCCCGAAGCGCGTGGCTTTGTCGAGAACTCGTACTTGCGAGGTCAGTGTGCCTGTTCAGGCTCTTTTCTGACTATTTTGATTGTCGTGGCGCTGACCCGATCCGCCCCGTCCAGGTCTCACTCCGCAAGAGTTTTTCTTCCACGCCATGGCCGGACGAGAGGGTCTCATCGATACCGCTGTCAAGACGGCCGAGACTGGGTACATCCAGCGACGACTGGTCAAGGCGCTCGAGGACGTCATGGTCGCCTACGATGGCACCGTCCGGAACTCGCTCGGTGACGTTGTCCAGTTCGTGTACGGCGAAGACGGCATGGACGGAGCGTTCATCGAGGAGCAGGTCATCGAGCCGATTCGGCTGTCGGACGCCCGGTTCGAGAAGCGGTACCGAGTCGATGTCATGGACGACGCGTGGCGGTTCAAGCCGGGCATGCTGCATGTCAGCCTCTCGCAGCCGGACATCGACGTGCAGGGCGTGCTCGACGAAGAGTACAAGCAGCTGTGCGACGACCGGGCGCTCTTGCGAGGCGCGATCTTCCCGAAGGGCGACCCGACCGTCTCGCTGCCGGTCAACCTGCGGCGTATCATCCAGAACGCGCAGCAGATCTTCCGGATCGACTTCCGCAAGGCGAGCGACCTGCCGCCCGTCGAGATCATCCAGCGCGTCAACGAGCTCATCGACCGTCTCGTCATCATCCGAGGCCAGGACGACTTGTCGCACGAGGCGCAGTTCAACGCGACGCTCCTCTTCCGGATCTTCCTCCGCGCTGCTCTCGCTTCTCGACGAGTCATCGAGGAGTACCACCTGAACCGCGAGGCGTTCGAGTGGGTCATCGGCGAGATCGAGGCCAAGTTCAACGCGTCGACGGTCGCCCCCGGCGAGATGTGCGGTACCCTGGCGGCGCAGTCGATCGGTGAGCCGGCGACGCAGATGACGCTCAACACGTTCCACTACGCCGGTGTCTCGTCCAAAAACGTCACGCTCGGTGTGCCGCGTCTCAAGGAGATCATCAACGTCGCCGTCAACTTGAAGACGCCGTCGACGACCGTCTACCTCCAGCCCGAGTACGCCAAGGACATCCAGCTTGCGAAGGAGGTCCAGACCCGGCTCTCGTACACGACGCTGCAGACGGTGACGGCCTCGACCGAGATCTTCTACGATCCGGACCCTACCGCGACGGTCATCGAAGACGACCGCGAGTTCGTCGAGGCCTTCTTCGCAATCCCGGACGAGGACGTCGAGGCGAACTTGCACCGACAGTCGCCGTGGTTGCTCCGCTTCGAACTCGACCGTGCGAAGATGCTCGACAAGAAGCTCGAGATGCACTACGTGGCAGGCAAGATTGCCGAAACGTTCGACCAGGACCTCTTCGTCATCTGGTCCGAAGACAACGCCGAGAAGCTCGTCATCCGATGCCGTGCGCTCAAGGGCGCCGAGCAGGACAAGGAGGGCGCGGACGAGGAGGAAGACGACGAGGACGTCTTCTTGAAGCAGCTCGAATCGCAGATGCTCGGCTCGATCGCGCTCTCGGGCGTCGAGGGCATCGACCGAGTCTTCATGATGGAGCAGAAGCGGCCGCAGCTGAACGCCGCCGGCGAGTTCCACACTCCGAACGAGTGGGTTCTCGAAACGGACGGCATCAACCTGCGCAAGGTGCTCTGCATCGAGGGTGTCGACGCCCAGCGGACAATGTCGAACTCGTGCGTCGAGGTGCTCGAAGTGCTCGGCATCGAAGCCGCACGGGCTTCCGTCCTGCGCGAGCTGAGGAACGTTATCGAGTTCGACGGATCCAAGGTCAACTACCGACACTTGTCGATGTTGACGGACATTATGACGAACCGTGGCTCTCTAATGGCGATCACGCGGCACGGTATCAACCGATCCGATACGGGGGCTTTGATGCGTTGCTCGTTCGAAGAGACGGTTGAAATCTTGATGGAGGCGGCCGCGACGGGCGAGACGGATTACTGCACCGGTGTCGCCGAGGCGGTCCTCCTCGGACAGCAGCCGCCGATGGGTACCGGCGCCTTCGAGCTCGCGCTCGACTTGGAGAAGCTGCAGGAAGTCATCCCCGACCACCGGTTGCCGGTGCCCGCGGGTATGGCGCTCGATGCAGTCATGGACGGCGGTCGGACACCGGGAGGCGGCGCCACGCCCTATGCGGACATGAGCGACGGCAAGACACCGGCGTATTATGTGGACAACTTGGGCGCAGCGGCTTTCTCGCCCATCATCCAGCCCGGTCAGGATGCGTACGACCAAGGAGGGCTTGGCGGCCAGTCGCCCTTTGCCGGCGGTGCTTCGCCCTTTGGAGGCGCTTCGCCGTTCGCGGGCGGCCAATCGCCTTTCACGGGTGGCCAGTCTCCTTTCACAGGAGGCGCTTCGCCTTTCGGGGCCGGCGGTTACTCTCCGTGCGTTATCCTTCACGAGAGCATGCTTGTACCGACCATCAACTGACGCTCGGCTCGCTCGCGTACGCAGATCTTCGCCGTTCGGCGGTGCTTCGCCGTACCACCCCAAGTCGCCTGGCCCTATCGGAGGCGCCTCGCCGTGGGTCAACCGATCCGGCGGAAGCGGTTACTCGCCGAGCAGTCCTCTCATCGGTGTCTCGCCCGCTTCGCCCCGCTTCAGCCCGGCGAGCCCTGCGGGCTACTCGCCGACGAGCCCGAGCTTCTCGCCCGCAAGCCCCGCTGGTTACTCGTGCGTATTGCCGTTCATGCTCGATCTGGACTGCCCGAGCTGACGACCTGATACATCCCCAGGCCGGCATCTCCGCGGTTTTCGCCTGCCTCGCCCGCTTTCAGTCCGGCATCGCCTGCCTTCAGTCCGGCATCTCCGGCGTTCAGCCCAGCCTCGCCTGCGTTCTCGCCCGCGTCTCCGCGATACTCGCCGACCAGTCCAGCATACTCGTGAGCCTCTGTCGCCTGCAGTCCATGGTCTTAGTGATAGCCGCTAACGGTCTTCTTTTTCAAACAGTCCGACGTCGCCGAAGTACAGGTCCGACCCCCGGTCATCTCAGCATGCACTCAAATCGCATGCTGACTCTTTCTCCTTGCAGCCCGACTTCGCCGGCATACTCGCCGACGAGTCCGAAGTTCTCGTAAGTCGGTTCTGCGCGGATCGGAGGAGTTCTTGGCTAACCACTCTTGGCGTTCACTCTCTGCAGTCCGACGAGCCCTGCCTACTCGTGAGTTCTCGATCAGCTGCGCCGACTCGATCCGTTGTTGACCTTGTATGCTCCCGACTTTCGCAGGCCGACGTCTCCGCAATTCTCACCGACGAGTCCCGCATACTCGCCGACAAGTCCTCGAGCCGACGGCAACGGGACTTCTGGTACCAGCTCGACGGCGCCGACGAATGGACGTACGGCGCCGTACTCGTCGAACGCCTCCTGGAGTCGCTGAAAGCAACGGGACAGTCCTGGCTGAGATTCGGCGTAGCTTCCTTGTATGAACAGGATCGCACAAGAGTGGTGAACGCTGAGACTGTGTTCGAAAGAGTCGCGACTATCGAGCAGGCGGTCGAGTAGGGGTCAGAGTCGACTGTCGTGATTCGCTTCTTCGTCTGTCGGCGTCGCGATACACGACGCCGTCTCTCGAGCTTCAACGCACGTACGCAGAGCATCTGCTCTACTGAGAGCTTCTCGAGCGCTGTGCAAAGCCTTACACGATGCCCGCCTCGTTCGACTCGCTGCCTGACGAGCTCATCGACGTCGTCTTCGACCGCCTTGCCGCGCGCCTTGACGAGGAAGCACTCGACCGCCATAACGAGCTCATCCAGCTGGCGCGCGTCTGCAAGCGTTGGACGCCTCTCGTCCTGCCTCGCGCGTGGGAGATTGTCAAGATCGACTCGCTGTTGGCGCCCTCGGCACAGATCCGGCACCTTCTCGCGCGTCCACAGCTCCTTGCGTATGTTCGCAAGGTCTATCAAGACAAGGACTCGCGTTTGGAGTCGCTCGTGTCGCTCACATCCACCGAGCACTGCACTCACGCCCCCGAGATTGTCGAGCTCCTCCGCCTTTGCCCTAGCTTGTCGCGAATCGACATTTGCATCGTCGAACCCGAGCAAGACGTCTTATCCGCAATCGCTGAATCGCCGAGCGCGCGGCACATCAAACGGCTGACTCTGACGGCCGTCATGAAGACCGCGGGCAGCATCGCTCGCTTCCTGCACTGTTTGGCGAAGCTACACAGCCTGACGTCGCTCGATTTCACTTGGGCCTCGCCGCCGACCGCCTACCGTGCGCTCGAGGAAGCTTTCGCGGGCGAGAAACTCAAGGTAGAGTTTCTCCACCTACAGCCTCTGCTAGGCGAAGGCGAGGAGCCGGCAGTCATGCTCCGATTCCTGGACGCAGTCCTCGACTCGGCAGCCCTACACAGCATCAGCTTGAGCGGCTGGAAGGGGTGTTCCGACTTCTTCCACGCTGCGGCGACGCATCACAATCTCAAGGCCCTCGTTCTCGGCATCGATCAGCTCGATGCGGAGCCTGCACAGCTCGGAACCAGCCTGCTCGCCCTCGCAAAGCTGTCGTCAGTGACCGACTTGTTCCTGCACTTGTATGGAGGGACCGAGACCGGTCTCAAGTGTCCGATCCACCTCGGCGCATTGCTCGAGAGCATGCCAACGTCGTTGCAGGTGGCCTTTCTCAACTGCCTCGTTGTCAACCGCGAAGAAGCCAACGGCATTCCTGAGCTCGAGCTCGAGCTCGATAGTACTCGAGTCGTGCCGGTTCATGGCCTGGTGTTCCTGCAGGTTGCTCCGATCGCAGAGGAGGTACAGGAGCAGACGCAGTCGAAGGTCACTTTCGCGCGCGTCAAGGTCGAGGACGACTTTGCCTGGCGCCGCCTGCCTTCGGGACGACGCAACGCGCATCGTACCGTCGACGCTGCCGACCAGACTGCAGCGCCGAGCGAGTCGAAGGCTGGCACGGGCGAAACCGGCCAGCCGGGTGAGGCGACGGCTTCGCCGGCCTAGTCGCTTTGACCAGGTTCACGCAGGATCGCATGGCGGTCGCAGCACGCTTGACGTACGCTTGAAGATGCCATGCAATCGAGGCTTGATGTGCTTTCGTTACGCGCCGACCGCCCGCGTTAGCGGAGGTTAGAGCGAGCGGTACTCAGGGCTATGGAAGTTGTCGAGAGAGGCAAGGAACCCCAACACTCGGTCCGCTGAGCGAGACCCGAGCTCGCCTGCGTGAGACGGACAGCCCATACGATGGCGAGATCTCCCTCGCAAAGGCGGCCTCTCACTAGGAAGGCTCACTTCGCTGCAACTCGCCTTGCGCCTTCGTCAGCGTCTGACGATATCTCACCCGGGGATTTAGAAAGAGTCCCAGCAAAGTCAACGGTAGACACAGATGAACAGCGGAGGGCACTACCGGGTATGCGGATAATCGGGCAGGACGATTTTTTCGTCCTCCTGGCCTTCTCCGCCGAGGAGCGCCAGGAGTCGCTTGATGGGCGAGTTGACGACGGCGCTCACAGTTCCGAGAACGGCAAAGAGTCGTGTCAAGCCCCAGCTCGTCTCGGGCAAAAGGAAGTTTGCGAGGCTTGGACCGATCGCGTCGGCCTGGCATTTCTCGACGTGTGGCCGGACGAGGCGTTCGTACGCGGCAAATGCCTGCGAGACCGATTGGTCTCGCTTTGCGAGCTCGTTGCCGAGGATGAAGGCGCCGGTGATAGCGCAGGAAGTTCCCATCCCGGAAAAGGGAGAAGGCGAATACGCGGCATCGCCGACGAGGACGACGCGACCTTTCGACCACTGCGACGCCTTGATTTGCGCAATCTCCTGGATGTAGAAGTCGTCGGCTGCGTCGAGACCCGCGAGAATCCGTTCTGCCTTCCAACCCGAGTTGGCGAAGAAGTCTTCGAAGAGCGCCTTTTGCCCGACTTGCGAGAGGTGACGGTACCCTTTGAGGCGACGCTGAGACTCGGCGTCGCGAGTTAGGAGATTTGCGAGCATTGCGGGAGCTTCTGAGGAGGACCCGGTCGGGCGCAGCCAGATTGAGCGACGGCCTGGCAGGAAACACCACTTTGACCAGATTCCGTCCTCCTCCGGTCGCGACGGGACGGAAAAGTAGGCACTGTGAGTGCCCATCGGCACGTACGTGACCTCGCTGCTGTCTCGATCGAAGACAAGCGAGCGTGTCGACGAGTGTATGCCGTCGGCAGCAACGATGGCGTCAAACGCGCGATCCGGCGCGCCACTTGCAAAGCTGACGACGGCCTCGGAATCGGTCTCTACAATCGACGTGATAGAGTCGTTGAAGATATATTCGGTCGAGTCCTTCGAGGCGCCGTAGAAGACCTCGGAGAGGAGGTGCCGCACGATCTCGTACTCGTTGGTGGGACCGAAGCCGACCGGCAAGGTGGCACGCGTCCGGTCGTTCTCGTCGACGATAAGCGTCCCTTTCTCGCCAGTACAGGCTGCCTTGATCGCGGACGTCAATCCCATGCGCTCGACGACTTGGCGTGCGACGCCATTGATATCGAGCGTCTGGCCCGAAGTGCGCAGATCGGGAGCGCGCTCGATCAGAGTCGAACGGATCCCGGCTCGACCGAGCCAGTAAGCGACGACAGGTCCGGCGATGCCGGCACCTGCGATGAGGACTCGGCGGGGAGCAGCTGCGGCCGCCATCTCGGTCGACGAAACGGGTCGTCTGGCGCAGCGCGGTGAGCCCGGCAGCAGCTTGCCGCGGGACCGAGCTGTACCAATCGAGAGGTTCGCTAGCGGAACTTGTGCAGACGAGAACAGTGGAGAGGCGAGCCAGCCGTGCGGCCCTTCGAAGGGGTTCGCATTGACGGTCCGCGCGACAAACGAACGCTATCAGATCTCGATCATGGCAGCCTAAAGATAGCCAGAGAGTTTGCCGCGGTCGTGGCAGATGAGAATGAAAGGCCCGCGGGCGGCGCTTGCGGAATCAGTTGTTATCAAGATTACAATCGTGGTTGTATTCCTCGGCGTAATGTCTCGAGTCGGAGCCGCCCTCGTTGGCCAAGACTCGCCCGAGTTCCTCTCTCAGCCTTGACGCAGCCACATCGCATCGCTCTAGAGCTATCGGATCTGTAGCTGAGCAAGTCAACGGACCCTCGCAGGACGCACACGAGTTAAGCGCCTCAAACTTGCACGTCGTCGTTCCTTCGGGCGCCTCCCCCACTTGGCATGACGCCCGCCGAGACTCTGCCACGTCGATCCCTTGTACCGGGCTGACCATAGCACATTCCGCAGTCAAGCGACAGGGATGGGTGTACCGGAAGACAACCGACCTTTGCCAGACGGCTGGACCAAGCAGTGGGACGACAACGTCAGTTTCCCTCCTCCGAAGGCGGATCCTCCGAGCAAAGCAACTGAGCAGGCACGCCGCGCTGTCGCAGTACAAAGCCTACTTCTACGTCGACACACGGGCCAGCCCGCCCCGCTCCATCTGGACCCACCCGGCGGACGAGAAACCCGCCCAGTCTTACGCGCCCCCGCCCGGTCCTCCGCCTCCTCGCGGCGCGACTTCGCCTGCGTTCGGTGGCACTAGCTCGCAGCCGCCTCCCTACGGCGCGCAGGACTCGCGAGGCCCGCAAGGGTACGGGGCGGCGCCAGCAGCGCCAGCGGCGCAGCAATACTATCCGCAGCAGGGGTACGGCCAACCTCCGATGCAGGGCTACGGCCAGCCGCCCATGCAGGGCTACGGTCAGCCTCCTATGCAAGGCTATGGGCAGCCTCCTATGCAGGGCGGATACATGCCGCAGCAGCAGCCGATGTACGGGCAGCCGATGCAGCAGCAGTCCAGATTCGGCGGATTTGGAGGACGTCAAGGCGGCGGTGGAATGGGTGCAGGCGGAGCGGCCGCCCTTGGGTTGGGCGGTGGATTATTGGGGGGGATGCTCATCGGGGTGAGGCGCGGGTTGTTTCTCGTTGCGTTCCTCTACTTTTGCTGACGAGTCTTAATCGCATCGTGCAGGACATGATCAACTCGGGTCAGCAAGACGCCTACCAGGACGGATTCCAGGACGCGCAGCAGGACGACGGCGGTGGATTCGATGGTGGCGACGGCGGAGACTTCTAAGGCGCGTCGCGTTTGTCAACTTGCCCGACGACGACCGGGACCTCGCCTTTGACGCGTGGTTCAGCAAGGACGCGTACCTCGGGCCCGCACGTCTTGCTCCGGTTACGTACAGACTTAATCAGTGGAATGACCGTATGGACGAAGGGTCAGGGCGCGCGCAGAATGGATGAAAAAGCACCAAGCGGGTTCTGCGGGCTTAACCTGAGTCGGCTCCGATCGACGAGCTCCCGCCCATGCTAGCACTTGCACGTTCTCGCATGATGCTTCGTGCCCGGAACGGCATCAGCGCTGAGTATACGACGGCAGGCTGACTTCGTGCTCCAGACTGCGCAACCTCCGGAAGGCGCCACTCAGGGTCTTATCGACTTCTTTCGCTCTCGGGCATATTGCGCAGACCTGACTTGGGGGAAAACTCGCTCAGGAAAGGGACCGTCCAGACGCGAAAGCTACACCTTTGCACGCTTGCCCCGTCCGCCCGCGTCGCCAGCTTTCCGCTTGACCGACTCGACGAGCTTGTCGAGCGATTCGCTCGTCTCGCTAGGGTGCGACCGTTTCTTCGCCGGGCGGTCTTCGCTCGCGGTAACGGGCTCGCGGAGCTTGTTGTTCTTGGCCGCGCGGCGTTTCCGACCTTCGGCGAGGAGGACTTCCATGTTGCGCGATTTCTGGTAGCTGTGAAGAGCGACCGCCGAGTCAGTGCGAGCCCGCTTTCAAGCGAGTCAGGGACACGACGGAATGCTCACCGAGGGTTCGAAGGGTCGATCGCGTAGTCAAAGTCGTCGTGCAAGCTCTTGAACCGGTCGTCGGTCGTGTCGATCTTGAAATCGTCGTGGACGGCGGCTTCCTCGGCCGCCTTGGCTTTGGCCTTCTTGCCCTTGAGTTTGCGCTTCTTGCCCTGGTTCTTCTCGGCCTTGAGGAGCTGCCGCATGTCGAAGTGGCGACCGCCTTCTCCGGCGCCATCCGCGCCAAAGATGTCGTCCTCGTCGTCCGAACCGATCAAGAGGCCGAGCTTGGCCTGCTCGGCAGCGGTAGCCTTCTCCTCGGCTTCGCGCTGAGCGCGACGCTCCTGCTTCGACAGCTTGTTCGCGTCCTTCTTGCCCTTCTTCGTCAGGCCAATCTCGTCGCCACTGTCGACGCCATTGTCGTACGAAGCGAAAGGATCGGCGCCTTCGTCGGCGAAAAAGTCGTCGTCAAAGCCGGCATCGGCGCCTTGCATGTCTGCAGGCGGGAGCGTCGGCTCGCCGTTCTCGTCGAGGCGGCCCTCGAGTCGCGCCTTGCGCTCGGCCTTCTTGCGCTCCTTGCGCTCCTTCTCCTTGCGCTTGTACCGCTCGATCGAGGTCTCGACGCGCTCATCGTCCGCAAAGTCGAGCTGCTTGGCGCTGCGCTCCGTCAAGGCCGGCGCGAACGTGATCTGCATGTCGCCCTCGGCGGTCTTCCTGGCCTTCTTGCCGCCAGCGGCTTCGCCATCCCAGCTCATCTCCAACTCACCATCGGCGTCGTTCGTTCCGGACCCAGAAGCGAGGCCGAGCAGGCCGCGCAAACGATCCCGCTTCGAGACATTCTTGCCCTTCTTGCCACGTGCAGCCTCATCCTGCTCCTCGGCCGCCTCGAAGAAGTCGTCTTCCTCCTCGCCTTGAGCCTCTTCATCGTCCTCGTCCGAGGAGGAAGCGAGGTACTGCGCGACGTCATCCTCCGTGACCTTGGGTCGCCCCTTTGTCGCGCCCTTCTGCTTGCTCTTGTCGAGGACCCCGGCGAGGTACGTCTGAATCTTGGTCTTCCGGTGAGGGTCGTCGGCGTCCCAAGTCAGCTTGACCTTGGAATGCCGCAAGGCGTCGGTCTGGAAGTCGAGTCCTTGGTATGAGTTGCCTTCGGCGGCGATCGACGCTTCCGTGGCTTCGTCGTGCACGGGGTCGTCGTCGAAGGACGTGTCGTCGGGGACGTATCTGCCAGTCCACGTCCGTCAGTGAGCCGGCACAGATACGATTCATTTACGGTATGTGCGCACTGAAGGTCAAACACGTTCGCCGTCCGCTCAAACTCGGTGCCGTTGATTTGCTCAACGACGTGAGCAGCGGTCGCCGCCGAGTCGAAGGTCGCGATGGCGAAGTAATAACTAGTCGTCCATGCGAAAGTCAGCTTCGAGGGTAGGCGTTTTCACGAGTTGCAACCGGACTCACCGCAGCCGTTCGAGCTGGTATTTCCGGAGCGCCTCGGTGTCGTAGTCTTCCTCGCCCTCTCGGACCTGCTCGTCGACGAGGTCCTGCGCTGTAAAGTCTTCGTCGTCGCTCAAGCCGCCAATCTTGCGCCGCCTCGACTTCTCCCTCGACTTGGACTTGCGCCCCAGCTTGAGCGTCTTGTCGTCCTCATCTTCATCGCCGCTCGAATCGGCACCCTTGGCGCGCAGCACCTCCGCGGGCGGTCCCTCGATCGCTTCCCGCTCCATACGATCGCGTCCGAATTGAGACGGGTAGATCCGGAGGCTGAGGAGGCGACCAGGCGCGATCGCCAACTTGGCCGATAGCTTGATGTCGTCGACGTCGCCGTCCGCATTCTTCTTGCCCTTGTTCGGCTTCACCTGGGCAGCCGCATTCGATGTGCCGGAAAGGGAGGACGCGAGGACGCGATACAGGTCGGAAGCGCGGAGATGATCCCAGTCGAGGTTGACGAGAGCGACGCGCTTGGTCGGGTCGACGCCGGGCTCGTCATCGGACTGCAAGTCGTCCTCATCTTCCTCGTCGGGGAACGCAGTCGGTTCCGTCTCGCTCAGGTCGATTGACGGACTCCGGGACAGTCGCCGCCGCGCTGCCCGACCGCCGAGAGTAACGGAACCCTCTGCCGAAGACGAGGTCGACTCGGCGTCCGAGTCATCGGCTGCGAGCTCCTCCTCGTCCGAAGACTCGAGCAACACTGCACCACGCGCATAATCGACGATGCCCTGACCTCCTTCAGAAGGTCCAGCGACGGGCTCATCCTCTTCCTCGGACCCGCTCCCGCTCTCGTCCTCGCCTCCCTCCTCCTCATCGCCGTTGCCCTGCTCGGAGCCCTCGTCCAGGACTTCCTCCTCGTCGTCATCAGCGGACGGGGACGCCAAGCGGTAGTAGCGCTTCAGGTCGTTGACGCCTGAATCCTTCTCGAGCGGGCGGCCATACTTGTCCACCTTGCGGTCGAGCTTGCTCTTCTTGCCCTTGGCTGCGTGCGATCGAGAGCGTCAGCATGGACGATCCGGCATCCCTGTACGCTGCAGAATGCGCACTCTGTCCTTCTTCGAAAAGTTGCTTGAACCGGTCGTCGACGGTAAACTTTGTCCGATTCGCCTTTGGGCGGACGAAGCGCGGGTCCGTGTGTAGCCGAGCGAACCGTGGATCGCTCATGGTCACGATAGCTGGTACTGCCTAAGAGCGAAGGCAGGAGTGGCGAAACAAGCGTCACGCTCGCGGAACGAGGCGGTGCAAAGTCCGTGCTGGCCTGCGCTTCTGCACACTAGGGAGCTTCTCGTAATCTCGTTCCGATCGAGAATGGGTTAATGCGAGAAAAGTGAAGATGCATTGCTAGGTTTGTTAAGGGGGGGGAACTTCAAAGATTTGGCAGATCGAGGTGGAGTTGATCACAACAGGCACGGCAGGACATAGACGTCGAGAGAGAGAGACACGCGAAGCAACACACGGAGAGAGGCGTTGGGATAGATGGGTGGAAGGAAGAGAGCAGGTAGCATGTACGGCGAGGAAAGAAAGCGAGGGAGGAAGCAGGGCGAGGCAAAGTCGGGACGAACGGCGCCGAACGCGCGCGGGCGCCAAAGCGTTGCGCCAAGGGCGGATCGAGCGCAGAAAGGCAGATGGAAGCGAAGAGAGGGGTGTCCGAAGCGCAGAATGGGATTTACATCCCATCTGATTCGGACCCGCTGCTCTCGTCCTCCGAGCTGTCGCTGCTGGCCTGGTCTCCGCCTCCAGCGCCGCCACCGTCATGCTCGCCAGCGCCGCCGAGGTCGACACCGCCGGACCCGTCGCCCGGCTGCTGCTGCTGTTGCTGGTCAAACGCGCGCAGCTGCGCCTCGAGCGCTTCGATCCGCTCCGACTCCTTGTCCTCATCGAGGTTCTTGCGCTGGTTCCGCGGGCCGCCCTTGTTCTGCTTGCTCTGTTTCGGAGCGGCCACGGCGCCACCGGCACCGGCTGGCGCAGGCCGAACGGGGATCTGCGAGCCCGGCACCACGTAGCGGTAGAGCGCGACGAGCGTTCGCTGGTCGAGCATGTCGATGTCGAGCTCGATCTCTTGGTTCGCCCCTCCGAGCAGGTCAGGCCGACTCCGACGGATGATGTTGATCGCCTCTTCGAGCTGGTCGCCTTCGAACGCGACGATCTTGACCGCCAGCTCGCGCTTCATGTCAAAGTCGACGTATTCCTCCATCGCCGGTGCGGCGGGCCGGCTCTGGTGACTCGACTGGCGCCGCGACGAGGACGCCGAGCCGCCGCCATAGTACGCGCCACCGTCGTCCTCGTAGTAGTCGTCCGAGTCCTCGTCGTGACGACGCTTCGGTTTCCGGTTCGAACTGCCCCCGGACGGCCTCGCACTCGGCTGCTTCTTCCGTGGAGGCGCCGTTGCAGCCGCCATCGCGTACGGGTTCATCGAGTACGACGAGACGTGCGTTTGCGACGGCTTCTTGGCCGGCTTCGGCGGGGGCATCGGCATGTGCATAGGCATCTGTTGCGGCATGCGGGCCTGCATCTGCTGGAATCGCTTCGCCTCCTTCTGCGCCTTCTTGTTCGCCTTCATGAGCTCGATGTTCTGCTGGAGGAGCTGGAGCTGCTGCTCCATCGCCGACAGACCGACGTCATCCTCGTCGTCCGACTCTTCGATGCTCATGGGCCGCTCCGACCACTTGGCGTTGAAGACGGCCTCGAGGCGGTGACCCCACTCGTTGACAGGCGTACCGGGCGGGTTGAAGGCGAAACAGTTGTGGAAGATCAGGCGGACGTCGTTCTCGAACGCTTGGTACGGCGGCATCGGGTACTGGTTGTGCTCGAGCTTGTACCGAACCGTCGTCAGGTCCATCGGCTTCTGGACGAACTGCAGGTACGTCGGGTAGGCGGCGAGGTCTGATGGATCCCAGCAGCGCAGAGTCAGCGCCGACGTCCCGCGCAGCCCGATAGGAGGGAAAGCCGAGACGTACCGACAGGCTGGTAGAACGGGTACGCATACGACTCGTGCACCTTCTTGAAGAGCTCCTTGATCACCTCCTTGCAGAACCGCAGTTGCTCCTGTGCGATCTTGTGAGCGCTCTTGGCCTTCTTTGCGCCGCCGCCGCCACCGCCGCCGCTCCCATTCGGGCCACCGTAACCTGGCACGCCCGCCAGATTGTAGATCCCGCCAGCCGTCACGTCGTGGCCGGCTGACTCGAGGTACGGGAGGTCCTTGGCCGGTGCGTGGATCTCGCGCTTCGGACGGGCCTCGGGAGGCTGCGCCGGATAGTTGACGGCAGGCTTGGGCGGAGGAATGAATTTGGGCGGATACGGCTGCGTTACGCTTTTGGGTGAGTACTCGGGCCTGCCAGGCAAGCATGCGCAGGATGGGCTCACGCTGATCGTCGGCGCGATAGGCATCGACCTCCAGGCCTTCTCTGCCGCGTCCGCCATGATGCCGGCCATTCCCGAGACCGGGTTCTTCTCCCTCGGTCCGTTGTAGCGGAAGCAGTTGTTCCAGATGAGGTCGAGATCGTGTTTGAACTCGTGAATCGTCCGGTATGACTTGGCCTCGTCCGCCGGCGCGTCTGCCGGGACCTGACCCTCCCAAAGCGCATTCGGGTCCTTCCCCTCCGAATAATCGAGGCCATAGATCTTGTTCGCCTTCGCGGCCGCCGCCATGCCACGACCCGTCGACTGCAACCGCGCTTCGACCGTGCCGAGGTCCATCGGCTCGGTGATGATGCGGTAGTAGTCGGGCACGCCGAGGGCAACGGCGTCGACCGGCTTCAGGAACGGGAAAGCGTTCTTGTTCCGCTTCAAGTTGCGCGTCGCGTTGATCGCGAATTTCTGCTGCTCCTTCGTGATGATCGGCATCGGCATGGGCTCATTGCTCGCGGGTTCCCCTTCTGCCTTGACTGCGGTCGCGGCGCCGTTGGTCGCTACCGGCGGCGCAGCCGTAGATGTCGAGGCGACCGCCTGGGCATCGACGTTTGGAGGAGGAGGGGGAGCGGAAGTGGACGAAGCTTGTTGAGGCATCGGCGAGGCAGACGGCGCGCCGTTCGACCCGGGGGCAGGTGAACCGCCGAAATGGTGCAGATCGGACGGGGACATGGTCGGTGCAGAGGGCGCCGCTACCGATTGTGGAGGAGGCGGAGGCGGGTAAGAGGAAGGGGCAGACGAGGCGAGAGTCGGAGCAGTCGTAAATGCGGAAGGGTCGTACCCTTGCACGGGCGGCGCAGGGCTAGCGGACGGCCGCGCTGGAGCTGATGGCGCCACAAGTGAGGGCGCCGGGACCGCCGGGGCATCGAGCGAAGCAGAAGAAGCCGGAGCAGCAGCAGCGGAAGGCGTGACATCCGCGGAGACCGCGTTGGAAACGGGAGTCGGCAAGGCCGAAGCGGGCGACGGGATGGCAGCAGGCGTCTGAGCAGAGGCGTCCGCAAAGCAAGCACGACGCAGTGAGCAAGCGTGAACGGTAGCAGACTGTGTGAGAGCGGAGGGAGGGAACGTACATCAGGCTCCACCTTTAACCGCTTAGCCTCGCGGTCTTCGCTGCTCTCGCCCGGTCCCGCATTCCCAGTCCCCGCCGACATGTAGTCGCCCGACTCGTCCGGCGCGGAGCGCTTCAACGACGGCGACTCTCCTGCCGCGGAAGCCTCGAGCGGCACCGCGGGCGACCCCTCCTTGACGTCGCCCGACCCGGCGCCGAACGCGAAATCGGCCAGCCCGAGGGCTGCCTCTCCCATGGCGACGTCTGCGAGCACGTCAACCGCTCCAGAGTGCTCGCCCGGCTTGACCGCCTCGCCCCCAGCCGGGTACATCCCGAGGCCCGGGTGGGCGTGGTTGTGCTCGACTGCGCGCTCCGCCTCGGTGTTGTACACCTCGGTCGACGCGTTCTCTTCCGTCTCTGCTGCCACGGGCGCAGATCCGTTCGAGTTCGCTGCACCGTTGACGACGGGCGCACTCGAGCCGTTCGGCGCGGGAGTGGCCGCCGCGCTCACCGGGAGCGGCGTCGGCGGTTCCGCGACAACGCTGCTCGCGCTATCTGCGTGGTTGAGTTTGGCCGGGAGCGCGATCTGTTGCGGCAAAGGGACTGCAGGCGGCGGCGGCAGGGCGGTCGAAGCAGGGTCGGGAAGGGCGGCCGCGGCCTTCGCTGCCGGACTCGGCTCTGCGACGGTCGGCTGAGGCTGCTGGTGGTCCGGTTGCGGGACGGGAGGTGCTGCGGGAGTCTCCGGTGCGGTAGAGTCGATCGGCTGTGACATGGCGAGGGAAGCGGGCGGCGGGTTGTTGTTGTTGATCGATGACATATCTCAGTGAAGAGGTGCCGACGAAAGTGTTTGTCCCGAGTCGTGTTAGGCCTAACTCGTCGACGAGAGCGACTCGAAAGGGGGCGAACGCGGAGCGCAGGCTGAGGTCAAGCCAAACAAACCCGCAAAAGACGGGGTTGGAAAAGGGGGAGAGAGCAGCGGCCGTTGCCGGGGAATTTTCTCTCCAAAGTGGTCCAAAAGAGGGAAAGAGGCAACGCGGAAGGACCGCGTCGTGCGTGGCCTCTTTTCACGCGGCGCGCGCCATCTCGAGGAAATCTCGAGTTGCCCGATTTCAGCCAAAAAAGACAGGGGGCGACACGTCAATCTCTCTCCCGAGTCGATCGAGCTGAGGCCTTTGCCGGTCGTTTCGCACAGCCCCTCTCGCTCGCTACAGCGCCAGGCTCGGCTGCCAAACAGCGCTTTCACACTGTGCAGACTAGTCGGCTCGCACTCCACTGATCGCCTTCCGCTCGGGAGCGCGGCAGGGACCTCCACGAGTCGACTCCGAATACCGATCCCGCCATCCTGCCGTTTCTAGTCACGGCGCTCGCTCGCCACCTGTACCGCTCCAGACAGCCCGACGCTCAGCAAGGGGAGTGCAGATGAGTCTCTGCAGCGCGTCGAGGCGAATCTGAGCGACTCGCGAAGGTGGAGGGAGTGAGAAAGACCAGGTCGACGGGAATCCGTTTCCGACGCTCGAGCGGGATCGGCAGGCTCGTGCGACGCGTTTCCACCTCCGGCCATGCTCAGACGTACTACTCGAGGCTGCTTCAGTACCTTCTTTCGCTTATTTGCTCGCTAATTCGTCGTCCAAGACTTGCATTCGAATGACTGCCCCGCCAGATCTTGCATCCCCAGACGCCGCGTTCCCAGCTCCCGCGCTGCTCGCTTGCCAGCTCTCAGGGGGTCCGTGGAGGCTATCAGAGAGGAAGATGATGCGCGGACGGGCTCGAGCTAGCCTCGCATCCGGCCTAGGACGCTCCTTCAAAAGCTCGCATCGCTCACGCGCAGCTCCGTGCGCGAACAACATCGTGCTCGGACGCAAGTCATGCTTCAGTACCGCACGCGCTTGACAATGCTACTTCTCCTCGTCCGACTCTGGCCGGGTGTCAAAGACGGGTTTGGGTTGAGACGCCGCCCAGGCTTTCGTCCACGTGTTGTCGTTCGGATCTGACGTCGCGTACTTGAGCAGCGCTTCTCGCGGCTGCAAGACGGAAGTCAGTGAGTTCTTTTTTATTCCCCAGTGAGTGTCGGCGGGAGCAGGCAACGCACATCTTGGTCGCGCATCTCGTTCCGCAGCAATCCTTGCACGACGTGCTGCGTTGCTGCAGCACCGATCCGACCTCCTCGTCCAGGGCCCACGACAGGAGGCACTGCACAGAGAAGTTTGAGTGTTAGCCTCTAGGTGCGAACGACAGCAGCGCTCGAGGACCGAGACTCACTCGGCTTGAGCGTCTTTTGCGGATCGTGGCGCTCCTTCTCGCGTCTCCGCTTCGTCCCACGGCCGCCCGCACTCGTGCCGATTCCCGTATCGTCTTTGAACATCGGCAAAGAATGCGGCGCAATGATGGTCGAATGCATGTTGGCGTCGGCGGCCGTGCCGAAATCGTCGATCGAGCGGGCTTTCGGCGTCTTGGTGATCGCCATCGTGATGCCTCGCACAGACGTTTCGGGCGAATAGAGGACGTGCACCGAGCCGTCTGCAGAACCGGTCAGGATCTGCGGCGACGGGCGGTATCAGCAGGGAGCCTCTCGGATCCCGCGACTCGGGCAGCGCACCTGATTGATCTTGGCGTGCCACAGGACACGAACGACCGAGAAGGGAGAGATAGCTGTACACAAGCGAAAAACGTAGCATCAGTCTCCGGACTCTGTGTGAGAACGGTCGGACGCGAACGCACAGATGTTTCGGACGACCTGCAGGTCCCGACTTGACATGATGACGAGCTTTCCCGCTCCGAGACCGCCTGCCTTGGCGAGCTCGCCCGCCCGTTCCTCCTCCGAGCCCCCGGAGAGCACTCCCGCCTTCATACCAGCCGTACCGGTCAGGACGTATTGGCCGTCCGGCGAGAACACAATGTTTGACTCAAAGTTGAGCGAAGGGAGGTCCGTCGCGGTCGCGATCGGCTTTTTGAGACTCTTTGAGCTCCAGACTGTTTCGAACGAGCGCGTTAGCTTGAGTTTAGGACTGCGAAGGGCCGGATGGATGCTCACGCTTGACGGTCCCGTCCCCTCCGCGCGTTGCGAGCTGCGTTCCGTCCGGCGAGAAGACGATCGAACTCGTATATGTGCCCTTCTCGTGCGCGCCTTCGCATGACTGGGCAAGAAAGTAATCATAAGTGATCGTTTCAGCTGATCCCGAGGTGCAGGATCTCACCAGGGAGGGCCGCGTAAAGTTGCCGGTCGAGGCCCAAACGTGGATCGCGCCGTCTTCGCATGCTGTCGGGGTGAATGCAAAAGAGTCAGTCGAGTGCTTGCCATTGAGTCCAGGCCATGTCGCGCACCTGCAGCGATCTGCTTCCCGTCCGGACTCCATGCGCACGCCGTCACCTTGGTCTTGCCGCCGCGCTCCTTGCTCCGGACGACAATCACCGACTTTGACTTGCGCCTGCCATCGACCTCCCAGATCCGAAGCGTGCTGTCTGCCGACGCCGTCAAGAACAGCGAGTGGTTCTTCGGGTGCCAGGCGACGGCCGTCACCGCCGCAACGTGCCCGCTGTCAGGGAGCCAAGGTTGGTGAGCGCTCGTTCGCACTTCGCCAGCCGTGTCCCGACGCACTCGGTGTTCCGCAAGTCTCGGATATACATGTCGCCCTTGTTGTATTCCCACCTGATTGTCCGCGAAGTAAGCATCCATTGACCGAGAGAGGGAAGGGGGAGGCATCCAGTCTCACTTTTCTGCGCCGTCGCGGTCGTACAGCTTGACCTGCGTCGAGCCTGTCGCTGCGAGAAACGTGTCGCCCGTGATAGAGAACTGAACATCCAGCACCTGCGCCGCGGGGGCACCGTCTCTCGGTCAGCCTGAGGGACGAGCGACGCCGCCGGCAGAGGAGGACCGACCTGATGACCGGGCTTGCATTCGAACGAGCGGAACGGCTTGAACGCGGCCGTCATTCCTCCGAAGTCCCAGAGCTTGCAGTCATAGTCGTACGAGCCCGAGACGACTCGCGCGCCGGCAGGGTCGATCGACAGGGCCGACACAGTCTGGAAAGGGGCGGGGTGTCTCTGCAAGTCAGTGTATGCTCAAGTCGGCTCCCCTGGGTCCCTTATCGACTGACCTTGGCGTGATCCTTGAGGACGACTTCGTGCGTGACTGGGAGCTCGTCCCTGTCCCCCGCTTCATCGTCTGAACCGCTGGGTTCCGCTCCAGTTGAGGGTCCGACTGGTGCCTCCTCCGTATTTGACGGTCCCGAATTAATTACAGCCGTAGACTGTATCATACGAGCGTTAGCAAGCCCCTTGTGCGCGCATGACTGCTGCGATCTGGACCGTACAGGAGATGGTTGGATTCCGGCGTCGTTCCCCCGCTTTGTCTTTTCGAACCGTTCCTGCGTGACCTGCTTCTTCGGTGCGACCTTCTTGCCGAACGCGAGAGGCAAGCCGGTGAGCTCGTCCATGCTGTCCGGGGCTGAGTAGTCGAAGCAGAGTGTGCGCCGAGTTCAAGAGCCGACGAGTGGTCGCGGATGATCTTGGCTCGTCCCCTTTGACAAGCCTCGACCCTTTTTGCCATACCGCGATCACAGCGTGTCCCGACCTCTAATTGCCACAAGAACCGTGAGCTACTGCTTCAGCCGATTGCGCTCATCGCCCCCTAGTTCGCCTCGCCGAGGAAATCTCCCGCCGTTCGACGACTCGTCCCAGCCATGGCCGACACTCCCCAGTTGCGCTTGACGATCGAAGAAGTAGGAGCTGCTAACCGAAGGGCACAAATCGACGGTACGTGCGCTCTCATCCGGTCTATAGCCGGAAAACCCTGCGTCATCATCTCTCGCCCCCACTTGGAGCGCTTCGACATCGGGATCGTCTGTCAGCGCTTCGTAGAGCTCGCAGGCAACCGCATTGATCATGAGCTTCTATAGGTGTCGCGGCCGGGACCTGCGCCGGTTTCCTCGGCGGGTTCATCTCGTCCCGACTCTTGCGCCAGTCTCGCAACGTCGGGTGAGGCTCTCTGCAGAGATCCCTTGAAGCCAGCTGCTCGCGCCTTGGTCGTTCACTAATCTCTTTCGCTCGAATAGACTGTTGTCCGGAATCCTGACAGGCTCGATCGTCGGGTAAACTGGATATGCCTGCCCGCCATCTTGCTTCGCCACTCCCAAGCTGACCAGACAACGACACGCACAGCTACCTCTTCACCCAAGAGTCCCTCAAGATCCAACTCGCAAAGGCCCGCGCGACCCAGACCGCGCTCAAGCAACACCTCGGCGGCGCCGAACCGGGGACCATCCCTCTCGCCACCGACGACGCGGAACTGTGGGACCTCTCCAAGGGCGAACGGGGCAGTAACGGACAAGAGTCATTGCAGGACAAGTACGCGACAACAAGAGGGGATCACTGAGGAGTATGGACGAGGGAGTAGGTGAAGGCGCGCGAGAGAACTGTACATTAAGCGGTCGAATCGGAGTACGGAGGGACGCTTCGCGGGAAGAGACTAAAGACGCTGCCAAATGTCGTCAGGCGAGGCAAGATGTACTTGCCACCGTATTTCGCGTTCTCGTCGGCTTGCATCTTGCGGACCTCTTCGCGGTAATTGTCCTGCACGGGAGTTTTTGCGCAAAGAGATCAGCAAGGCGGCGCCTCTCGCGGTCCGGAGCGGGAACGCACCTCAAAGTGCTTGATGCCGTGGTTCTGAGCGAGCAGGTCAAATGCTTCGGACTGCGCGTTGATCGAGAAGAGTCGGTCCACGCCTCTCTTCTGTGCGCGCGCGCGCGCGCGAGTTGCCCGCTCACCTCGATAGCAGCCCGCCGCTCCCTCTCCTTGACGCGGAGTTCGGCCATCTCCTTGCGCTGAGCGACCTTGTCGGCTTCAGATAGAACGGGGCTCGAGATGCTGTATCCAGTGCGGGCCGAGTCAGAGTCAGCGATGTCTCGCTGGGAGAATCCCTAAGCGAAACTCACGCTTTCGGAGCTTTGGGCTGAGGCGGTTTCGGCTTCGAGGACTGAAGGCAGGCGTGCTCGTCAGTGAAAGACGAACCAGTGCGTCACGAAGCCGGCAAGCTGCACGCACTTGCGCTCCCGAAGACGACAGTACGCTCATGATGTTGAACCCGCCGCTCCCCTTGGCCGGTTGTCCCGCCGTCCCCGCACCGCCAGGTCCAACTTTCGAAGACCGCATCTTAGCAAGCGGGTTCTTGCTAGCCGTGCTCGGTTTCAGGCCGGCCTTCGCGGCGGCGGCGGAAGAGGTCCCGGCGGTCGGTTTCGGGGTTGAAGTAGCGGCAGCGGCGGCTGCGGGCGGCGGAGGCGGCGGACCTGGCAGCGAAGCTTCTACTGACGGTGTCCCCGGCTTCGGCAGGGTCGGGGTCCGACCCAGAGCGGGGGATGCTGGCAGGGAAGGAGCGACACCCGATTTCGGGGTCGCCTGCTGAGAGACGACTTTGCCGACTCCCGTCATTTTGCCGAGGAGGCTCGGAGTCGCGCCGGACCCGCTCGGCGTCGCTTCGACGCTCGGCGCGATGCCGCCGACCGGCGTCTGGCCGAGACTTGGGATCCGCTGCTCGAGCGAGGAAAGGTGTCCGACGCTGTCGGGAACGGGCGTCGCTTTGTTCGAGGACGGAAATAGGGAAGCCTGCGAAGCTGGAGCTGGTGTAGGAGCAGCAGAGTCGGCCGTCGCCGCGGGCGGAGAAGGAGCGGGCAGAGACGCGGCAGGAGGATCGGGCGCATGTTCCGCCGCGATGGGCGACGGGTCCGCGCTTGCAAAGATGGAAGGCATCGGCGGTGTCGGTTCCGTGAGTAGCGTCGAGAGCTTTTTCGGCGAAGAGGGAACGTCGCTTTCGAGATCCGTCAAGTCGGATCCGCTGAAGGGGCTCACGTCTCGAGCTGCTCCGGGAGCGGCGGCATTGCTCGCGGGCGATGCGATGATCGGCTGCCTTGTCTCGACCGAGTCTGCACGGGATTGCGAATCGACGTCCATGCCAGCAGAGAGAGCAACCAATGGAAACTCGACGACCGATGGAAGCGCCGGTTCGGCGAGGACGGGGGCGGCCATCGCTTGCGGATCCGCCTCGGCGGCGATTCTCGGCAGGGCCGGAAGAGCTGCGGCGGCGGGTAGCGCGACCTGCTCCATCTCTGCGTCGTCCGAGGTGGGCGAGTCTGCGATGCGCGCAACCTTGCGTCTCTTGGGCGGCGCTTTCGCGAGTTTCTTGCTCGCGGATGCAGGTTGAGCGGGAGGGGGAGACTGCTCGTTCGCGGTCATCGAAGTGCGCCTCGTCGATTTGCGAGTCTGCGTCGGCGAAGACTGTCGACTGGCCGGTTTCCTCGCGCGAGAAGAAGAAGAAGCAGAGGTCGACGGTCCGGCGCCGGCGACTGCATCGGCTTGTGTTTCCTCGGGTGCCTGACTCTCGAGTGGCCTCGCGCGTTTCCTCGGCTGTGATTTCGTAGTTGCGCGAGGCTCTGCGGCTGTCGTTGTCTGAGGCAAGAGAGGTTGTAGAGGTTGAGGCGGCGGAGGGGAAGAAGCGTCGGCTTGAGGAGCAGCCGAGCTACTGCGGCTGGAAGTACGCCGAGTCGCGACCATCGCCCGTAGACTGTCAGCAGGTGTCGACGAGTGCACAGAGTCCGAGAGAACGCGACGCGTCATCGTCGCGGGGGGGAAGCGAAACGAGAGCGACGAGAAGCGGCCGCTCCAAACATCGTTCCAGCCACCTCCGCTAGCGAACGGGCTACACTCGCGATGGCGACATCAGCCACGCAGGGAGGGCAAGATCCACCTCCAATGGCTCCTCAGCCTGTCCAGGGTCAAGGCGTGACTCCGGTTCCACTGACGAGCGAACACTTGCGGCGGGTCATCGGCAAGTCTCGACCGTACAGCACTCCATACCGGCCGAGTGCCATCAAGCTGACTCCCGGGACAAACACAGCCCGCATCCAGCAACTCAAGGCGGAAGGCGCCACGCCAGAGTCGTCGGCCGAACTCGCCAACCTCACCCGGATCGTCCTCGCCGTACAGGCACAGAGGCAACGCGCTCAAGGTCCGCACACACACATATCTTTAAGAACCGAGTCAGGACCACAACTGACACGCGCTCATCGTGATGCAGCCGCCGCGGGAGGGCCAGTCCCGGTCTCGGCACCTCAGCCTGCCGTCAACGGATCGACCAACCTGACGACACCGGCACCATCCACCTTGACCGCGGCGCCGTCCCCAGACACCCCGCAGGCAGATCCCACCAAGGGCGCCGCCGAACCCGCCGCCGACCCGTACACACCAACCTTGTCGCCTTCGACCGTCCCGTTCACGCCCGAGCAAGTCGCAGCCCTCAAGTGTCAAGTCGTCGCGTTCCGCCTCCTCGCGAGGAACCAACCGATCCCACCCGCGTTGCAGGCGGCGCTCGCGACGCCGTCCGAGGCGCTCAAGTTTGCGGCTGCTCACGCGAATGACGATTCGACGGGTCAGGACTCGCCCGCTGCGGCGGCGGCCTACGGCGCTAGCAACGACAGTGCGGACGGCTCGGCGGGTCCTGCCGAGGCGCGTCCGAAGATACAAGTGGAAGAGGCGAGCGTCGATTCGGTCGAGGACCCGAATTCACTCGTCTACCCGTACAACGCCTTCCTCTCGCCGAAGGAAGTTCTCCGGTCGTACCACGGCGTCGCCGGTCACGAACCGTTCCTGATTCCGACGTTGATGCCGGCGGGACTCGACCCGCAATCGTTGATCGACGAACGGAACCGGTACATCGAGGCGAGGATCTACCAACGCCGCCGCGAACTCGAACAGATGCCGGCCAACCTCGGACAGAACAGCTTGCCCGGTCTCGGCACCGACGGCGACCGCGAGCAGCAGCTCGCCTCGCAAAAGTTGCGCGCCCTGATCGAGATCAAGTCGCTGAACCTCGTCGAACGGCAACGCGCGCTCCGCGAACAGATCGTCCAGAGCATGCGGCCCGCTTGCTCGCTCGCGGTCCCGCTCGACCGGTCGCTGTTCCGGAGGTCGAGGAAGCCGACGCTGCGCGACGCGACGGCGATCGAGTCGATCGAGAAGCGGCAGAAGCAAGAGCGCGAACGGCGCGCCAAGCAGAAACACCTCGACCACCTCGCCGAGATCACCGAGCACGGTCGGAACTTGTTGATCGCGCACCGGGCGCACACGTCCAAGTTCCAGAAGCTCGGCAAGGCGCTCCTCAAGTTCCACGTCGACGCCGAGAAGGAGGAGCAGAAGCGCGTCGAGCGCGTTTCGAAGGAGCGTCTCAAGGCCCTCCGCGCCGACGACGAAGAGGGTTACCTCAAACTCATCGACACGGCCAAGGACACGCGTATCACCCACTTGCTGCGCCAGACCGACTCGTTCCTCGACTCGCTCGCGGCGGCCGTCTCGGCCCAGCAGCAAGAAGCGCGCGCCGATCTCCAGGCTACCGACGGCGCCGCCGAGGAGCAGAAGCCGGCCGCGAACGACGAAGCGGTCGATGAGAGTCGGTTCGGCGCGAACCCCGTCTTTGCCGAAGAGACCAAGGACAAGGTCGACTACTACAATGTCGCACATCGCGTCAAGGAGACGATCGACAAGCAGCCGTCGATCCTCGTCGGAGGCGAACTCAAGACGTACCAGCTCCGCGGACTCGAATGGATGGTCTCGCTGTACAACAACCACGTCAACGGTATCCTCGCCGACGAGATGGGTCTCGGCAAGACGATCCAGACCCTGTCGCTCATCACGTACCTCATCGAGACCAAGAAGCAACCGGGCCCGTACCTCGTCATCGTCCCGCTGTCGACCATGCCGAACTGGATCTCCGAGTTCGACAAGTGGGCGCCGTCCGTCCGCGTCGTCTCGTACAAGGGCACCCCGGCGCAGCGGAAGAACGCCCAGGCCGAGATCCGCTCCGGCAACTTCCAGGTCCTCCTGACGACGTATGAGTACATCATCAAGGACCGGCCGCTCCTGTCCAAGATCAAGTGGCTCCACATGATCATCGACGAGGGCCACCGAATGAAGAACACGCAGAGTCGGCTGTCGGTGACCCTGACCCAGCACTACTCGTCGAGGTACCGCCTCATCTTGACCGGAACGCCGCTCCAGGTGAGCCTCAGCTGCTTCGCGTGTCCTCGCTTACCTCGCTGACGCCCGCCCGGGACTTTCAGAACAACTTGCCCGAGCTGTGGGCGCTCCTCAACTTTGTCCTGCCCAAAATCTTCGGGTCGGTCAAGAGTTTCGACGAGTGGTTCAACGCGCCGTTTGCCAACACGGGAGGTCAAGACAAGATCGAGCTGAACGAAGAAGAGTCGCTCCTCGTCATCCGTCGTCTCCACAAGGTTTTGCGGCCGTTCCTCCTCCGTCGCCTCAAGAAGGACGTCGAGTCGGACTTGCCCGACAAGGTCGAGCGCGTCATCAAGTGCAAGATGAGCTCGCTCCAAGTCAAGCTCACGAAGCAAATCAAGGAGCACGGCATGATTTACACGGACGGCCCGACTGATACGAAGAAGGCGTCGGGCATCCGCGGCTTGCAGAATCAGATCATGCAGCTCCGGAAGGTGCGCTGGTCGATCGATCGCTGTCAAGTCGACCCGTTAGCTGACCTGCATTGCGGCGACAGATCTGCAACCACCCGTTCTGCTTCGAGGCAGTCGAACGCTCGATCGACCCAACAGGCGCCAACGATGCGACGTTGTACCGCGTCGCCGGCAAATTCGAGCTCCTCGACAGGATCTTGCCCAAGCTGTTCATGACCGGCCACCGTGTCCTCATGTTCTTCCAGATGACGGTGCGTCGCAGCGGCGACTGACTCCACAGTCGTCTCGCGGCTGACCCAACTACCTCGATGCCGCAGACCGTCATGACCATTTTCGAGGACTACCTCAACTTCCGTCGGATCGAGCATCTCCGTCTCGACGGTACGACGAAGCACGAGGACCGTTCGACACTGCTCAAGCTGTTCAACGACCCGAATTCCAAGTACCCGATCTTCATCCTGTCGACCCGCGCCGGTGGTCTCGGTCTCAACCTGCAGACCGCCGACACCGTCATCATCTTCGACTCGGACTGGAACCCGCATCAGGATCTACAGGCGCAAGATCGAGCTCACCGTATCGGACAGAAGAAGGAGGTCCGCATCCTCCGTCTCGTCACCGAGCGTTCCGTCGAGGAGCACGTCATGGCCGGTGCCGCGCGCAAGATTGAGATGGACAAGAAGATCATCCAGGCTGGTCGTTACGACAACAAGTCGACCGCCGAGGAACGGGACGCTTTCCTCCGCGCGCTCCTCGAGGCGGAAGAAGGCGAGCCTGAAGACGCCGACGATGCCGACGAGGCCGACATGCTCAACGAGGCGATTGCGCGTACCGAGGAGGAGCGCGTCATCTTTGCCCAGATGGACCGGGACCGACGCGCTGCCGAAGAGGCCGCTTGGATCGCGGGCGGCGGCAAGGGCAAGATGCCGGAGCGGCTCATCCAGGAATGGGAGCTCCCTCACGTCTACCGGATGGACCATCCCAAGATCGTCCCCGAGGACGAGAACCGGGACGGCGTGCGTCGGAACCGGACCAACGTCCAGTACGACGACGGCATGAGCGAGGAGCAGTGGTTGCAGACGATGGAGGAAGAAGAGGACGAGCCGGAGAAGAAGCGCACCAAGAGAGCGGCTGCCGAGCGACCGCCGAAATACTCCTTCGAAGAGCCGCTCCCGAGCGATTCGGAGGACGGCGACTCGCGCCGGAAGCTCAAGCGCGGCCGGCAGTCTGGTGGAGCGACGCCATCGGTCAACGGCGACGACGACACTTCGCGGGTCAGCACGGGCAAGCGGCGCAAAGTACAGCTGTCGCCGTACCAGGAGATGATGCGCGAATGCTTCGACACGATCCTGACCGAGCTGGAGGATCTCGATAATGTCAGTCCCGCCTCGTGGCTCCATGACTGCTTCCCGTCCCGTGCTGACGTACCTACATGCGCAGCCGACAGCGGGCCATCAGTGTGCAGGCGTACGTAGCGCCTCCCACAGCGGAGGACAAAACTGACCTCGTTCCTCCCGCAGCTTTTCAAGCAGCTCCCTGATCGGAAAATCTATCCGGATTACTACCAGTTCATCAAGAAGCCGATCGTGGGTCACACTAAGGGCTCTGTTTTCGACAGTATTGCCGACAATGCGCATTCCCTCCTTGCAGAGTCTCAAAGAGATCGAGAAAAAGGTCAACAACGGCACGTACTCGAATACGAACGTCTTTGCGGCCGACGTGCATCTCATGCTCGATAACGCGATGACCTACGTGAGTGCTTCGGTCCGCTTCGTATCTGATTGGTGTTCCCCTCCTGACCGGCCCGACGTTCGTTCCCCTGCAGAACCAGGAAGGCAGCGTGAGTTACACCCCTCCGACTCCAGACGATCTTGGCGCTGACGTGCTTCTCTACCCGTGTAGGTTGTCTACGAGGACGCTCGTTTGATGCGGGAGGTCTTCAACGCAGCGTACTCCAGGCTCACCATCGATGGTCAGCCTCGCTCTGCCATGCAGCCACAGCAAGGCCAGTCGATTCAGCCGATGCAGCCCGGACAGCCAATGCCGATGCATGGCATGTACCACCAGCAGCAGCAGCAGCAGCAGTACGCGATGCAGCCGGGTCTACCGATGCCGCCAGGTATGGGCATGTGAACGGCGCGAGATGGTGTGCGGAACCTCGGTCACGGCTTTTCTGTGTCTCTCCTCTCTTGTTGTCATCATTTACGGCTTTTGTAATCTCGAGACTTTTGTTCATACGGAGTTTGCCCCGACTGAAGGGGATTGTGCATAGGTTGGAAAGTGCTCGAGAAAGTGCCTGCTTTCCTTCGACACTGACCGTTCACAGAGCACCGTCCTTGGAAGCCTGACATCATGGTGAGGATCGTATCGGTTTCACTTTGCCCGCCACAATATCTAATCAGCGCTCTCTTGTGCGCTATAGCATGGCGTCCGTCGTCAACGCCGCGCCCCACCGAGCGAACCGGAAGACGCTGTACAGGCTCGTCGCGACCTCGAACAGCGCCGTATCGGCGAGTATACTCAGCTCTGTGACAGTCTCTATGCCAAGGTACGGACGACTTGTCCATAAAGTCGTTGTCTTGCCAAGGACATCCCGCGTTGACAGTCGACTGATGAAACTGCACTCGCTCGGAACAGCGAGCATCGGGCGATGCTGACGACGGGGCATTCGACCTGACGACGAGGGTCCTCACGCTAAACCCCGAGTTCCAGTCCGCTTGGGGATTCCGTCGTCGTATTCTCCAGAAACGCCTCGAGCAAGATTCGTACGTCCGCGCGATTCCCTGAATCTCCCGCTCTGCGACATTGAACTACTCGGCTGACCCTAGCCTCACACAGTGACGATGCTGCGCGCCAGAATCGACTCGAAGCCGATCTGCAGCTGACGAATGCCGGCTTGCAACGGAACCCGAAAAACTACTCAGTCTGGGAGCATCGCAAATGGGTCCTCGACAACATGCCTGCGGCCGACTGGAACGGGGAGTTAATGCTCGTCGAGTTGTACCTGAAGAAGGACGGGCGGAACTGTCAGTTGACTATCTTGGCGGGTCGAGACCAGGGCACGAGGCGTGCTGACCCGTTAGCCTCGCGCAGTCCACACTTGGGACTATCGCCGCTACATCATGGCCAACTTGCTCGTCGACGCTCAGGACTCGGCGACCAATGCGCCGAATGACCAGGCACGGAAAAGCCGGCCGACGGTTCAGTCTGAACTGGCTTTTACGACGCGCAAGATCTCGGAGAACTTCAGCAACTTTAGCGCCTGGCACTATCGGACGAAGCTACTAGCTCGTCAATGGAGCGAGAAGGGTCTCACCGAGACCGATCCTGAGCGGGTCGCTTCCCTTGATCAAGGTGCGACCCGGTCTGCATTTCAGCTGCAAGCATACCCCGAGTCGCTGACCTTGCTGCTCGTAGAATTCGAGCTCGTTCGTCAGGCTTTGTGGTCGGACCCGAACGATCAGAGCGCGTGGCTGTACCACCGCTGGCTGATCGGACAAGGTGCGCTCTCGTTCCTGTGCTCGCGTACAGCTCCGAGCTAAACCTCACTTCACGATAGGTACGCAAAAGAGGCTTCGACTCGAGATCGCCGATTGCGAGCAACTACTGGAAGAGGAGCCTGATTGCCGATGTGAGCACACGGGGATCCTGCTGCGGGTGCACTGAAACTCGACTGATTCCCCTCTGCGCCTGTCCAGGGGTGCTCGACTCGCTCGTGACATACAAGCGCAAATTGGCTCTGCAGCTCGAGCAGGAAGCGGACGGGGCGACAGGGGAAGCCGACCACCTGAAGATGGATTGCATCGGGATGCTCCAGCGCCTACAAGAGGTTGACCCGATGCGGCGAGCTCGTTACGCCGACATCTGTACGTGTCTTCTTTCTGCGGCGCTTTGCTTCCCGGCCACGCTCTGACGCAACGACGGCGGTGCGCAGCCTTGACGATAGTGCCGGCCAGGAGGTGAAATGCGCCAGCTGGTTCTCTCTCGGCCTCTTCTTTCGGACTGTCTTTTGGAAGTATCCGTACGAGCCTCGTGAGTCACTTGCATCACTGGGATTAGGCAGGAAAGCGGAAAGAAGATTTGACAGGAAGCGGCCAGTCGCGGCGTGTGAGAGCGCCGTGCCGCCTGAGCGGGGCTTTGTTCTCACGTTCCGCCTCTTGCTCATGGGTACGCACCAGCGACCTTGCATCCACATGGACGGCTCTGACAGGGAAGTGGCTCAAGCTGCTTCATCGTCTTTCTCAGGTTACGCTCTATGGTTACGACCGGATGATGATCAGCTCGACGAGGGTGAGCCTGCAGGCCCTTACACCCGTCCCTGCCGCTTCTACTTAAGGCAGAATAGCTGCTGCAACGCACAGCTCAGTAGCTGACTCTGCGGTGGCGCACAGAGCTGTCTCGGTTGATCGAGCACCTCGCCGACCAAACTGGCGACGGCCCCACCTTCCTGCCGCACGTCACGTTGCTCTCCGGGATCAGCTCCGACACGCCGCAAGACCAGCTCGAGGAGCAGTTGCGAGCTGCAGTGCGCGATTGGGCGAGCGACGCGCCTCGGGGGCTCGAACTCTGCCTCGAGGGCGTCGACACCCGGACGCCTCGGTTCTTCCAATTCATGTTTGCGCACGTCGAAGCGAACGCCCACCTCCTCTCTCTACGCGCCGCCGTCCGCGCAGCCTTGCTTCCCGACCAGAAGGACAAGCCGGACGATTACATGCCGCACCTCTCGCTCGCTTACGGGACCCAGGGCGCTCAAGAGCTCATTGATTCGCTCACGCTCAACGAAGGGGCGTCGGAGGACACGCGGGCGACACGAGATGGTCCTCGTCGATGGGAACACACCGGGCGGACCTTCAGGGTCACAGGCGTCGAACTCTGGGCGTGTGAAGGGCCGCCATCGGCCTGGAAGGCGGTTGCGACCATCCCATTAGCGGTAAAGACATAGTCTCAGTACATTCACACAGGTGTGGGTTGCAAATCTGTGCGTAACACGTTTCCCGTAGCAGTCTGCGCGATCAGCTTCTGCGCACCACGGCGCGCGCCCACCTTCTGAGAGCAGCTTTCGACCACTCGCGATTCTTGCCACCACCGCCGAGGCTGTTCGTGTCCGCCCATAGCCTCACTCTTTTCCGGCGATGTGAAAGTCGAGACTTCTGGATCCGAAGCGAAACGAGTCCGGAGAGACCGACGAAAAGAGCACGCATCGACTCGTTTCTTGGCTTCCTGCCCACCACTCGGAATGGTAAAAGCGACCAGAGGTAAGGTCGGAAGTCCACACGCGACTCGTCGAGCTTCAGTTGATCGAGCCTAACGCTCGCCGCAGGTGTCCTCGTTACTTGGTAAAGCCGCGGTCTGGAGACGTCGCCTCCCGCTCGTGAGAACTGACGGTCCGCTCGCGACTCGGAATAGCGATCCGGCGGTCAAGCAGATCTTGCTGCAACTCGACGAGAACTCTGGTCGTCGCCGTTTCATCATCTCTGACCTGGACGAGACACACGTCTTGATCTCGCCCGACGCCGTCGAACGGGTCCGGCAGGTGAGCCCGTCTCAGTCATACCGCTCTCGCTTCAGGATTGACTCGGCGGGACCATCAGGAACTCGAAGATGCGCTCGAAGCGAATCACTGGAACCCGCTCACAGTAGAAGAGCAGTAGTGACTCTGCGCGTTTCTTCGTCTTGTTGTTGTAATCTCCTCGCATTCGCTTCCCAGAGATGGCTATAGGACCTGAGCTACCTCCACACCTCGCCCAAGCTAGGGCTACTCCTGTGGCTGGCCCTACCTTGCCTCCTGTGGCAGGCCCGAGTCTTCCATCGGCAGCGGCACCTGATCACGATGATGATGATGACGACGACGACGACTTTGGGCCTGCGCTGCCGCCCGACTTGCAGGCTGAGCGTCAATCTGGATCGAATGAGTCCACCGTAAACCCCGTCGCTGGACCGTCAAGACCCGCTGTGAGCGGACCTGAACTGCCGCCTCACCTCGCATCCAGGTCCAGGTCGCCCGCACACGGCCCGCCGAAACTGGGACCAACTCTCGGTCCGACAATGCCTTCTCGAGGAGATGTCTACTCGGGGCCATCTCGATCGGAACTGGGTGCCGGCGGCCCAGAGGACGACGACGACGACGACGCGGTCGGCCCGCTGCCTCTCCCAGAGGGTTACCGGTTCGAGGACGACAACGGAGTGCAGCAGTTCCGGGAACGAGAGGAACGCGAACGGAAGAGGAAACAAGAGGCGCTCGAGGACAAGAAACCGAAGCGGGAGGAATGGATGCTCGTTCCGCCCAAAGAGATGGACCTGCTCAGCTGTGAGGAGCACTTACGATCTGAAACGGCGTGCGTGAGCTAATTCTATCTCTCTCTCTCCAATCAGCGATGGACACAACAAAGCTCAAGTCGCGAGGCTTTGCGACAGGCAAGGCGGCCCAAAAGGCGGCGGGCGGATCGACCTCGGAGGGCGTCAACCTCTGGACCGAAACGCCAGCCGAGCGGCAGGAACGGTTACGCGACGAGATGCTCGGCAAGAAGCGCAAGGCCGAGAATGCGCCCGCGGAAGAAGAGACCGACGACGAGCGGAGGAAGCGCATGAGGGACCAGCAGTTGCGAGAAGAGGTCGAGCGGCACAATGTGCGTCCCTTTTCTTCCGTTTTCTGGCACGGCAGCAGATCACAGCTGACTGACTTCCCATGGCAGCGTACCAAGCGTGGCGAGTCTCTCCTGGACAAGCACGCGAAAGACGCGAAAAAGGCTGGCAAGGATGGCGACGACCGCGCTGCGACGGCCATCTGGGACCGCGACCGCGACATGGGCGTCGGAGGCCGGCTCATGGACGATGGGCAGCGCGCTAGCGCCGTCAAGAACGCCAAGGGACTCGGCGGGCGATTCGGCGGCGGTTCGTTCCTTTGAGGCGCAGCCGGCAGTAGCCAACTCTTTTCCGCACACGGCTCGTCTGCTTGACCTTTCTGGGCAATGCACCTCATTGCGATCCAACTGCACGCATTTCCAAGGTCTTTCGTCGTATGCTCTGTCCCGGACGAAGTCAAGAGTTGCAGCGAGTCAACCAGCGGAGCCGCAGCAGGCAGGCAAAGCCGAGGCCCGCTTCGGCGATCAAACCCGAACTCCTCATTCCCGCGAACGTACCCCGAGATTGCTCTAGAGATGGCGAACGTGCCGCAGGACAAGCGCATCCTGTCAATACAGAGTCACGTCGTAGCCGGCTATGTCGGTACGCCCTGATCTCCCAGCTACTCGAGCGGCCGCAAGAGAGCAGCATATTGCTGAGAATGCCGCAGGCGAGAGAGAGCCGTTCCCGCCCGCTGACCCTCACAAGTGCTGCCGGCGGTAAACAGGCAACAAGGCGGCGTCGTTCCCGCTCCAACTGCTCGGCTGGGAGGTCGACGCGGCGTTGACAGTGTCATTCTCCAATCACACGGTAAGTACAAAACGGAAAGAAAATGAACGAGTGACTGTATGCGGACGTTGAAAAATCGCGCTTGAGCTGACCTTCTCATACCGCTCCCTTTCCCTTCCTCCCTTCTTCACCAACTCGGAATCGCTCTTGCGCTCTTCCTTTTGCTCCACGACATCCATCATGGCCTTGACAACAACGACGCGTCATCGGAAACCGACCTCGGCCTTCCGTCCTTCTTGAAACCGCACACCATGCTTTCGGCCATTTCCTTCGATATGTCCGCGATATCCCATAGGGTCCGCGTAATTCCACTCTTCTGGCCTCGTGGCACAGTGCACGTATGCTGACATAGGTTCGTATCACAGGCTACGGACGATGGGGCGGCTCCAAATTCGATGCAGCTCATCTCGAAGATGTCTTCAGCGCGCTTGACGTGAGTCTGTTCTGTTTCGGCTATAGAATTGTCCCCGAAGCTGACTGCTCCATCGTGTAGGCGAATGGCTTGCTGAGGCAATCGCACGTCTTGACCGGCTATGTGCCGGGCGCCGATGCCCTCAAGGTCGTCGTCCGCGCCGTCGACAGGCTTAGGGCCGTCAACCCGAAGCTCGTCTATGTCTTGGATCCAGTCATGGGTGATGACGGTCGCATCTACGTCAGCGAGTCGGTCATCCCGATCTACAAGGCGCTATTGCCGCGGGCGACGTGCGCGACCCCGAATTACTTCGAGGCCGAGCTCCTCACCGACGTCAAGATCCTCGACGCATCATCTCTAAAGGCGGCGCTGAAGACGTTTCACGAGCGGTACCGGTTACCCAACATCGTCATCTCGGCGGTCTCCTTACCGACTGCCGAGCTCGAAGCACTCGGCTTCTCCCTCGCCGACGGTTCGAGCACGATCCCTGCCGGAACGAACAGGATGCTCGTGTGCTCTGGCTCGACTATCGTGTCTGCACCAGGCGACCCAATCGAATCGGTCGCGTTCGGCGTCGCGTTCCCCGAGCTCGCGGAACACTACGAAGGCGTCGGCGATGTCTTCTCGTCCCTCGTCGCCGGTCGCTTCCCGTGCTACTCCGACCCAGCGTTTGCTGCGCACCCGGTGTCGCCGTTGGCCCATACGGTCGAGCTCGCGATCGCGTCGCTCCAGGGTATCCTCGCTCGGACTCGCGCCCACGCTCTTTCTCTCGCCAACAACCGACCCGAGATGATTGTCCCGCGGGAAGGCGAGTCGGCCGACGAACGAGTCCGGCGGCTGCGAACGGTGGAACTCCGGCTCGTCCAGAGTCACCAGGAAATCCTCAACCCGACCGTGCAATATCGAGCCGTCCGGTTCGACTCGTGATGCTGTCTACACCTGCACCCCGACTTCTCTCAGCAGTACTTGTTGTCTTATTACACCGCGCTCTGTGAGTCCGTCCACCCTTTCGAGCTCGACGACGACGACCGGATGGCGCGAGATGAGCAACCAGTGTCGCCCCTATCGGATCCTACATGACCGATTTGACCAAATCCGGACAAGCCAAACAGTCCATTAACCTGAGGCCATCCGTCGTCGTGGTCGTCGAGCTCGTGATTGTGCATCATGTCGGTCGCTGACTCGCGTCAAAGCTGCAGGATTCGTGGCGCATTTCCGCCCGCAAGCCTCCTAGCAGCCGGCTTCCATTGCTCTCGATATTTGCACTGTACATGCAACCGAGGACGTATCAGCTCATCAATGTAAGTTGAGGCGGTCCCTTCCCGCGCGTCGGTCCCGACGCGCAACATCACGAGTGATGATCTACATTTCCATGCTAAGACGGAAAAGTGCCCTTCGGGGACTGATGTCGAAGCACATGTATACTAAGAACGGCAGTCTGATCAGTGATGTAGCAGTGGGACATGTATGACGGATTGCTGACTTAGGGAAGCGCTCCCGGTTCAACGTTGCACAGTTCCAACGGCCAGCGCGCAATCTTGGAGACCGAGATGCACGGGTAGTCGGGGCGGCGGAGCGTGACGTTGTAGAACTGCTTGAAGTACTGAGCGATCGTCATCCTCTGACCTTCGACCTCGAAAGCCTGCTCCTCATCGTCTGCGGCGATCGCCTCGAGTGAGCGGATCTTGCGAGTCGGGCGCACTCCGTCGCGGTCGGGAACGACGAGCTGAACCTTGAGGCCT